>JANRFK010002918.1:12438573-12457352 GCA_030068395.1 Apalone spinifera | reverse complement strand
GGCCAGGAAATTCCGCCCCCCCACTCTCTGGGCCCAGGCGCAAACTACAGGCCCCGCTTCCCAGTTACAGCCCTTGCGACTTAAAACAAACCCAGCCCTTTGGGGTTGAAATAAGCAAGGCCCGTGGAGCCCGGTCACGGCTGAGCTGGCCTAGGTAGATTGTGGGCAAATCACTATGCTCCCTGCTGTGACAGGCGCAATTTATCTTGCGCTGAAAAAAGCAGCTTCTCCCCATCCAGTGCCATGCAGGGTCATTCATCACTTTTTGTTATTTTTATAAACTGTCCAGGGAGTGCGCCGGTTTCCCCTCCCCCCGCCAGACTCCTCTGCAGAGATGGACAGATTAGCACGTCGAACACCAGTGAGCTCAGGGCGTATGTTTGTTTGTGGGGTCAATGCCGACACAGGAAACGCCTGGCCCCCGGGCACCGCTCCAGACGGCATTCTTGGGAGAGGGTCTGTTCGAGCAAACCTGTGGGAGCTGGTGGGTAGGGGGAGACAGGCCTCCGGGGTGCTGTTCCCGTGCGTGGTTCTGGGCCTGTCCCACTGTACAACGAAAGGGATAATTGTGCTGCTTGAAGTCCAAGGGGTGAAAAGCTTCAGGGAGAGCATCTGACACTGTACAAATCGGAGCTCTCTCTGCTCTGCTGCCAGGAAGGAGCCATTCACTCTGGACCTTATGCTGCGGTGACGTCTGTGTGTGGGCCCCAATGGCTTGGTCATCTCGCATGACTGGGGCTTTAATCATATCTACACGCCACCTGGCACGATGGGACCCCCTAAAGCATCTGTAGCAGGACAGCTGCGTGCCACCCCAGGGCAAATCCATTAGCATCCTCGTCTCACCCCAAGCCCTGGGCACCCCAAAGACCTAGACAAATGACCAGTTGCAGCTCACTAATTAGGAGAGAGGATACCATCGCAGAGACTATACATCACTGGGTAATGCCCTGATAGCTACACCCTCCTTTCGGCACTGAGGGGCAAACAAGCGAACATGATTCTGGGAGGCATGAACAGGAGTGTTGTGAGCAAGACACGAGAAATAATTTTCCACTCTACTCTGTGCTGATTAGGCTTCAACTGGAGGATTGCGTCCAGTTCTGGGCCCCACATTTCAGGAAAGATGCGGAGAAATTGGAGAAGGTCTAGAGGAGAGCAACAAAAATAATGAAAGGTCTAGAAGACATGACCTCTGAGGGAAGACTGAAATAATTGGGTTTGTTTAGTTTGGAGAAGAGAAGACTGAGAGGGACATGATAGCAGTTTTCAAATACCTAAGAGGGCGCTACAAGAGGGAGAAAAAATATTCTCCTTCACATCTGATGACAGGACAGGAAGCAAGGGGCTTAAATTACAGCAAGGGAGGTTTAGGCTGGACATTAGGAAAAACTTCCCAACTGTCTGGATGATTAAGCACTGGAATAAATTGCCCAGGGAAGCTGTGGAATCTCCATCACTGTAGATATTTGAGAGCAGGTTTGACAGACACCTGTCAGGAATGATCTAGATGGTGCTTGGTCCTCCTGTGCGGGCAGGGGACTGGACCTGATGACCTCTTGAAGTCCCTTCCAGTTGTAGTGTTCTATCATTCTACCTCCTCAGTTGCTTCTGCCAATCACTTATTTCTCAACCAGCCCATCGATTTTGCTGTGGCCAAGAGACTCGTTCTGCAAAGCGGCATAAAATAACAAAGGGGCTTTGCATAATTCTCTGCACGCGGGAACAGAAGCAGGAGGCTGGGTTCAGAGCCCTGCTTTCATAAAAAGTTTAAAGCATGCCGACGAATCCTCTCCGCTCTGTTAAGTTATTGGGGCAAAGCAGCACTCAGAAGGTTGTGCTTGTAAATTTAGAATCCGCTTTTGAGTTTTATGCATCATTTGAAAGAGTTTTCCAGTGAGTTTGTTCTGAGAAAGGGCAATGGGGAGAAAGGAATGGTAACGGCTCACTCTGAATTAGCCTCCCGCCCCTAGAGAGAGCTGCTGGAGATACCTGCCCTTTTCATAGCACTGCATGGACACACCAGAGAGCCTCTCCTGTCGGCGTCCAAAGTTCCTACCATAGATTCATTGACTTTAAGGCCAGAAGAGACCATCATGATCTGATCTTTTGTGCATTGCAGGCCAGAGCACGTCACCCGTGCATTCCTGTAACAGACCCAGGCCACTGGCTGAGTTACTGAAGTCCTCAAGTCAGTGCCAGGTACCAGGAGAGGCCGGTCCATCCTGGGATTGCAGCTAGGCATGGGCAGGGGGTGGGGAGGCAACGGTTGGGAAGGGGAGAGAAGTGCCAAGCCGGAAGGCTTGTGTTGGTCAGTCTGTGATAGAGGCGTATGGGGTATGTGTGTGTGACCTCTCCCCGTGTGTGTGTGTGTGTGTGTGTGTGTGTTGGGAGTGAGGTGTGTGACTCCTAAAGCTGTGAAGATAAATAAAAAGAATCCGACTAAACAGTATTTCTTTTCAACAGGGGCCTCCGTCAACTTGCTGTTCATTTGGATGTTTGTACACTAGATTGCTATTGAAGTCGCTTGAATACAAGTCCCTTTCCCAAGTGCCCCCTACGCATGATAGGGAGATATGGACACCTTAGGTAGGCGTGTCTGGCCCCTCCTAAGCTATTAAAGCCCCTCCCCTCCGGCCCCGTTTTGCAAAGCGCTGTGTAGCACACGTCAGTGTCTAACCCCAGAGGGCTCCCCCCGCCCTAGCTGGGAGTATGAATCAGAAGAACAAGCTAGTGTGCATACTACAGCCCCTACACCGGGCTGTGTGGAGTTCTCTCTCCAGCTGGGGACCTTCCTGCCAGGTCTTTTTTCTTTAAATCACTCTTCCACTTGGGCTCTTCGTTATTGCTGCTCCTTGCTGGGACCGGCAGCTGCTAAAAAACGCTCCGGGGATTCTAGACAGCTTTACAGACTATCTCTGAGTGCCTCAGGCAAAGCCTGAAACACTAACAGCATGAGAATAGACGGGGTCACTCGGCCATTTTCTCATGGCTCCGTAGACCGTTGTATCATGGCCCACCACTAGAGGGCAGCCTATTAAATCATAATCCTAGCCAGAGGGGTGATTGAGGGAGCTCTGTCCATTCACACCCCACATCAAATGGGAAGGTGATTTTGGGTTTCAAGGGTGTGGAGTGAGGCCCGGGAGATCTGAGTTTCATTCAGTTATTTATTGGAGTGCAACATGCGCTGATCACAGATGACAGGTTCTTTTTCGAGTGACTACTTAGTTAATTGAGAAGATAAAATGTGGAGAAGTACACACAGAAATTTTACAATCTTAACGATAATTCAGACAAATTTATAATTGAAACCCTAAAAATCAATATACATAAAAGTGAGATGAGGACAGTAAAGTGGTTTTCTGCATCGTTGCTGCTTGGAGTCTTATTTTGTATATACTTAGGCTAGGTCTACAGTAGACCCAGAAGGTTGGGTTAAGGTACACAACTCCAGCTACGTAAAATATGTAGCTGGAGTTTGCTTACCTTAAACAGAGCTTGGTGCCATCTTCATAGTTGGAGACATTTGCTCCCATCAGCTTCCCTTACTCCCTGTGACTGCGAGGAGTACCAGTGCCAGCTAGAGCAGGCCCGGCCTTAGGGCAAGGTGAGCAGGGTGGTTGTCTTGAGCCCCATGCCTTCAGGGCCCCACGCTGCCTGGTGCCCACCCGCCCGGCTGTTCACTCCCTGCCCTGGCTGGGAGCGGCCCGACCACGTGGTTCAGACAACCACAACATGCCGCCTTGAGCCCCGCAAACTCTTTGGCCGGTCCTGGACTGGAGCCACCCTCAGCCTTTGATTTAGTGGGCTATAACTAGACATGCTAAATAAAATGCCACAACATTGATTTCTGGCGTGGCAAGTGGAGATGTGGCCTTAGAGTCTTACATTGTGGCAGCTATTAGATACATAGGTGAAAGGAAAAGTAAGTGAAGCCCATCAATTCTGGTTCAGTTTGAACCTTCCAGGGAACCTAACTGACCAGCAAAATTAGGAAACTAAACTAGGTCTGTGTAATATTGGATATACAACAATATCTGATCAATTTCCATAACCATAACAAGATTAATACCTGCCTCTTAGCCACATGCGGCATTCCAGATGTTTATCATTATGCCCCAATCATTAATACTAATAACTCATTTTAATCATTCCTGTGTATCGCTGCGGTCTATCTGTCTAGTTACTATAATACAAAAGTCCCGCAAATCCTCTCCAAGGTGGGCAAATTGTGATGCACTGAACTTTTTTTGGTTGCTTATTTGTCTTTCCAAATGTGGGTGTGGAATTTGTGACCTGGGGTTCTCTTCCAGGGCCTGTGAGCTTTTGTGCTCCAATACAACCTTTCGTCTGACTACTCCCACAAGGCCTCACCCCTCTAAAACAAGTCTTTAACTCTTGCTACAGTAATATTATAACCCAGGTACAAGTGCTTTCTTACTTGCTACAGCTTTCATAACTTTCATTATTATTCCTGTGAGCATGTGTAGCAAGTCAATTGTGTGTAACTGCAAACTATAGACCTTCCAAGATCAGGTTAGGATCAGTTGGTGCTTGCTTAAATCAGGACTTTTATCTCTGGGTGCCTCAGTTTTCCACCTGTGACCTGGGGATAATATTTTCTTTTTCCTATTTAGGTTGGGAGCTCCTTGGGGTAGGGGCTGTCTCTTAGTACATGAAGTATCTAGCATCACTTGGCCCGGATCTCATTTGGGGCCTTATTGGAAAGCTGTAGTAAACATCTTTTTTTTTTCATGTCACGACATCAACCAAGGAGTAGAAATGTTGACTGCGGGTTATTGATTCCGCTGGATACTGCTTTGTGGTGCTGGGATTATTATAGGTGCTTGTAGGATTTATTTCTTCTGATCCCCTCTTATTCTAATTGGCTGCTCTGTCTACCATTGTAAACAAACAAACAAATCCCTAGAAAGCACAGTCCCGGTTTGCTGATTAGAACCGTCCTTCCGGGAATCTTATCCCAAGACCGCCTGAGTTCACTTGGCCATCCTCCAGGCCCCATGGAGAAGTGGAGTGTTGACAAAGCAGGAGAAGTGGTTTGAAAAGCATTTTCCAAGCAGTTTTGTTAAGGCAGAAGAACAGCTCGGAATCACAGGAGTGCGCTGCATAATCCAGCTGGGGGAGGGAGGGTCCCAAGGCATGAAGGCACACCGGAGAGTTTTAAGAGGATGTAAATGAGGTTATCAAAAGTCTGTTAATGACAAGAAAACAAAGCGCATGGATGCCAAAGCATGTTCCTCCTTTTCACTTATTAGCAGCTAAAATAGCATTGCTTTCCTGGGGTCCTCGATGGAAAAGTAGGGGGACAATGGGAGTCCAAGAGAGGAAAAAATGGATTTTCCCCACTCCAGAGGGATCCAGAAAAATTAGAGAGGGCTTTCTTTTCTTTTTGCAGGCCACGGGAGAGCGAGCAGTGTGTGTTGAAGTGGTCACTACAATCCCATCTTTGCGACCAACTCTTTGTATCGGTGCAGTAAGTCAAACTTCTCTTCCTCTTAGTTCACTTAAAGACAGCTGACTCCCAGCCCCTTTCTCTAAGCATTAGAGCATCCCCTCCTCCCAGAACTGGGAACAGAACCCAGGTTTCCTAGCTCCCCAACAGCTGCATTAACCATGTTCTGCTACAGATGGGGGGGAAAAAACCCAGGCCTCTGGGCACTGCTCCTCTTTGTTAACCACTAGGCCACTTTTTTCTCGGGGGGGGAGGGGCTTGATCTCAGCAGTCTTGGCTTCTGGCGCTAACCACTATGCCACCATCCTCAATGAGAGGAGCAACGATCTTGTAAACAAAGGGCTATGTCTTGATTTCCCTCCCCAGCTCAGTTAGCGCCCAGTGTGATTTTTCTTCTGGCTCCCTCAGGCAATCCCTAGCCTCTGTTTCTCTGGAGGTGGGTGACAGGTGAGGGATCATGTGATGATTATCTGTTGTGTTCCCTCCCTCTGGAGCATGTGACATTGGCCACTGTTGGCAGACAGGATACTGGGCTGGATGGACCTTTGGTCTGACCCAGTCTGTCCGTTCTTATGTTCTTATGTTCTTCCCGCTGTATATTTCTGTCCCTGCTGCCAGTCGGAATCCAATGAAGGATAAACCCCCCACAACTGCTTTTGTGCAATTAAGAGATTAGTACGTATTATGTCCATGCAGGGTTGTTCCCTATAATAGCTTCGCTTGCTGCTGCTGCAGCCTATCTGGTTTAAAATGGATCTTTCCAGGTTTCCCGTGGTAGATCGCTGCACCACTTAGTGAGTATCACTGTAAGGACGTTTATCCCAATGTTCAACCTAAATTATTCTGGGCTTAATTTTTACCCCATTACTCCTGGTTGTACCCTCTTGGACCACCCGCGACATGAGCAATGCGCTCCAGCTTTCCTCAGTGCGGCATAATGAGCTCCTTCGCATGCTGTCTCCAAAGAGTGATGTGCTCATTATGCCGGGGAGAGGAGACTTCAGCAGGGTGAGGTGGCTCCAGCAATGTGATGCATTTCGCTTCCGCGAAAGAACAGCACACAGCTATTGGCCACCCATGGTTAGTTTTATCACTGGTCACCCCGGGAGCTTGGAGACGCGCAGCGATGCCAAATGATTGAAGCAAACACCTTTGGGCATCCATTTGTTTCTGGTAATTAAAATGAAGCCACGTAGCTCGGATGCCACGCTCTTCCAAGGAGGCAGAGGCATATGCTGTGCCTTCTAGGTGTTTAATGACATGCCCTCCAGGGCGTAAGGCTCACGAGTGATTTATGTTTCACCCCAGAGGCTGAGTGAGTTGGAAGTGAGATTCGTTGGTTCTATGTGTTTCATCAGGAGGAAGGAACCAGTCACACCTGGGATGATGGGAAACGTGGTTTTGCAGTTTAAGTCCTAAGGACCCAGGAGACCTGGTTTCATTTCCCAGCACTGTGCGACCTCAGGGAAGTCACTACTCCTCTCTGCAGGGCTCTCCTTCTGGGGATAATGATGCTTCTCTTAGCACATCTTGGGTTTTTTAAAACAGGGATCTTCAAAGACATCTAGGGTGTGTCTAGACTACAGGGATTTTTTGAAAAAAGTGGCCTTTTTTTTGAAAAATCTTTACCTGCGTCTAGATTGCCGCCACATTCTGTCGACAGTAAATCAAAAGAACGCGGCGGTTTTGTTGACCATGGCAAACCTCATTTTACAAGGAATAACGCCTTTTTTTGAAAGTGCTCTTTTGAAAAAAGGCGCTATGTAATGCAAACTGTGCTTTTTCGAAAGAGAGCATCCAGACTGCCTGGGTGCCTCTTTCGAAAAAGCAGCTTGCTTTTTCGAAAGTACTGATTGTAGTCTAGATGCTCTTTTTCAAAAGAGGCTTTTTCGAAAGTATCTTTCGAAAGTTTCTTTCAAAAAAGCCTCTTACAAAAGTTTCTTTTGAAAAAGCCTCTTTCGAAAAAGGCATGTAGTCTAGCCATAGCCCTAAAGTCAGCAGGTGCCCACTTTCTGTTGACTAATTCTTGAAAGCCCTTTGAAAGTCGCATTCTTAGTGTGTAAGGTTTTCAGTGCAGGGCTTGTCTCCTTGTACGAGTCTGTGCAGCATCATTCTAGCACAACGCGGCCCCGGTCGTAGCTAATATCTGTCCTACTACCATACTCAAGATGCACAATCAGACAGGAAGTCCATTGACTTCAGCTGATAAAGATTTTGGCTTAGGTTTTGCTGTAGCAAGCTGTTGAAAAGACAAGTGAGCCATGGGATTATTTTCATTAACTAGTAATCCTCACTACCTATGTTACATGGTGAATGAAACAAGGAACAACATGAAGAGAGAACTCCAGGACTCAGGAACTCAGATTTTCAATCCAAATCAAAACAGAAGTTCTTCTTCGAGTCGTCCCCGTGGGTGCTCTACTGTTGGTGTTGGGCTCGTCCCGGCACTGCAGGTTGGAGATTTTCCATAGCTGTAGTCGGCCGGACCGCGCATAAGTGGTCAGTGTCATGCACCATTCGCGCCCTTCACTCGTGCGTGGTCCAGCTCCCGCCAGTTCCTCTCAACCATCCTCGGTTGCAGGCAGAGTGCAGTTCGTCTTCTTGTTAGTGCTTCATTCCTGTCAGAAAAAGTTTAAATTAGTTACAGTTTTTCATAGTTAGTTAATTGTTAGTTAGTTAGTTATTTCTTCAAAAAAAATGTTTGTTGTCTTTGTTATAGTTCATAGTTCCTCTGTACTAATAGTTTACAGAGACAAACAACTAAAAACTCAACAAAATGCCTGTTGGATATGCCACAAGGCCATACCTGCATCTGATGGCCACGTGGCATGTATGTGTTGCCTCAGTGAAGTGCACGTCCCTCAGAAATGTGCGCATTGCTCCAAGCTCACCGCTAGAGCTCAAAGAGACAGGGAGATGCGCCTTAAGATGATTCTTTTCGATAAGGCATTACAACCAACGACTCCCACTCCGCAGCTATCCTCGGAGGCTGCCATGAGGCACAAGCATGCAGCTTCTCCCCCAGCCACTAAGACCATTAAATCCCCCACAAGATTGCTCCCTGCTGTGTCTGTATGTTGGGTCAGCAAAGGGGACAAGCCTGGCACCTCTGGCATTCCCTCAAAGGCAACGAATTCCGCTACGGCATCTAAGTCGAAAAAGCCCACATCATCGGCACTGAGACCTTCGGCACCGACATCCTCGCCGGTGCAGAGGGACCCGGAGGAAGGGGCTCCAGTACTGCACTCGCCGGCACCGGCATTGCCTTCGCCGCCACTGACACTGGGTCACTCACCATCACCAAGACCTTGCACCTGGGCACCGCCTTCCATGACCCGCGCGACAACACAACCCACTAAGCTGTGGTTTCCCACTCCGACTTCAGTACCGCGCACTTCAGCTCCTGTCACAGTGCTGTGCACCTCGGCACCGGCCACGGTGCCACGCACCTCAGCGCTGGGCATGGTGACGCGAGCCTTGGTGCCGTCTACGGCATCGAGCACTTCGGTGCCGGACTCGGTGCCACGCTCGGCAACAGTGCCTACAAAAGCGGCACAGAAGTCGATAAGCCAAAAGGTATCCATCTCACTATCACCTACATTTTTTCCCGCACCCCATCACCACCTGTGTGATTATCACCTATAAGTCGATGCCAACATTATGACTCTCCCATGCGGCCCACAAAATCTCCATACACTGAGCCGCGGAGACATCACTCCAGGCATTGGGAGAGACGATCCTGGTCTCCATCAAGAAGGTCCTCTTATGGGCCTTATTCACCAAGGAGGTCTCCATATTCATCGTATCACCACCGTCATGGTAGCATAATGTCCTTGTGCCATTCGGCACCCGCTAGGTCTCATCAGGATTATGCTTATTACCACAGACCACATTATTCTTCTCGTGGCTACTATGCATCGCATTCTCACAGAGGATCCCCATGCTGCTGTCATTCACCTAAGAGCCGGATTGCTCCAGCCCAATCTCAACCAGCTGAGCAGCCTCCAATGCCTTCCGAGCAGAGCCAGGTTTCACAGCCTCAACTATCAGAGCCGGAGGAGGGACCATTTTCAGAACCGGAAGGCCCTGAACCAGAAACATTGCCAACGGATCAATCTTCCTCATCCCCTGATGAAGCGGTGTTTCTGGGAGACATGTCCCTCCCCAGACAACCTGAAACAATTTCAGGAACTGTTTAAGCGGGTAGCAGATTCACAGCAGATGCAGCTAGCGGAGGTACAAGTGAAGCAGTACCGGCTGCTTAAAAATGTACACCCTCAACAAAGGGCGAAGACTGCGCTTCCGATTGACGAAGCAATCGTGGAGGCTGCGGAGGAAATCTGGCAGACCCCAGCCTCAGTAGCACCAACAAGTAAGCGGGAGGACAAGAAATATTTTGTCCTCTCCAAAGGGCTCTAATTTCTTTTTAACCGCCTGCAACCAAACTCTCTGGTGGTGAATGCAGCCCAACACAGAGCTAAAATGCCTCAATAAAAAAATACAGCAGGGGACAAGGACAGCAAGAAAGAGAACATTTTCGGAAAGAAAGTGTATTCTTCAGCTATTCTGCTTCTTCGCATAGCGAATTGCTCTGCCTCGCTGTCCAACCATAGTTTCGACAACTATTCAAAATTGACAGACTTACTCCAACACCTTCCTGACTCCAAAAAGCCAATACTAAAAGCAGTGGTTCAGGAAGGCTATAATACAGTGAGAGCGGGGTTACAGGTCACCCTTGATGTCGCTGATACAGCTGCATAGCCTACAGCCACAGCAATCACGATGAGATGATCATCATGGCTCACCGCGGCGGCTGTTCCTAAGGAATTACAGACTAAAGTAGAAGACCTCCCGTTTGAAAAGCGTGAGCTCTTCACTGAAAAGACTGATGAAGTCTTGCACTCTGGTAAAGACTCTCGCACTACGTTATGCACCCTGGGCATGTATACTCCCCCGTATAGGAGGAGGAGATACTACCCCTATCAGAGGAGGTATGATTTCCACTACCAAGGCAGCAACATCGCCCATTTGACCGGCCTAGGCAGAAACAGTGAGTGTAAAGTTGGCGCCCACAGACTTCTCGAATGAGCAATCAACCAGGGCAGAAGCAGCAGATTTGACTCCTCGGTCAGGGACTGCCAACCAGGTGGTGTTGTCGACACAAACCACCGGGACCATCCTTTATTCTACCACTGCCTATGGCCCTTTTACCACCAATGGGCTGAGATAACAACAGATCGATGGGTCCTGGAAGTCATGAGATCCGGTCTCGCAATCCCATTCGCCTCCATTCCTCCTCCCTCCCCACCAACCCCGTCCCTCTTCAGGGACCCATCTCATGAGGACCTTTTGAGACAAGAGGTTCATCGTTTATTAACAATAGGAGCTGTGGAGATGGTACCATACCACTTCAAGGGAAGAGGATTCTATTCCCCTTACTTTTAACACAAGAAAACAGGGGGATGGAGGCCCATTTTAGATCTGGAAAAGTTAAATTGTCATCTTCAAAAACAACATTTCAAAATTGGTGACTCTCACGACCAGGGCTTGAGAAATAATACAATCTACTCGCCCGTGGTGAGTAGATTGTAATCCAGAAGAGCCGGGTTCGGGCGATCTGCGCATGTGCAGAACGATCTGCGCATGCGCAGATTGCTGGACAGCGCAGCTGGAGAGCGGGGCTTGCCGAACCGCGGCGAGCCCTGTTCATGACTATAATCCCATCACTTGACAACGGAGATTGGTTTGCAGCCCTCAACTTGCAGGACGCCTACTTCCACATCGCTATTCATCCAGCGCACCAACGATTCCTTCGTTTTGTAGTTGGCAACATGCACTTCCAATATCGAGTATTGCCATTTGGTCTGGCGACGGCCCCTAGAGTCTTTTCCAAGATGTTATCGGTAGTGGCCATGCATTTATGATGCAAAGACATAATCATCTTTCCCTATCTGGATGACTGCCTTATAAAGGGAAGATCTCGGCGGGACACAACTCATGTGGTCACCCTCGTCAGACAGACCTTCAACTTCCTTGGCCTCATAACCAACTAACAGAAGTCCACGGTAGAACCAACTCAGGTCATAAACTTCATAGGTGCCAGGCTAGATTCCATCAGTGCATGTGCATACTTACCAACAGAGCAATTTCAGGCCATAAAGGATCTGGTAACCGTTTTACTGCAGGCACCCACAGTATTGGTGCGTACTTGTTTGCAATTAATGGGCCATATGGCTGCGACCACATTCATGGTCAGATATGCCCAACTCCATTTCCGAAATCTACAGCATTGGTTAGCGTCAGTATACATTCCAACGAAACACAACATCCACAGAGCGGTAACACCTCCTCCTCACGTCCGCTCCTCTCTATTGTGGTGGACCAAGCCACACAATTTGATGACAGGCATTCCCTTTCATCGTCTGCAGCCTGCCTTTCAAATAACCATGGACGCATTTCTCATAGGCTGGGGCATGCATATGGACGGCATGACAGTTCACCTGCAGAGAGGGCATTGCACATAAACCTTCTGGAGGTCAGGGCAGTACGCCTTGCTTGCAGACATTTCCGAACTTACATATCAGGTTCCATTGTCAGAATACTAACAGACAATGTAGCCACAATGTTTTACATCAACAGGCAAGGTGGGACGAAATCGCGGTCCCTCTGTGCCAAGGCAATACAATTGTGGAATTGGTGCATAACAAACAACATCAACCTACTAGCATCATATTTACCAGGCATCAGCAATGCCATTGCAGACGATCTAAGCAGACAATTTCTCCACAACCACGAGTGAGACCTACGCAGACATTTTCCAATGAATTTTCCATCAGTGGGGAACTCCCCGAGTGGATTTGTTTGCCACAAAAGACAACACCAAGTGTCGTCTCTTCTGTTCCAGAGCGGGAATGGGAGAGAGGTTGATGGGAGATGCGTTTCTAATCAGTTGGAAAGGTCCATTGCTCTATGCGTTTCCCCCGACAGTGCTCATACCTCGAGTATTAGAAAAGATCAACGCAGACTCCGCACAGGTATGATCCTCATAGCACCAGCATGGGTTAGGCAAGTCTGGTTCCCCTTCCTCCAGCTAATGAACATGAAGCCCCACGTTTCCTCACTTCCCCTCCTCCCCCACCAGACCTACTCTCCCAGAACCACGGTCACCTATTGCATCCCAGACCAGAGGCATTGCATCTAACGGCATGGCTCTTGACTTGTTCAGGGAGTTGGTGCATCTTTGTTTGCAGCAAGTCAAAAACGTGTTAATGCATAACAGAAGACAATCCACTCGCGCGACTTACCTGGCGAAATGGTGTCGTTTTACTCTCTGGTGCTCTGACAATCAAATCAATCCCGAGACATCGCACCTTCATCACATACTCGACTATCTGTTACAGCTACAACAAGCGGTGCTCTTGCTTTCCTCCCTGAAAGTACATCTAGCTGCCATTAGTGCTTTCCATCACTCTGCAGACGGAGCATCGGTCTTCGCTAACCCTACCATGAAAAGGTTCATCAAAGGCCTAACAAACCTCAATCCTCCCCACAGACCACCTCCCCCTTCTTGGAACCTCGACCTCGTGTTGGATACCCCTTATGTATTCTCCGTTTGAGCCTTTAGCCTCAATTTCCTTCCATATGATCACAATGAAAGTCCTCTTTCTACTAGCGATCACGTCTACACGTAGAGTCAGCAAGTTGATGGCTATGATGGCAACTCTGCCCTTTATGACTTTTACCAGAGACTCAGTGGTATTAGCTACATCTGGCCTTTATCCCCAAAGTTTGTACAAAATTTCACATCAATGAGCCTATAGTGCTGCCCTCCTTCTACCCAAAGCCTTACTCTTCCTCATGGGAAGCTCTACTCCATACACTCGCTATAAGGTGAGCGCTATCCTTCTATATACATAGAACCCAGGACTGGCACAAAACAGACTGCCTAATAATATCAGTTTCAGGGCGTTCCAAGGGCTATGCTCTATCAAGCCAATGCATTTCAAACCTTAAAGTAGACGGCATGACTACTTGCTACAACATCCGCAACAGACCTCTCCAGTCTCGCCCGAAGGCCCATTCTATGAGGGCAACGGGTACCTCAATGGCTTTCATCAGAGGAGTTCTGCTGAGTGATATTTGTAGAGCTGTCACATGGTCATCTGACACGACTTTTATGTAGCACTACGCCATTGTGCAAGGCTTAGCAGCAGACTCGGCAGTGGCTTCAGCAGTACTATCCATTAACATTAAACCTAGCTCCATAGCGCAAACAGATATTGCTGTGTAGTCACCAACAGTGGAGCACTCCCGGGGACCACTCGAAGAAGAAGAAGTTACCTTCGTGCAATAACGATGTTTCTTCGAGATGTGTCCCCATGGGTGCTCCACGTCCCGCCCTCCTCCCCGCTCTGGAGCTCTGTCGAGTCTTGTTTCAGGTCGATGAGCAGTGAGAGGTACTGGCGGGAGCCAGACCGCACACGAGCAAAGGGTGCGAATGGAGTGTGATGCTGACTATGCATGCACGGTCTAGTCGACTACAGCTATGGAAAATCTCCGATCTGCAGCGCCGGGACAAGCCCGGCATCAATAGTGGAGCACCCACAGGGACGCATCTCGGAGAAACATCGTTACTGCACGAAGGTGAGTAACTTCTTCTTTTGGACTCTTTCCAAACTTTGCAGAAGCTTGCACCTGGTTGGGAACTTTCCAGCTTGCACCTGTTTCTAATAACAATCCTACCATTTGCTTCTTCTGTAGCATCATTGATCTAGGAGAGCTTTGCAAACATGAAATAATTAAGCCAGCCTTCCCCCCGCTAGGGTAGGTATTATGATTCTTATTTAACAGGTGTGTAAATAGAAACCCGGAGAAGGCAAGTTTTTTTTTCTTGTTCAAAGTACTTTGCAAACAAACCCTAATTAATCCTTAGACCAGTCCTGTGATATACTGACTAGTCCTATTCAAGGACAAAGCAAAGGCACTAGCAGAACCCAAAAAAGGACCAAGAAGCCTGACTTCCTGGTTCCTTCCTCTAATAATAGGTATTGTCAACTTCAGAATATTAAAAAATGGTGAGTCAGGCTCACCAAAAACAAATGAGATCATCATTTTCTCTGGAGGTGGGTGACAGAGGAGGGATCAGGTGAGGATTACCTGTTGTGATCCCTCTCTCTTGGGCATCTGGTATTGGCCAATCTCGGCAGACAGGATACTGGACTGGATGGACCTTTGGACCTAGTATGGCCGTTCTTATGTTCTTAAAAATAATATATGTGGAGTTATTTTTCATTGCCTTCTGCTTTTTTGAGCATTTGGTACACATGGGGGGAGTCATATTTTGAAGCTTTGTCTACAGTCTCAAGGGCTAAACACTTACTTTATCTTTAAGAATGAAGTCTGAAATCATCATATATCACTTGATTGCAGGAGCTGGGTCTTCAAGGATAAGAATAACTATCGTGAGATTCACGACAAACTCATGAGAATTGGCAACACCATTGGCAGCCCTAACTCCTCCTCTGTTCCAGGTTTCTAAGAATCTGAAGTGATTCCATTTAAATTTTAAAATGTGAAATCCAGAATCAAGTTGAGGAGAGAGGATACAAATAAGCAGCTGGGTATGGGAGTTGTTTCGTTTTCAGCTCTGTTACCTGGGTTTCCCCTTGTTAGAAGGACTCGTTGGTTTGCCAGCTGTTTAGATAATTTGTGTACTGATATGCTAAGGAGGGCATTTACTACTATTTGTCTTCAGTCCATACAGACAGCTTACTTCGAAGGCCAATATACTGGCACAAAGAAATGTAACTACCTCTGCCCGTATGGCTTAGGGAAAGTGGAAGACCTTCTCCATTATTTATTACATTGCAATCTATATCGCCAGAGGAGGTCAAAATGGCTTGCTGTGTTTTTGTCCCAGATGCCTTTTTCTGCAACCTCTCAGAACACAGACTATTTATTGGGAACCGACAATGTATCTGCGATCTATTTACATGAGCAGCTGCTAAAATAAGGAAAAGGCAGGAAAGAGACATGGTGACCATAGGGAGTTTGGTGGTTGTGTGTCCTTTTTTATTCTGATTTATAACTATTGTAACATTTTCTAATTTCGGATTTAGTTTTAAGTTTCATTATCATACTTTCTGGGGTTTGCACATTGGCCTAAGATTACCGTTACTCTTCCTTGGAGCATTTGTGGGAATGCGGTGTTGGGATTGGGGATTTTGGTTTAGGTTCACAACAGGAATTGGAGCTGGCCAAGCAAAATGCTCGTTTGGCATCCTGATGGATTTAGACAGCCCATGCTGACGGCAGATGTGGCGCTCTACTTTGAAACCCCTTTGAAGTTTTGCTTGAACAGTGCCCGATCTAATTCTCCTGCCAGATCAAAAATATTGTTTTCGCTTTGCTAGCAGCCTTCTGGGCTGCGCTGATGGTCTGAGACGGCGTCTCGGAATTGCTCGTGCAGTCGGCGAGCTTAGCTTTAAATTGGTGGGGCTCATGTATCCGGAGCACATCCTCGCCAACCATTCACTGATGATTTCTGGGTCATGGTGACCCTCATGTGCCTTTGTGCGAGTCTTCTCACGTGATGCTGCCTCTTGGGTATTTAGTCACAGATGCTTTGTCCCAGTTATTTCCTATGGCAGTGCTATGAATAACGGGGCTGGAATCTTCAGACGGTGAAAACTGGGATAGCTCCACTGAGTGAAATGGCAATAGGTCGATTTACAAGACCTAGGCGTGATTATTGTTTCTTTATTTACTCCAGCTGAGGATATGAACTGTGGTTTCCAACTTTTCATGTACCAGTTGGGATAAAAGATCCTTGATGATATTGCTCCTTGGTAGAGATTCACGACCATATGAGACGTCACTGTGTGTCTTACGCTGTGAGAAACATCCCAAGGGCAGGGCTGTCTATTGGTTCTTTCTGTTTGATGTCTGATTACTCAAGCCACCTTAGGGTATGTCTACACAGAAAAGTTATTTCGAAATAACAGCCATTATTTCAAAAGAACTTTCCTAGCATCTACACAAGCCAACTGCTATTTCAAAATTAATAAACCTCATTCTATGAGGAATAGCGCCAATTTTGAAATTGCTATTTCGAAATAAGCGCTGTGTAGACACTTATTTCGAAATAGGGGGGCCTCCAGCCCTTCCCAGGGTGCCCTGCTGGCCGCCCTGGCACCAGGTAACTTCTGACCTGATGCCTTGTCGGAACCAGTTCTGGCCGGCCTTAAATGCGATTCAGCGTCCAATCAGTGTGGACGCGCTATTTCGAAATAGCAAAAAGCTATTTCAAAATGCATTTTTGTGTAGATGCATTATTTTGAAATATCTTATTTCTAATTAACTATTTTGAAATAAGATATTTCGAAATAACGCTGTAGTGTAGACATACCCTGTGTGAATAGTTGCTTACAGAGTGAGGTGCCGCTTAAAAATAGAGGGTCCAGGACTTCTGGAGTCCTGATTCTGCAAGTCTTTATTTGGCAGTGCAATCATTTTGCTCTCTTCACTTCTATTCGCCTAGAAGTAAACACAGTTAATAAAAATGAATCCATTTCAAAAGTCTGTCAGAAGGCCTCCATGATATCCATAAAAGGCTTTGAGGTCTTTGGATGAAATTGCCTACTGTACGAATAAACGTATGGATACATGTGCATACTGTACAGAAGCCGGAAGTACCCATTACCCAGCTAGGGAAAATCAGCATGACTCAGTCAAAGTCACTGGCGCTATGTGAGTTTACCTCAGCCGGTGATCTGACCCCATGTAGCTTAAAAAACGCAGCTTAGGAGCGCTGGAGTCCTTTTATTAGCCTTTAAGTTACATCAAGTACATGCCATGCTAATTATATTTTCTGCGGAGTTCTACTTACACTGTTAATCATTAATTAATCTTGCTCTGTTTTTAGCAATTACCTGCCCTGAATCACCTCGCCGCTGTAACGTCCTGGTTCCGTGCCAGCTCACACGGAACTGTTGAGTATCTTGTGGAGATACTCAAGACCCGTTGGAGATATTAATACGAAGGTAATTCTACTCGTATGGCTTGCGTGGTTTTGACTCACACACTCGTGAGATTTCTTTCTTGGGGGAGGGGAGGAAAAGATGTTTTAATTCAGCAGGTGGCTCTTTGTTCCCCCTTTTCTTTTTTTCTTTACGGCGACAGCCTCCATGCGTGATGTAGCCTTCCCAGAACAGGAGAGGGAGTTGGGTTCTATTCCCATCTTTGCCAAGGAGATGCGGTTTAAGGACTTGTGCGGAAGCCAGTACTTCTCAGTTCTCTCCCACAGACTAGGAACCTGACCCAAAAACCACTGAAGTCTGTTGAAAGATTCTTATTGACCTTTTTCTGCAGCCTCTCAGAACACAGATTATTTACTGGAACCCGACAATGTATCTGCGATCTATTTACCTGAGCAGCTGCTAAAATAAGGAAAAGGCAGCTTTGGATCAGGGCCATGGAAGCTTGGGGCAGGCCCCACTTTTTCTTATCTCTGTTCAAGCCCCCAAACAACTCAGAGACCTTTGTGCTGGTAAAACACCTGGTGCTGGTTTTTGTTACAATGTTGGTTCCGGTAGCGGGGTGGTCACCCTGATCCAGGGGAGAAAAGGGGTTAAAAACAGCCCTGGGCAAGGGCTGCCCCAGGAGCCAATCAGAGGTGAGCTAGAGTCAGCCAATCAGGGCTCAGCAAGGCCCTATAAGAAGGGCTCCTGGAGGGTAGGAGCAGATATTCTTTCTCCAGCTCTGGAGGGTAAAGGACTTACCAGCCTGCTAACATAGGAACCACAAACAGAGCAGTAGTGAGGAAAGGCAGAGTGAGCCCGGGGAGCTCCGGCCTGAGCAGTCCTAGGCTGAGGCGACAGAGGTCTGAAAGGCTGCAGGGCTGTAGCCAGAAAAGCAGAAGGCAACAGAGTCACACCCCTTTACCAATGATGAGTGGCCATGTCAGACGCAGTGTGCCCCGAGTGAGGGGCTAGATGAGGACTGGCAGTGGGTCACTGAGGCAAGGTGGGTATAATGGATTGGTGGTTCCTTGAGGAGAAGGATCCCAGAGTATGGGGGTACTGCAGCAAGGCAGTATCCTGAGAGAAGGGTGCCTCGGTCGGGGAGGGCCGCGGGTCCTAACATAAAGTGGTGGAGCCATTAACAGACAAACAGGTAACAGCAGGTGAGACACTGGCCAGAAGGGGGTGTGTGTGATGGGGCAGCCCTGCATTCAAGCCCAGGGCCCCAGCCACGCAGCCCTACTGGGCATGCTCCCAGGGGAGCCAAGGTATAAAAGGCTGCA
>JANRFK010002918.1:12410825-12426803 GCA_030068395.1 Apalone spinifera | reverse complement strand
TCGCACTCCAAATCCCTTAATCCAAGACCAGAGCCTGCACCCCAACCCACTGCCCCTGCATGGTGAAAGTGAGGGAGGATGGGGGAGGCAGGGAGGACGGAGTGAGGAGGGGCAGGGCCTGAGAGAAGGGGTAGGAAGGAGGCAGGACAAGGGTATTTGGGTATGAGGCAGATTCTGGATTGCACTTAAATTCAAAAAGTCATTTCCTGCTTACAAAGGTAGGAGAACCCTGCCGTACAGACTCAGTGTTTCCAAACCAGAGCTTGCGCGTGAACCTGGGTTTACGGTAGGGATGCAAAATCCCGATTCATTAGTTAACCGGTTAAACGTTAGGTTAAACTAGCATTTAGCTTGTTAACCGACTAAATGAGATCCCAGTTGGGGGACTGCTCTAGCCCCGGTGGAGCAGCTCCTAACCCATGGGGCTCCCACTCCCAGCCCTGCAAGCTCTCAGCCCCCACGCTGGGCCTACTGCTGGTTCCTGGACCCTACGTTGGGCTGGGCCTGGCTGCTGGCTCCTGTCCTCCCAAGTGTGGCTTGGGCTGGCTGCCAACTTCCAGGCCCACACAGCTGGGACTGGCTGCTGAGCTAGAGTATCCCTCTGCCTGTGACAGGCTATGGGTGGGGGGCTGCTCCCAGGGAAACAGCTAACCATTATCCAGTAAGATCTCCCAGGAAGGGTGATGCTTACCAGGTAACCAGTTAACAAGTGACCCGTTCACACCCCTAGTTTACAATCACTGGCCCAGGCCTCACAGCAGTGCTCCTTATTGCATGACACAGACTTTCTGACTGGAGTCTGCAGCATGAGCTGCATCTACGCTTCACAAGGCCAAGGCTGGGTCGGAGCGTCAGCAGGAATCAAACTCTGACCAGTAGCACTTGCAGGCCAGAGTCCAGAAAGGCCCCTGGCCCATAAGGTTGCCAGATGGTTTAACTTAAAATACTGAACACCTCCCCATGCTTCCCCCCCCCCAAAAAAAAACCACCAGAGAAAAAATTCTGTTGAGGGGGGAAAAAAGAGGGAGACCAAAGCTGATGGTGGGGGGGGGAGAAAGACTCCAAGAGTTATTAAGAAAATAAAATAAATGGCCCCTTTAAGAAAAGCCTTTGAAGCTTTTTGCTGGCGGCCATCTTATTTTTGTGATCGAGCCAGAAGGCAGCTTCTCTGCAGAACCAGGTAAGTGGGAGTGCTCAGGGGGGCAGAGGGGTGGTCAAGAGCCCAGGGTGGGACCTGGCGGCTGGGCTCGGTTACTGAGTGTGTTGTAGGGTTGCCAGGTGTCCGGTATTTTTGCCTCCTGGCAGGGAGGGGGAAAAAAATCAGAAAATACTGCACATTTTAGGTGTCCAGTATTTTCTTAATTTTTTTTACTGGACAGGAGACAGAAATACCAGACTGTCCAGGTCAATACCGGACATCTGGTAACCTTACTGGCCCAAGATAGACTGATTTGTGTGTGTGGAAGGGGGTTGGGGCTCACACCTCCATCAGAGCCTGGATTTACAGTGCAATGTGGCCCTAACCTAGGTGAATGTGGTTGCTACCCCTTGCTGGGTTTCAGAGCCCAGACTCCACGCTGAGCGGAAAATGTTTTTAACCCCATACGCCGGGTCTGGCAAGCCTGAGTCGTCAGTCTGGGCTCTGAGGCTATGTCTAGACTGCAGGCTTCTTTTGGAAGAAGTTTTTCCGAAAGAGAGCGTCCACACTGCAAAAGTGCATCAAAAAAGCGATCTGCTTTTTTGAAAGATAGCGTCCATTCAGTGCGGACGCTATCTCGCATTTAAACTGTGATTACTCTGGATGGAGTGGCCACCAGGGCACCTGTGCTTTTTCCTCTTTCCTCTTCTTTCAGAAGAATTCCCGTCCACACACGCCTTTTTTCCCAAAGAGCTCTTTCGGAAAAAGGCTTCTTCCTCACAGAATGAGGATCACCAATGTTGGAAAAACCCCTCCGTTCTTTTGATTTTCTTTTGAAAGAACATAATTGCAGTGTGGGCGTCACTGAAGGTTTTTTTTTTCAGAAAAACAGCCGTTTTTCCAAAAAATCTCTGTAGTGTAGACATACCCTGAGATTTAGCACCGTGGGTTTTCCTTGCAATGTGGACATAGTCTCAGAGTTACTGGTAAACTACCGGCTCTGCTGTCGGGGCACATCTTGCCAAGAAGAGACAAATGCAGCTTTGCAGTGTTGCTTTGTCTCCTCCTTGAATGCCTCCCCGAGGCACAGCAGAGCCGGCCGACCCCACCGCCGATAAATTCCAATTTTCTTCTTATATAACAATGTAAATGTAATAATTTCATCTGCTGCTCTGACGGTTACCCAATCGAAGTTTAGTAAAGGAATGGGCCATTAGAGAATTTGCTCTGGCAGCTGCTGGCAAGGTTTAATATGAAGTTTGGTTTATTGTCAGATTACTATTAATAACATTTCTGAGTAGGGACTAACTTTTCTCTGAGCTTTATAAATGTCAGGGAGAGATTGTTTGGGGAAAAGGAAACGTGCTCTCTCCTCCCCACTGTGTCACAGGCACTTCCACATGCTACCGTCTTCCCATTGTTTTTCATCCTATTGTAAAAGTGCTGCAGCGGTGACTAATTCTTGCATAAATCATTGCCATGACAACACCTGTAATATAGTGCCAAGTGGAGCTGAAGCGGTGAGATTCCTTTGGCTCAGCCAAGGGGCTAGAGTGACACAGATTCAGGTTAAGTAACAATGCTAGGCTTTTTCTTGCTATGAAAGAGGTGGTGATGAGCAAAGTAATTTCATTTTTAAAGGCTCCTTTTCTTTTTCTCTCTTCTCTTCTTCGCTTTGCTTCTCTTCTCTCCTCTTTCCACTTCCCCACCACCTCAAGGATCAAATAAAGGCCCAATGCAGCACTTTGAAGTAGATACAACTACCAAATGCATCCAAGCAACCTCGTGTGTTGATTCTTATGCTTTCATCCAATTTGTCTCTTCCTTTATAGATCTTTTCACGGGTTTGGGCCGAGAGATTCCTTCTCTTTTGAAAACAACGTGGAATTCCGTGGCACCTTAAAGACTAACAGATTTATTTGGGCATAAGCTTTCGTGGGCAAAAACCCATTTCAGGTGTATGACGCATCTGACAAAGTGGGGTTTTTGCCCACAAAATCTTATGCCCAAATAAATCTGTTAATCTTTAAGGTGCCTCAGGACTCCTCGTTTTTGCAGATATAGACTGACATGGCCACCACTCCGATCCATCTCTTGCAGAATTTAAGCACAGGTTAGATAGGCATCTATCATGGATGATCTACGGCGTTTGGTCCGCAATAAGTTCCCCATGTCTTCCTGGAGCCACGGGTGAGTTCCCCACAGTGCCCAGCTCTAGAATGAGTTCAGGAGCTGCAGGAAGCTCACTTTAGGGTTGTGAACTGTGGTTCCCAGTGTTCTTTGATTGAAAGTACCTCGGGTCCCGGTCCACTGTATCTGAGCAAAGTGTGCAGCCTCAGTGAAAAAAACACTGATTCAGCTCTGATGTAATTCACAGCATCATAGAACACTAGAAGGGACCTCAAGAGGTCATCAAGTCCAGTCCCCTGCCCTCACGGCAGAACCAAGCACCATCTAGATCATCCCTGTCAGCTGTCTGTCTATCCTGCTCATAAATATCTCCAGTGATGGAGATTCCACAACCTCCCTAGACAATTTTTCTCCCTCCTCCTTGTAACACTTTTTTAGGTATTTGAAAGCTGCTATCACGTCCCCTCTCGGTCTTCTCTTTTCTAAACTAAACCAACCCAATTCTTTCAGTCACCCTTCATAGGTCATGTTTTTTAGACCTTTAATCACTTTTGTTGCTTTTCTCAGGACCTTCTCTAATTACTCCATATCCTTCCTAAAATGTGTCTAGATCTTGGTGAAAAGTGAAACAGAGAAGTCGTTAAGCACCTCTGCCATTTCCATTGTTTCTATTATCATTTTTCCCTCTTCCATGAGTAATGGGCCTACACTGTTTTTGGTCGTCTTGCTTCTAATATATTTGTAGAATGTTTTCTTGTTACCATTTATGTCTCTTGTTAGATTGAGCTCATTTTGTGCCTTTACCTTTTTAATTTTACCCCTACATACTTGTATTATTTGTTTATATTCATCCTTTCTACTTTGACCTAGTTTCCACTTGTTTAGGACTCCTTTTTGACTTTTAGATCATTCAAGATCTCCTAGTTAAGCCAGATTGGTCTCTTGACATACTTCCTATCTTTCCTACACAGTGGAATAGTTTACTTTTGTGCCCTTGATAATGTTCCTTTGAAAAACTACCATTTGTCTTCAATTGTTTTACTTCTTAGTCTTGCTTCCCATGGGACCTGACCTACCAGCTCCCTGAGTTTACTGAAGACTGCCTCCTTGAAATCCTTTGTCTTTATTTTGCTCTTCTCCCCTCTACCATTCCTTAGAATGATGAACTCTGTCATTTCATGATCATTTTCACCCAAGCTGCTTTCCACTTTCAAATCCTCAACCAGTTCCTCCCTATTTGTTAAAATCAAATCTAAAACAGCCTCCCCATAGTACCTTTCTCCACCTTCTGAAATAAGCAAGTGTCTCTAATACATTCCAAGAACTTGGATAATCTGTGCCCTGCTGTGTTAGTTTCCCAACAGATGTCTGGATAGTTGAAGTCCCCTATCACCGCCAAGTCCCGTGCTTTAGATTATTTTGTTAGTTGTTTAAAAAAAGCCTCATCCCCCTCTTCTTCCTGGTTAGGTGATCTGCAATAGACCCCTAGCATGACATCACCCTTGTTTTTCACCCTTTTTAACCTTACCAAGAGACTCTCAACAAGTCTGTCTCCTACATCCATCTCAGTCCAAGTGTATACATTTTTAATATAAAAGGCAACACCTCCTCCCTTTTTTTCCTGCCTATACTCCCTGAGCAAGCTGTACCCTTCTAAACCAATATGCATATCATGTGTATTATCCCACTAAGTCTCTGTGATACCAACTATGTCATAGTTGTGTTTATTTAGTAGCATTCAAAGTTCTTCCTGTGTATTCCCCATACTTCTTGCATTTGTACACAGACAACTAAGATACTGATTTTATTTTGCCCCCCAGCTCTGCCTTATCTTTTCTTTATCCCTGCTATTATAACCCATGCTCCCCCCAATTTCTGACTCGTCTCCCAGGTCTCCATGTTTTTCACTTACCTGTCGGCTTTGTTCACCTGCCCCCATCCAACATAGTTCAAAGCCCTCCTGGATGGACAGAGGCAGGTATCAAATTGTGTGTTCAATAAGAGTCAGACTGTGTCCTTGTTGTAATGTGATTGTTAGTATTTTAGTGCAGGGAGATCCTGTTTTGAGTTTTAAACTGAGTGGATTTGATACACAAGTCACCAGCTGGGCAATAAACGTGAAACACAGTGATGTGCTTTCCACAGACTAACATCTTTTATGAAAACCAGAGAGCTAGCTTGAGTTTAATGGCCAAATATATCCACCTCCAGAACTACTCACTGCTCTTTATTTTGATTTTTAGAAAGCTATGGGGGGCAAAAGCTGACCAGAGTAGTTATCAATTACTATCTGTTGGTATATTCCTGTAATGGAGCAAAGCCTGCTCTCTCCTACCAAGCCTATTGCAACGTCGTATCTTTTAGCAGCTTTCATTCACGGTTCTTTACAGACGTCTCTGGAGAAAAATCCAGCGGGATCTTTAATGACTGCAAATGGCCTGTCTAGGATTCTATATCTCATCCATGCCCAATGTATCTGAGATCTTTCGTAGCATCTAGCAGCCTCGGTTTTTTATTTCATTTCAAAGACAACACGTCTGGTTTCTTGACACCTAACAACATGCCAGGTCCTAGGGCAGAGGAGTAAAGAAATAAAACGGTGTCACCTCTTGCGTCATCCCTTTCTTCAGTGTGCTGGATTTTCTTTGGTGCTCTCCTGTCTGCGGGCTGAGCAGGGCTAGCCATATTTTGTATTGAGGGGTTACCTCTCCACTCCCCACTGCACCTCCATAGGTCATGCTACACTTGGGAAAAGTGACTCCACATGGTACATAACAGATGAGTATCCCGATATTGGGTCCACTGAAGAGCTAGGCCACTTTATCCCAAGTTGGGCATCTGGTCCATGGTATTCAGGTTCACCTCATTCTAATGTTCATGAGCTAAGTCTGAACTGTAAATTCCATTTAGATCCAGGTGCCGGGTTCCCCCCCCCCCATCCCCCTTTCTCCCCTGGCTATGCTTTATGAAATTTGCCTTATGAATATAAATGTGCATAACTCAAAGGTGCTTTAGACAAAGCACTTGATGGGACCTATTGATTTTGACATTGCAGTCTGCTGGATCTGTATGTCCTGTTTTGGTGCATGCCTCATTCTTGTATGTGAAGTTAGAAATATGGAGTGTGAGTCTGTTTATAGTGTTACATGTGTTAATGAGAGCCATTACTGGTGTCCCGGAAGCCTGATGACTTGTGAACAGTCTTGTTTGTCCTGTAAGTCTGGAAAGTGTTTGGGCTAGAGAGACCTATGCCCATACCATCTAGTGCTGGAATCCATTCTGAACCTGACATTTTCCATGGAAGGGAGGATGTAAAACAAAAGATTCCCACCCTGGTGGAAAGACTATTTAAGCAATGGGACAAAATCTCCTTTTGTCTTTGGCTGGCCTGGGAAACTACCTGGTACACCCTAAAAGGCTACAGAGAATTCTAAAGAGGACTGGAGACCCATGTCAGGGTGAAAGATTTTGTCTCTGACTTGAAGATTGTGCCTGAAATAGGAACAGCTGTTTAGAGTAAGAATTTGCATGTAATACATTTCTTAGTGAATTAGAACTAGCTATGCATTTGCTATTCTTTTTAATTTAATAACTTGCTTTGATCTATCTGTTTCCACTTGCAACCACTTAAATCCTACTCTTTGTACTTAGTAAACAAAAGTGCTTTTATTATCAGGACCAGTGTAAATAATTGTTATGTGGGGGAGCAACCACTGTTCATAGCTCTCTTTCATTAAGAAAGTGAGCTTACCTGATAAGCTTTTCCTCTGTAAAACTTGTACACAGAGAAAGACAAATGTATGTGGTGTTTTTGGTCCCATTTAGTGATTGGTTTCCTGGGTTCTGAGCCTGAGAACTGTGTCCACACAGAGCTGAAGTGGGTTCAGTGTCTGCATTGCAATATAGCGGGGTAGTAACCCCAACTCTGGGACACCAGAGGATCTGGCCTAGCAGAATGGTGGGGAGCCTCAGATAGCAAGAGCATCAGTGGCATGATCAGCACACCGGGGAACAATCCTAAGGGGTCTACTATGATTGCACCCCACCCCCCTCACTTTTTGTTCACACTCCACCATGAAAACACGAAGGGCAAAGGTTAGATTTGCAGCCTGATGCATGGCACTCTGGGAAGGAGAACAGGTGCATCCTGGTAGGCCTGCCCAAAAACAGACCTCTCCTTACCTGGCAAGTGCTGACTGAAAATGTTCCCCTTTTTCACACCGGAAAATGCATTCCCAAAAGAAGGAAGGATTACACTGTCCCAGGGGCTGCCCGTTCATGCGGGGTTCCCAGGGGAAGCAAATTGCCCTTAGACATCCCCACAGTGCACTTCTGATCCAGGGAGGCAGGAGGAACTGAGCACTTTGAGTCTTTCACCCCTCCTCCTTCCTCAAGCAAGTGGCTGGGGAGTAACACTGAGTATTATTTCCCCCCCCCCCTTAAAAATAACGAATGATTTGTGGGGGGAGGGGATAGTTCAGAACATAACCAAGTGACCAAAAATCTAAAGGCACATGTAATTTGAAGTGAAACAAAATTTTTTGTCCCCAATTAAAAAAAGCACCAAATAAAATATTACATTTGACAAACTGCCCCTTCTCCTCCCACATTGTGGGAAGATTTTTCATTAGGAAAACCAATTACCATCGGCTGTTGGGGACAGTGATAAGGAGTGGGTGGAACTAAGGCTCCACTTGGCTGTCACTAGGGAGTTCCAGAAAGGAGCGAGGTCTGTGCTCCTAGCTAGTTCGGAGATAAGGCACCAGCCGGTGGCACTCAAGAATATGCATCATTGCTCTTGGGTTTTTCTAGGCCCAGTAACGTTCCTAGTTAAAACGCTTCTGCTGGGTGGCTCTTTACAGATGGTTGGTTATTGCAACGAAGCCAGAGTGGGACCTTGTCAATTATGGCAGGTGTCATGGAGGAAATGAGGGATGAATTTTGACTCCTGACGGACATGAGGCTTCCAGTGGCTATTCTAGTCTGCTGCATCTTATACCTTACCCCCTGCACCACACCCCTGAGGTACAGCTCACGGGTGGTGGGAAATGAAGACAAGGGAAGGCATTGCCTTCCCCAAACTGCCTATGTTATCCAGCCACCTGGGAGGGCTGGGGATGCAGCACAGCAGCTCAGCTCCCTGACCTCCTGGGGGTACTGCAGCATAGAAGCCCGCCCTCCACCTGGCCATTGGGAGAGATTGCTGAAAGGGCGTGGCTTGGGTGGAAAGGGTGGGGACTCAGGTAGAAGGGGCGGGGCTAGTGTTTGCCATCCCCAGCTGGGCCTTCACCTGCTGCCCATGACACAGCTCAACCTTGCAAGTTTTCTTTTTTCTTTTTCTTTTTTTTTGATTTTTTTCATGTTTTGTTTTTTGTTTTTTCGTTTTCTTTCTTTTTTTCTTCTTCTTCCCTTTACTTGACCCCGCCTTTCTTCCTCAATTCCTATCTCAGTTACAGCAGGGCAGTATGGCTAGCGCCAAGCCCCCCCACATGATTAGACACCTCAAAAATCATGAGATTGGTTTTTAAATAATATTTTTTTAAATTGAGGGGTTGTTATATTTGCCTTCGGATGTGTTCCCCCTTCGGGAAAAGGATGGTGTCCCATTTCCTATATTTCCTTCACATCCACTCGGGCTAAAATGGCAGCTTTTCTTGTGAGAACGCAAGATTCCCCCATAACCCCATGACTCCAGGAGCAGGGGATTTTAAGAAGAACACAGTGCCATTCACCTGGAAATTGTGAGAGCTGGCAACTCTGCCTCTGCTGCTCCAAAGTGGTTCTGTTATCTCTGAGGAGTGTACTCCCGATTTATGTCAGCACAGCTGAGAGCAGAGTTTCTCTCTGCCTCCTCTTGAGTGTCACCGCTTGTTAAAAACGGGTGACATTTTCACATCCTGACTTTTCATCTCTTTACACGTTAAGAGCTTGTCTCCAGACCTCCAAGTCCTTTTCCTTTGTCGCGTTCCCAGCACAAGGGCCGAATGAGAACACCCCATTGCATCCCTTCAAGCAAGACTTTCACAGCATGAACGTAGTTCCCCACCCTAGTCCCCTGCTAAAGGACTGAGCAGGCGTACTGCTGCATTGGCATTTTTAGTGACTTGGGGACCCTGGACTGAATTTTACCATGACTGCAAATGAAATCTTGGGTGTCAACATCAGATCAAGATAAAGATTCCTTCCCTCTCCCGTCACCACCCCCGCTCTCTCACTTCCCAGACTATCAACATTCAGATTCACTAAGGGCCTCATTTGAGAGGCAAAAAAGCTCCCTCCATAGATGGCGAAATGCTCCAACCTCTGTAATTGTATTCAGGGCTGGCAGCCTGATTTGTGAATGTCGGACTCATGGAATAAACCCTTAATTGCTGCCTGGGATTTACAGACACCATGGAAGCGTGTGTGTGTCTGTCTGTGTCTGCACATTTGGATTTGAGTGCGTGTTTGCAGGCATATGGGTTTTTAATTGTGTGTGAGATGCATTTGCTCAAGTGTGTTAGTGTCTCTGGATGTAAGTTAATGCGACAAATCTGTTGCGGCGTGAGTATATTTGTAAGGGAGTGGGTGTTTGCGCATCTCTCTCTGTCTGTGTGAATGGTTATTCGAGTGTGATGCATGTGTGTGTGTTTGTGTGCCTCAGTCCATGTGTGTGATGCTGCACAGACTATGCACTCGAGGAAAGGAAACGTTTTGATTGGCTTTCAGCACAGAAGGACAGTCCTCAGAGCTGTCAAAAGCTCTTGCTAATATTTTGCATTCATAGCCTCTTTCGTTTAAGGATCTCAAAGCACTTTGAAAGCTGGGATGGTCCTTGAGGAGGGTGGCATTTTGGCTCACTGCCGCCTTTTCTAGATTCATAGACTTGAAGTTCAGATGGGGCCATCATGATCGCTTAGTCCAATTTTTCTTCCTGTCTTTCCGGGTGGCGTGCATGAGAATAAGGCAGATAAAATATTAAGCTTGCACGAGCTAAACAGCGTGTTCTTCTTCCCCCATCTCAGGAAGGACTTTCCTCAGGCAATGGGAAAAGTAAGGCATGGTGGATGAGTTTGGAATTGTGATAGCATATGTCCGTTGGCTTTCACACAGTCAGTGCCTTTTGCAATGGACCAGAGAGGCACAGGTTTGGAAATATCTGTTCCTGGCAATGTTCATTTCTTTAAGAGAGTTCTGCTACCCACAGGGTGTTACCTGCGCTGAGCTAAAATACATTTCAAGTATTCTTTTCATGATTGTAGGGGGAAGATTTTGTTGCTGCTCCAGGCTACAATGCGCTTGGGTGCTTCTTGCATCCCTCCGATCTCCCCCCACAAGCTCCTCATGCCTCTCTCCCATCCCCCTTTATCGTAGGGTCTCCTTACAACTCCCCCCACTCCATCCTTCATGCCAGGGGCTCTGTGGCATCCCCATTCTCCTCTCCTCCCAGGCTATGGCCTCTGGCTACAACCCTTGTACCCTCACGCCCTTCATTCTCCCCACTACCAGCACCAAAGTTTCAGTGTGACCTCTTATTCCCTCCACATCACGGGCTCTGCAAGCCGCTTAAAAAACCCATTAAGCTTCTTCCTGATGTTGCCCAGAACAGTCTCTGCAATTTTGGAATGGATCAGATGCAACATTCAACAATTGTTTCTGTGCAGCCAGACAGGGAAGTGTTAGCAAGTTGAGTGTAGGGGCCTTTTAGGCTCAGCCAAATAACTACAGATGAAGTTATTCTGCTGAGGAACTGGTTCAAAGTTTCCTGTATTACTCAGTACAGATCCTGGTTCATCACAGTGTGCAGGGGGTAATATACTGGTTAGCAAAGATGCAGTAAACAGCTAGAGGGAAAAAAGCTAGAAAAGGAGGGACCAATTCCTGAGCTGGTGCAAATCCAGGGCAGTGCCACTAAAATCAGGTTATGTCCATTTACACCTGCTGAGTACCTGGCCCCTAATTTTACAGCTTTGCACATGGGCCACAAATGCAGCCTGGCGTAATTGGCAAGTTCTGGAATGAACTTTTCTGCTCTGTTATGCTGTGGTGGAGACTCCTGTCATTAGTTTTATGAGGATCCTTCAGTGGCCTCATTTACTATTCATATACATCTGTTCCATCGGAGCCTGTCATTAATCTCTTGGTAGGTTTAAGGTTTCCCTCTTGCCGTTGCTACATGGCCAGTCATCAAAGCGACGACTAAATGAATGTGGATATGAAACTAATCGTAGGGGGGAAGGTTACTGGATAATTGCTTCCCTGCTAAAATATACACAGTGTGTGTCTCTCTTTCTTGTGGCGGGAAAGGCCACAAGAAATATGCCAGCAGTTCTCGCAGACCGGTTGGAATGTGATGCTCTCAGATCTAAACGGGCCCACGATATTTGATTAGTGAAGCCAGGCTGACTCGTTCCCCTGTTTATCAGTACGCATGCTCCTGCAGTCCACTACTCGGCTCCTTTGGCAATGATAATTGAGTAGCAAGTGAAGCTGCAACCAGAGCTAATGAATGGTTCGCACGCTCATTTCGGAAGAGCCCCCTGGAGAGGATGTAGCATGCAAGTGGACTGGCGGTCCACAGTAAGCACAATCTTAATTAATGAGCAACACAGCTGAAAAAAGGCTCATTTGGTGGGAACCATGGCTGGAAGGGGGAAGTTTTTGGCTCTTACATTCTTTGAGCATGGAACAGGCTGTTCAGAGACTGGCTGGTCCCAATTCCTTACTTCAGATTTACAAGTGATTCTAAGGGTGGGTCTACACTGCACCATTATTTCGAGATAACTAGTGTTATTTCAAAATAACAAGGCGAGCGTCTACACCAGGGGTGGCCAACCCACAGCTCGCGAGCTGCATGTGGCACTTCCCCCCTTAAAGTGCGGCTTGCAAAGCCTCCCGCATGGCTCGCAAAGCCACCTCTGCACCCCTAGAAACAGTCCCCAGCCCCCGGCTCTCTGTGCTCACCGAGGCAGGGGAGCTGTCCACTGCGGCAATTCAAAATGGCACTGCCCGATGGGAGCCTAACGTGGCCAAAAAGCCTTGTCTTTTCTTTTAAAGGGGCAGTGTCCTTTCCCCTCCCATTCCCCCCCCCCCCCCCCCCCCCCCCCCACCCACACACACAACTCTGGGGGATGGTGGGGAACTCTTCTCAACAAAAATTGCTCAAAAAAAATTCTGGTGCAGTTCTTCGCATTTTTTTCGCCTCTGTTTTGGCTCTCTTAGTTTATTGGGTTGGCCACCCCTGGTCTACACAGCCATTCCATTATTTTGAAAATTTTGAAATAATGGACAGCTTATTCCAAAATCTGTAAACCTCATTCTATGAGGAATAATGCCTGTTCCGAAATAGCTATTTCAAAATAAGGCATGTGTAGATGCTCCACTGCTGCTAGTTCAAAATAGCCCCTCACCAGGGCCATTCTAAATTATTCCTCCCCAGTGTCTCCTGGGGCTCTAAATCAAGATAGCACATCTACATTAGGGAAGCCTGCCTCGGATTAATTTTGAGGCTTCCCTGCTGTGTAGTTGTGCTATTTTGAAATAAGGTATTTTGGAATAAAAATACCAAATTCTCTAGACGTACCCTAAGGCTGTGTCTACACTGGCGCGATCTCGCGCCAAAGCAGCCGCTCTTGAGCAAAAACTTGCTGCCTGTCTACACTGGCCATGTGTTCTTGCACACGTAAACCGACGTTCTAATGTATAAAAACAGGGCTTCTTGCGCAAGAACTCTGATGATCCCACTCAGGAAGAAGCCCTTTTGCGCAAGAGCTCTTCCAGAAGAGGCCAGTGTAGACAGGCATTATGAATTTCTTGCACAAGAAAGCCCTATGGTTAAAATGGCCATCAGAGCTTTCTTGCGCAAGAGAGCGTCTACACTGGCAGGGATGCTTTTGAACAAAAGCAAATCTGTCGTGCAAAAGCATGATCCAGTGTAGACACTCTCTTGTGGAAGAGTTTTTGCAGAAGAACTCTTCCGCAAAAGAGTTTTTGCGTGAGAACGCGCCAGTGTAGACGTAGCCTAAGAGTAGAGTTACTGAGATTAATGGAGTTTCTAGATTTACACAAGAGCTACTGAGACCAGAGTTCCTCTGGATTGAGTTGCTATAGATTTACACCAGCGTAATTGAAACCACAGTTACTATAATTTACACCACTGCAGCTGGAAGCAGAGTTAATCAAGATTAATCATGTTACTATAGATGTGCACAACTACAAAATGGGGAAGAAGTGGGGAGACAGGAATATTGCAGAAAAGGGGCTGGGAATTATGGTGGATCACACATTGAATATGACCTAGCCAAAAAGGGTTAATATTATTCTGGAATATAAAACAGAAGGAGTCATTGTCTTGCTCTGCTTGGTGCTGGTGAGGTCTCAGTTGGAGGGCTATGTCCACTTTTGGTGCCCTGCTTCAAGAAAGATGGGCACAAATCAGCGAGAGTCCAGAGGACAGCTAGGGTTGACAGGTGTCCGGTTTTCACCCGGACTGTCTGTTATTCAGGTCCCCTGTCCGGTTAAAAAAAACAGAAATGTGAAATGTCTGGTATTTCCTGTTTCCCTCGGACAGAAGCCCGGTGGGGACAATGTTCCCCTGCTGCATCTGGTGGGGACGGGGGAGTGAGGAGCGTAGGGTCATTTAAAGGTGCAGCGCCCCTTTTTTTTTTCTCAACTTCTTTTGTCTCTTCCCCCCCCCCCCTTTTTTTTTTTTTTTTTTTTGCTCAACAGAATTTTTTCCCGGTGTTTTTCTGGTGGGGGTGGTGGTGTTGGTTTAAAAATCCTAACCTATGAGGAAAGGTTTAAAAAAAATGGGCACGTTTAGTCTTGAGAAAAGGAGATTGAAGGGAATCCTGATGACAGTCTTCAAATACGTTCAGGACTGTTGCAGAGAGGATGGTGATCAATTTTTCTCCACGTCCACTAGAGGTAGGACAAAAAATAATCGGTTAAATAAGCAGTTAGGGAAATTGACAATAGGAAGTAGGACAAACATTCGAATGCTAAGGATAGTTACATCACGGAATAGGTTATCTCAGGAGGGTGTGGAATCCCCGTCACTGGAGGATTTAAACAGCTCAGACCAATGTTTCTCAAAGTGGGCTGCAGGCTACAAATGGCGAACCGTGGGCTGCAGAGCTGGTGAGTAAACAAACCGGAGAGGCCCGTTAGCAGCATTCTCAAAGTGGGCCGCAGAGGGATATGGCCTCATTTGTCTTCACGCATCTGATCCATCTATAGACCAGACCTCAGCCTCTCTGGAATAACTTCTTAGAAGAGAAAACTCCATGTCTGTGAATGAGTGGTTGTTTGATGAGCCTTTGGCTTTCCGCTTACCAAGATTATTGGTCTCTACAGGCCCTTTATGAGTCAAAAGTGATGCAGTAGGATATACATATAGGAAATAGACTGGGTTAGATTTACCCTGCGTAAGCCCAAATTTCACGGTTATTTATGACTTGAAGAGCTCCACTCATCCTCCAGAAATGAGATGTCTAGAAGCCAGGACAGTTGGAGAGCTGTAAATGATAGACTATATAGAACACTAGAACTAGAAGGGACCTGAAGAGGTCATCAAGTCCAGTCCCCTGCACTCAAGGCAGAACCAAGCACCATCTAGATAAACCCTGGCAGGTGCTTGTCTAACCTGCCCTTAAAAATCTCCAATGATGGAGGTTTCACAACCTCCCTAGGAAATTTATTGTAGTGCTTAGTCACCCTGACAAGAATTTTTTCCTCATGTCCAACCTAAATCTCCCTTGCTGCAATTTAAGCCCATTGCTTCTTGTCTTAACCTCGGAGTTTAAGGAGAATATGTTTTTCTCCTCCACCTTGTACCTTTTAGGAACTTGAAAACAGTTATGACCCTTCCTCTCAGTCTTCTCTTTTCCAGACTAAACAAACCCAGTTCTTTCAGTCTTCCCTTAGAGGTCATGATTTCTAGACCTTTAACCATTTTTGATGGCCTGCTGAGATTCTAGCATGTGGGTAGTAGCAAGGTGCTTTTTAAGGCTTTTCCTGAAGCAAGATGGAAATTTAGCCAAAAAATTGTCATAGGGTCAGATCCTGACCTGGCATAATTTGGTCTCCTTCAGTGCTTAATTTGTGCCAGGGTTTTCCAGGGCTCAGCCCTGGCATGTCTATGAAAGTTAAAAAAAAACCACACAAACAAAAAAACTGCTTGAGCATAGATACCTCTTTCATTTACAAACTAAGCACTGGTCTGAAACAAAATACAGGACTATGTAGCACTTTAAAGACTAACAAGATGGTTTATTAGATGATGAGCTTTCGTGGGCCAGACCCACTTCCTCAGATCAAATAGTGGAAGAAAATAGTCACAACCATATATACCAAAGGATACAAATAAAAAAATGAACACATATGAAAAGGACAAATCACATTTCGGAACAGAAGGGGGATGCGGGGGGAGGGAAGGTAAATGTCTGTGAGCTAATGGTATTAGAGATGATAAGTAGGGAAGCTATCTTTGTAATGGGTAAGGTAGTTAGCGTGTTTGTTGAGACCGACGCGTAAAGTGTCGAATTTTAGCACGAATTTTTAGTTCAGAGGATTCCCTTTCAAGTGATGAAACAGGATACTAAACTCCAAGAGGTTCTGGGATACAGACCCATAGTCTCCTATAGACAACCTAACCTCAAAATGATTCTTACCAACAGCCACAGAACATACCACACTAATACCAACCCTGGAACCTTCCCTTGCAACAAACC
>JANRFK010002918.1:12388078-12410725 GCA_030068395.1 Apalone spinifera | reverse complement strand
TATTTTGTTTCAGCTACACCAGACTAACACGGCTACATTTCTATCTCTGTTCTCTAAGCACTGGTCTGGTCCTGTGATGTTAGTGGAGCTTTGCCTATTTGCCCCAGACACCAACATGGCCCAAAATTATTGATTCATTATCATTTATTTTCTGCCCTTGTAAGCATCTCAGAAAAAGCACTCCCAACCCCAAGCAATCAAAAAACTGTGAGGCAGGGCCCTGAAAACCCACAGAACAGCATATATCATGGAATAAAAAAAATAAAAATAAATGTAGAGTTCTTTTCATTTGGCTTCTGTTTTTTCATTCGTTAGGGATCACGTTTTCAAGTGGATTCTGCAGCTAAGAGTGCTAGAAATTTACATATTCACATGATTCCAGGAGCTGGGGCTTTCTGAAAACCACAAAATATCACAAGAGTGGCAATAAAATTATGAGAATTGGTGACACCAGAGATACTCACAATGTTAGCATTTCTTCCGCAATATTTTCTCCTACCACCACCCACACCTGCTTCTGTGTTATCGTAATTAATGCTCATCTCTGTTTGTTGTTGGATGGTTATTCATGTTGCACTATTTCATTTCTGTAGTATTGTTCATGAACAGAGCAGCTGTTTACATTGCGGCAGCTCATGAGCACTCTTCACTTAAGATTAGTTTTTGTTATATGGTTGTTGGAGAATAGGTGTGTTATTTGAGGGGTGATTGGAAATGCAATGGATTATTATCACAGGGCGGTGTCAGGTACATACTCTATTATGAGGCACCCTACAATAACAAAAGTGCATTGAGATTATCATAGGTTTTTTCAGGAATGTGCTGTTTCATTATTGTAGAGTTGCTCATGAGGGTGCAGGTTTGTTATTATAGGATTCTTCAAAATATAATGCTGGGCTGTTGGCTGATTATATTTGTAACCGAAAAAAAAAATTGTAACCCACTGGTGAACCTGTGTTCCTGGGTCCCCCCTCCCGCCAATTCACAATTCGCATCTGCAGACTACAGAGATCTGCCTCTACAGCGCAAATAGTAATGCTCCCACATGCACACATTAATTCTTTTAATTCTGGAGGTCCAAAGTTCAATCCCCAGTGTGCTAGCCAAGATGGTGGCTAAGACATTTATAGAAATTTCCATTTTATGTGGCAAACATGAAAAATCCAGAAAGAGATACATATAATTTTATGTAAAAGTATTAGAGTGCGTTTAGAAGAGGAGGCAAGTCAAATTTTGGCTCCTCCTGTCTTTTAGAACTTATACAGTGGCTTAAGTTGATTGGTGAAATTCCCTTTTCACAGACTTTCTCTTTCTCTATGTAGTGTGCCTCCTGGGAATCTCCTCCTAATTCAAAATTGTCCGTGGGTTCTGATCCTGATCCACTCAGGAAGATGGGCCTAATAATTCTTACTTTTCTCATGGAAGATGTTGCATCTCGAAAGATGCATTTACACTACTCTCATACCTCGAAATAAGCTACGTAATTTGAGCTACGCAAGTTGCATAGCTTATTTTGAGTCCATTTTGAAATATATTTCGAAAATTGCCGCTGTCTACACAGCACTTATTTCGAAATAAACTCCTATTCCGAAACGTCCCTTACTCCTCATGGATCAGGTTTACAGGGACATCAGAATAGTGAGCTTGTTACATTTCGAAATAACGGGAGGGCTCCAAAGACGTGGACTAGCTATACGGCCGGTATCCCGAAATAGCGCTGCAGTGTAGACGTAACCTTTATGGCATGTGTTTGGGAAGTGCTTTGAAACTGCTGAATGAAAAGTGTCAGACTGGTTTTCCATGTTGTCTTCTCATCTTCTCACAAAGGGGTCTGGAAATGAGCTGACTTCATTTGAACTCTATACCTATTGCTGAGATTCTGACTTGCATCTTGACTCTTCTTTGCTACATCAGAAGGGACATCCTTATACCTCCTGGGGTAACAGGAACTGCAGGGGGATCTGTTTCTCAGCTTCATAGTTGGGGTGGGACATTCTAGCTTTCTCAGCACTGCCCCCTAAACATGCGCGGGTTAATCCGGGCCCAGGGGAGACATGCTGTCTTACTGGAATTACACCCTAAAAGCTGAAAACAGAAGTTCATCTGCCACCTCCTCGTTTGTTCCTGCTTACAGTGAATTTACAACTTGAGTCTAAATGGTGAATTTTAATAACATTTTCTTTAAAAAGTGTTACATATAAATGTAGTCTCCCAGTGTAAAAGTGTCTGCGGGCACAGAAATCATTATTGCTGGGCTGACGGTTAAAGACTGATACATTTAAAGTGAAATATATTCACTCCAGCATGAAAACTCAGGGTGTAAATTAAATTTGTCAATAAATATGGAAATGGCTTCCATCCCTCCTCCACTCCCCCGCCCCACGTTGCAGAGATTAGTCGTCTTGGTTCCATGTCATCGGCATGACAAGAGGAATTATTGGTTCCCACTCCTTCTGTTGTTTAATGTATGCTCAGTTTCAAGAGACATCTATTATCACAGCCTCAGATCAGTGAGTTAATTGTACATTCAACAGTGGTATCCACCGTATGAACTGTTTAGGAACAAACACTGGGAGGAGGTAATTGGATTTAGGGGATTCAAGAAACCCCCTGGGCAACTTGTCTTCTTCCTGGCTATTTCTGAGTGATGGAATAACCAGCTCATATGCTTTTTTGTTTGTTTGTTTACATAAGTCTACTATATATATTAAGACACTTTGTGTGTCTGTGTGTCCCCCTGTCTGTCTGTGAGTCCATTTGTTCAGGATCTCCTCCTGAGCAGTAAGAGCTAGGACCATCGCATTTGGTAGGCACCTTCCTCTTATCTTAACTTAAAGCAAGGTCAGGGTTTGGTTGTGCCAGGACAATGGGAGGGAGGAATCTGGTAGGAGGGACAGTTATACTGTAGAATGACCACAAGGGGCAGCAAGGGGTCAGAGATGGGGACCGGAACAGCTATCCCTCCATTTGGTCAGCAGGGGGCAGGGGTGATGAGAGGGACAGCTACCTACTATATATTTCAGAGAGTTTGTCGGTTTGTGTGTCTGTCTGTGTGTCTGTCTGTCTGTCCCCCAGCTGGGGGACATGCACCCCTCTTTCAGCTGTGCCCGCTGGAGCTGCAGTGGCCATGCAGAGGTGCTTTTCACCTGGCCCCAAGTTGCTGCAGTGAGAGAGGGCTGGGGTTGTCTTCTCTCTCCAGGGCAGCCTGCATCCTGAACCCCTCCTCCCCAGCCCCACCCCAGAGCAATGATTTAAATGAAGAAAAACAAAATTTATTTAAGTTAAGGACCCGAGAAACTTAAATCTTCTAGTAGTTCATTGCAGAGAGGAGCCCAGTGCAAATGCCTAGAAACCCAAATCCCCCACATTTGAGACAGTCCAGACCCCAGCTCCATTCCAAGTCTTAACGAACACCTCAGAACTTTGGGAAAGTTTGGATCTTCTGAACTCTTCTGCTTCCATCCGTGTCTAACATCCGTGCATGGAAATATTCACATCAAGTGTTTTCCTTATCCTGATCTGCGCTGTTGCTGGGTTCATGCCAGTGCAGGGAGGAAAGACGAAAACCTCACCTGTAATGCACCAGGTCATTGCGCAATGTACTTGAGTGTTTCAGCCTGCCCTTGGGAATTTAATTGAGTTCTTTTTGTGCCTCTGGGTCAGATTCCAGGGTGGCACAAATCAGCGTAGCTATGTGACATAGTGAGGGGCTGTCTGCTTTGTAACCCGATGTCCCCACCTGGCTGTGCTTTGAGGTGTGATTCCCACTGACTCACCCCACAGGTGTATTGGCTCAGACACATAGTCCCAGCCTGAGCAGTTAACAAGGCTCTTCCCAGAGGGAGAGACTAAGGAAGGAGGGCAGAGACGGCCACCTGCCCTGCCTCTGGCTGGGGGGCAGGGTCTGGGAGCTGGGCAGTCTTGGCTGGGCAAACATGAAGAAAACAAACTAAGTCGAGTACTGGGAGTTCGGGGGCCTGCGTACCCCTGCCCCACGGGGTCTAAGGCTGCCTGCCCCCTTACTCCTATGCCCACATCAAACCCGGGCTGTGCTGTATCTCTGAGAAGCAATAAACCTTCTCTATTCTACTTGCTGGCGGAGTCACATCTTCCTGCGGACGGGGGTGCAGGGTCGGGCATGCCCGATGCACCGTCACAAGCTGCACTGAAACTAATGGTGTGTGGCTGATTTACACTAGCTGAGGATTTGGCATTTTGCTCATGGATGTAGGGTTTCAGTATTGGTGTTTGCAACGCAAGATCCTAGACCCTACTTGATGACATAAAGTTGGTTAATAAGATGAGTTTGTGTAGCCTGATCGGAAGATTCCCATATCTTACTCTGAGGCTACGTCTAGACTACAGGCCTCTTTCGAAAGACAGCGTCTAGACTACAAGCAGATTTTTCAAAAAAGCAAGTCGCTTTTTCGAAAGAGAGTCTAGATGTTCTCTTTCAAAAAAGCACCGCTTGCATTCAATAGCGCCTTTTTTTGAAAGAGTTCTTTCGAAACAAGGCATTAGTCCTTGTAAAATGAGGTTTACCGTGATCGAAAAAACTGCTGCGTTCTTTCGATTTACCTTCAAAAGAACACGGCTGTAGTCTAGACGCAGGTGAAGTTTTTTCAAAAAAAGCCTACTTTTTTTCGAAAAAATCCTGTAGTCTAGACACACCCTGAGGGAGGACAGGTCCTATCCCATGATCAGGCCCAGTCAAATTATGATTTCAATTATTTTATGGTTGGAAACCCAAATGTGCAGAGGTGCAATGCTCACACTGTATGAACGCTTTTATATTTAGAAATAAATAGTTTATTTACAGATATGCAAACTAAGTCAGCAAGGTAGATAGAGATAACACTGAGATAATATAGAAAGTACACTGGAACATCCAGACTCACACCTTATCTTACAGAACAACCTAGATGTTAGCCCTCATTTTCCTCATTACCGTCCCCTTCCTCGCCTTCACCAGCTACCATCATTCTGGCTTTTCCCAAGGTCTACATCTCTACCGGGGACGCTACTCTCTTTGGCTATGTCTAGACTACATGGCTCCATCGACAGAGCCATGTAAAATAATTTATTTGGCATAGTCAAAGAAGCGGGGATTTAAATAATCCCTGCTTCATTAAAATAAAAATGGCCGCCGAGCTGTGTCGACGATCAGTTGATCCGGCACAGCACGGCAGTCTAGACGCGGCGTGGTCGACAAAGGGAAGCCTTTGTCGACCGCTCCACACCTTGTTTCACTGTGTTATGCTGATGTAACCACGTCTAATGCATATTTAATAGGGGGTTACTCTTATTCCTTATTTGGATTTCCAACCCTTGCCAATGCTAAGATGTCCTTTTCCCATAGGCGAGTATATTTATGATTTCAACCCATTATCATATTCGTCAGTTCGTTGCCATGGCACATTTAAGGTTGGATGTTCCATCCGGAACCTTCTAGAAGCTGGTGTCAGCTCCTGTTCTGAGGTGAGTTGTTGTTATATGCCCAAGACTGCCCCTTTCATCCTACTTCCAGTTCCTTACAGCTCATGAGTTACCTAAGTTGAGCTATGCCAAAGTTTACAGGCCTTAAACCTCAGGTTAACTGCTAGAGCCAATGTCTTACAGAATTCAAACCTGTCGGTTCCTTGCATTACTGCTGAACATAGTAAAGCAAAATATATTGCAAAGCAGTGAATATAATAAACATAAGCCTGCCCACTGAGCTAATTCTGGGCCCCTCAGGTTCCACTCGAGGGACTAAACAAACCCAGAACCCTCCAGAAATGTAATGAGAAACCTGCACTCTGATAAGCGAGACCATTGTATCTGAAAAGATATATTCTTTGGATGACCCTGTGGTCATCTGCATTGAGATCAGGATGCTGAAAAGTCACCATGACAAGCTGGGAATAAAATATGCTCTGATGGGGTTTTTTTAATGATATTGAGATGATTATTTTGTCTCCACTCATTAAAATGTCCCTTTGTTCGCATTGTTTGATTGTGCCCAAGATGATTACGCATCCGGGGCTCTTTAGTTGTGTGGCAGGTGAGTTTTACATTGAGTAGGTTTGCAGCGGAAGGGCTCATTAATGTTACGATCAGGCTCCTAGCCCTGCAGATCCTGAGATGTCACCCATTTCAGGAGTCCTGGATGTGGCTTTCCCATTGGCAGAGTGCTGCGATAGACCGGGATGATCTGTAGCCAAGGTCAGGAGAAATGATTGTGATGATGACGGGCTGACATTAATTCTGCATCGAGGAGACATAATGGAGAATGGGAAGGAAGACTCATCTGTCACAAACTCCTCATCCATCAGCCGGAGGTTGGCAGCTGGGCTACGTTGCCTTTCCTTTGTTCCACTGTTGCTCGGCTCAGAGTGCTGTATTTCGGGAGGGACAGAGGAGCCTGTCTCAGGAGTCGTTGCCTTTCACTGGCAAGCCATGGGACCTGAGATGCCCTCCGGCCATCTGCTTTCTGAGCTCCTGCACCTCCCATCCCCCCACGGTCTGGCCTAAAACGGTGTTACAAGGAGGAAGGAGAAAAATGGTTCTCCTTGGCCTCTGAGGATAGGACAAGAAGCAATGGGCTTAAATTGCGGCAAGGGAGGTTAGGTTGGACATTAGGAAAAACTTCCTCTCAGGGTGGTGAAGCACTGGAATAAATTGCTTAGGGACATTGTGGAATCGCCATCATTGGAGATACTTAACAGCAGGCTAGACAAACTTCTGCCAGGGATTATCTAGATGGTGCTTGGTCCTGCCAGGAGGCCAGGGGACTGGTCTTGATGATCTCTCAAGGTCCTTTCCAGTTCTAGGGTTCTGAATCTAAGATTCTTTCCCGGAATTCTCCCTGTTAGCTGTTGGAGCTTCCTCATTCCCCACTCACTTTCTCACCTTCTCCATTGCCTACTCCTGAACACCCCACAATCCCTACCCACCAGCTGTTTTCAGCTCCCGTCCCCTACCCACTCTGTCCTGGGGCACTCCCCTCATTCTTCTAGCCCCTCACACATACAAACAACCGACATTGATCTTTTCCCGGAGTTAGGGGGACCTTGTCTTCTAAGGAGAGACACCCCCAGGATTCAGTGAAGTTTGGATCCAGCCCTTGGTCAATTGGATGAAAATAATCCTGCCCATTGGCCAATTCCCTCCAGTCCCTGCAGCGTATGGCATGATGAATGCTCCCAACACCTCTCCATGCAGCAGAGAGAGGCACAGTGAGAGAGACAGAGCAGATCTCTTGGGGAAAACAGGCTTTCCTTCTTTTTATTACCCTTCTCCGCCAAGTTCCTGCTACATGCTAGAAGACAGGGTTCAGTGCACTGTCCTGCTTCTTGCAAGATCCCCTGGATTCTTTTGGCTTGTTTTCTATCTTTCCCATTCTTATTTGCTGCTCTCAGATAAAATGTTAAGAGCTAAGGGCATTTGCCAAAGCCCAGGCATTGGCTGGAGAGCTAAATCCCAGTGACCCGACTTTGGTGGGGGTATGTAATCTCTGCCTTTATCAGAGGAACGTCACACTTTGCCTGGCTGCGCGTGCTATCAGCAATAAGCATTCCCCACAGAGCCTGGCTCTGGTTGCTCTGGCAGTGCAATGCCTCTTTAGCATCAAAGTACATTCGCATTGTACCTAATTACATCTAGGCGTTATGGCAGAGGAATAGTTCAGTGGTTTGAGCATTGGTCTGATAAACCCCAGGTTGTGAGTTCAATCCTTGCAGAGGCCATTTGAGGCAAAGATTTGTCAGGGATGGTGCTTGGTCCTGCTGTGAAGGCAGGAGACCTGACTTGATGACCTTTCAAGGTCCCTTCCAGTTCTGGAAGCTGGGCAATTTAAATTATCAGGACCAGTTCCTCCTTTGAAACAAACTGAAGAACTCCATCTTCAAAATGTCTATGCATAAAAATAACTGACCCCCTCCCAGAGCCACATGCTGTGGTAGGTAAAGAACTGAACTAGACCCCTTGGGTCACCATGGGTAGGTGGTTGGAGCAGGGCAGGGTTAAGAAAGGGGTTGCAGCCTGTAGCCCCTAAAGCCTTGCATGCTGCAGCTTTGTCTGGAAGGTCATGGAGGAGAAAGCAGCATTGTGCACTGCTGTTCCACTAAGATTATGTGTTAATTTCTAATTACCACCTTTAGGGTTGACACTTTCTTTGTCCCAGGATCTGGCATATTCAGTAGAGGATGTTCCTAGTGCTGAAGTGTCCTTTCCTAGAGGTCAATGTATCATTGCTCTCATTGCTCTCAACTTTACTATCATATATGTCAAGTCGTTACCATGGGCCTTTGTGGTCATTTATCACATCCTGTGTCCTGATTACTCAGCTCAGCCTGAACCAGTTATTCGGGGACTTTTTATATAATGATGCATGACCTGAGTCTGAGGGTATTTCCCCTACCATCCTGTGTGGGCGAAAGGTCCCAGACATAAGTTTCAGTCCAGGGAAGCTGTAAGTAAGCTAGGACCTGTGTCTGGGTGAGATCAGAGTCTCAGCCACAGAAATCTGCTAACCTGAGCTTCAGCTGATCTTGCAAATGGCCTGTTACAGCCTTTACCAGATTTCTTGCATTACAGCTTTTAACGATTACCTCTAGACTAAATCTACCCATTAATATATTCATGAATTAATCTAAATCAACACAACCATATTATGAGCATGATAGGCCAGTAACTTGAGAGGCTACGCTGGAGACATGTACCTGGGCTCCAGGGCTCTCGCCTGAAGGCTCCTCTGCCACCACTCCCATTGGGCAGGTATTGCGGCCAACGGGAATGTTGGAAGTGGTGCAAGTACAGGGCCATGTGGAGCACCCCGTGTCCCTCCAGGAGTTGTGCCAGGTAAGCACCCCATCTCCTGCTTCCTCCCTTCCAGACCCAGCACCCCAACACCCAGGCTGCTTTTACAACCTATCTCCTGCCCAGAGCCTGCACCCCCACTCCTGCCCATTCCTGTACCTACCTCCTGCCTAGAACCCACACCACCAGCAAACTCCTGCACCTTATCTCCCCCCAGACTCCATGCCCCCCAGCAAGCTCCTACACCCTACATCCTGCCCAGACTACGCGCCACCAGCCTGCTCCTACACCTTACCTCCTTCCCAGACCACGCACCTCCAGCTTGCTCCTACACGCCACCTCCTGCCCAGACCACGCACCACCAGCCTGCTCCTACACCTTACCTCCTGCCCAGACCATGCACTCCAGCCTGCTCCTACACCCCACCACCTGCCCAGACCACACACCACCAGCCTGCTCCTACACCCTACCTCCTGCCCAGATCACACACCACCAGCCTGCTCCTACACCCTACCTCCTGCCCAGACCACGCACCCCCAGCACACTCCTACACCCTACCTCCTGCTCAGAGCCCACACCCCACCTTACTCCCAGACAGCCCCCTGCCATGCACTGAATCCCTCATTTTTGACAAATCACAGAGCCTGGTAGGGGTGCACACAATCTACTCACCTCAGGCCCCCCAGAATAGTTAATCCATCCCTGGGCTGGAGAGCACATTTTGGTAACATTTTCCAAATGAAAGATAAAGCACCAGGGTTTTGTATTTTACCAGTGCCATTGGTACAATGCACCATCTAAAGAGTAATCTAGAGAACCTTATTGTGCCGAAGAAGGGTCCAACCCATCACATGTTGAAGTCAATGGCAAGACTCTGATGAAGCACAGTGGGTGTTGAATCAGACACCACGTTCTTAGGTTGACTAAATACAAGGAGTAGACTGTAACTTGCATGATGGGTTATCCACCCCTCCCTGGGAGGGCTTCTTAGACTGTGTTTGTAGGGGCTGAAATGGGGCCCGATCACAACTCCAATATATGTAAATTATGTCAAAGACACTAAGAAGATGCACTAAGAAAATGCCTCATTGAGAATGTTACAAATACGCTGTCTGTGTATTAAGGACTCTGCACAGCTAAACAAATGTTTTTCTGTATCTCTTTCCCCTTGTCCTTTCATTATGGAGGTGATTTGCATGAAAACAAGAGCTTTGCTTGTAAAGTGCTTATCTGTTATTCTGCATTCAAGGAACAGCCTTTTCTCCGTGGCCTCGAAAAAGCATTTACACAGCATCCAGTTGTGATAGCTACCCATTGTAATGAAAGCTTGTGATATTAACTGGGAACTGTACAGCCAATCAGAGCAAAGAGAGATTCTTCCCAGGTCCGATCAGTGTTGATTTACAGCCTTTCTCCCTTCTGCCTTGAGTCAGGGAGCACAGAGTCTAGTGGTTTCAGCAGGAGCATGGAATAGACTTCCAATAGAGCTTAAAATCATTTCTTTACTGCCCCCCTTGCATCTGTTGGTAGAGCTAGTCAGAAATGTTTTGACAAACTGCTTTTTAGGCAAAAAGGGAAAAAATGCAGATTTTGTCAAAAAAATAACATCGAGAAATGTGATTTGGTTTTGCCGCAATGCCTGAATGGAAACAAAGTTTGAAATGGTCACAAGGTCTTGTTTTGGATCTGTTCTAAATAAAAAGGGTGGTGTTTTTGGAGTCAGAACAACGTTTGCTTCAGTCATAGTGTAAAAATGTAAAATAAAATGGTCCCCCCCCCAAAGGAAAAGAGGGTTGCCATGGAAAGCAAACATTTCAAACTAACTTGAAAGGATGCAAGAGGATGTGGTGCTAGGTTTCCTTGCCAGAGGATGCGGTGAAGGCTAGGACTTTAACAGGGTTCAAAAAGAGCTGGAAAGATTCCTGGAGGTTAGGTCCTTCAATGGTTGTTAGCCAGGATGGGTAGGGATGGTGTCCCTCGCCTCTGTTTGTCTGGAAATGGGGGACAGGAGAGAGATCACTTGAGGATTCCCTGTTGTGTTCCCTCCTTCTGGGGGTGTCTGGCATTGGCCACTGTCGGCAGACAGGATACTGCGCTAGATGGACCTTTGGTCTGAGCCAGTATGGCCACTCTTATGTTCTTATGCAGGAAGCATATGGGAGTCCAGTGTTCAGAGCAGGAGATGAGGCCTCTCCACTTCTGAGTTCTAGTCCCAGCAGTCTTAAACTTGGGTTCTTCAATTAGGCAGCTAATTGGGTTTTAAACTTGGCTTCTTTAATTAGGCAACTAACTCCCCATTTAAATGCTTAAATAACAATGGCCTGATTTTCAGAAGCGCTGAACCTCCACAAATGTCACTAAAATTAATGGGCGCTGCAGGCACTCTGCTCAAGCCACGTATTTAAGTGCATCAATACCGCATGTGAACCCGCAGGGATTGATAGATCCTCAACTTAAACCAGAAATCAGTGTCATTTTGTTGATTTACACCAGCTGGGGATCTGGCTCTGGTTTTTGGTTGGGCCGATGACTGATTCAGCCTAGCTCATCCCACGGATCTCAGTCCTTGTCTTTCCCGAGTCCTAACTTTGCCCCAAATGAAAAGAAAGTCAAAATCCACCTGTGCCATCTGATTTTTTTTTCTTTTTTAATTTCCTTTTTCACTGTGAGAGCTGACGTCCATGCACTACCTGGGATTGATGGGAGTGTGCCAGACTCCAGCTGCAGGCTCTGTGTCTTGGTGCATTAGGGACAAAACAACATCGCTGTGTTACAAGTACCTTGACAGAAAGGGAGAACAGAGGAAATATGCAGGCCTGGAGCGTCTCCTCCAAAAGAAGCCGCACAAAAGAAGAAACTAACCCAGCAGAAAATGTTGTGTTGGCAAAGCAGCTAGGCGCAAAGCAACACAACTTTCCGTGGGAAAAGACAGGTGATAGAGGACAGCGCTTTTAAATTAAAGGTGTTAGGAGGCTCCTGGAGGAAAGGAATTTGTCGTCATTAGACTCACTGCACTCGTGAATCACCTTCATGGAGTCCCTTTAGCCTGTGTTTGACAATGCCCTCAAAATGCAGAGCGAATCGGTCTGTATCAGTGACAGCCTGGTTTTCTAATCTCAGATGACCTTTAGCAGAGGAAGGCTCCCCAGGCGTGATGAATATTTGCAATATCAGCGCTCCTCCCTGCCATCCCTTTAATTGTAATTAAAGGGGTTGCCATGGCTCTGGTGAATGGCATCCAGGGTCATTTACATGGTCCAATGGTGGGTGGGTCTAAGCTGTTATTGACTGTAATAGTGACATTGGAGTCTTATGCTCTATGAAATGAAAATGGAAGCAAAGCAGAGGTTGGGGCATAGCATGGGGAATGTGCAAATAGTGCTAGGGGCCAGTATCTGTTTTTGTTTCCATTGGCTTTAAATCCAGACTGAATCCAGGCTTATTAGTCTGGATTCACATCAGATCTCCTGTATGCTGGTGTAAAACTGAAATAAACAGAATAGTTATTCTGGATTTTACATTTGCATTAGTATCAGCCTAGACTAAGCTGGGTAGAATTAGTCTGGATTTATATGGGAGCTTGTGAATGTTACTGTCAATCTGGAGTAACCCCAGAAGAGTTGCTCTGGATTTCCATCTGAATTCCCTCTGTCAGTCTGGAACAACTCCAAGAGTTATTTGGCGTGGTGTGTCATATTTTACAGCAATTTCAACCACCATTGTTAATTGATATTGACATATAAAATAAAAGGAATAAATTCAACGCATGTGAAACTCATCCAGCCCTGCCAATGCAGATCAGTTCTTTCCTACAGCAACCCTTCCTGTTCGATCCCAGACTCCCATCCAGGTCTGTCAAAGTCCCTCCCACCCTCCTTCTAGCAACAGAGACTGTTCCAGCCCCACCAGTCTATCTCAGTCGGCAGAATTCCTGCTGCTGGGGATACAGTTTGGCTAACACACTGCAGAACCTTCTCCTTTTTCATTCCTGACCTCCACAGTAGTGAGCCTCCAACTCCTTACCTCCAACTGTTCCCCTGTGGCACAGAGAGCCTCTGCTAGTCTGCATTGTTGGGGTTTTTAAATGTGTATCAGAGGAGACTGGGGTGAACTGGAAAAAAATAAACCCCATCAAACGCCTCTTCGGTTGTAGTTCAGAAGTTGTATTCAGGTCCCCAGAGGTGAGCTGTTGATGCTTTTGAACTCTGCCTCCTGCAACTCTCAGTTCTTAATGAACGATGCTTAACTGAGGACAGTAGCTAAAAACAGAAGAGAACAGGACTTCTTTAGTTCCCCTGTTCCTTATAGCGATGCTTTTGGTAGCTCTTAGGAGATGTGTTTAGGATGTCTTTGGGGCTGACACGAAGTCGTGCCTACTTTCAGTCCATACACTTTATTTCACAAACCTACCCAAATAGAAAAAGCTTATGAATTCTGCCCTTTCTATAGATTATTTTGAACCATCTTATATAATTACTTAGATAGAAAGATTTGGGGATGGGCAAAGATTGTCTGGGGGGGGGGAGGCATGTATATACAATGCCTCACAGATCAGGGCTCAGGTACTATTTAATAATAATAATAATTAATGACTTAATAGTGGACTAAATCATTATGACCAAAACAAGTGATGTAAATGGGCAGTTTATATCAGCTGAGAATTGGAACTATTATCTACTATATATTTGAGAGAGTACATCTGCTAGTCTACCATATATTTGGGTGAATCTGTGTGTGTGTGTGTGTGTCTGTCTGTCTGTCTGTCTGTCTGTGCATCCGTTTGTGAGTCTATTTGTTCAAGAACTCCTCCTAAACAGTAAGAACAAGGACCATGAAATTCACGATGCAGCTTCCTCTTGTCATAACTTAAAGCAAGGTTAGAGTTTGGTTGTGCCAGGACAATGGGATTGTGTCCCAGCTCCAGGGAGCAGCTTCGGGCTGGGCAGCTCAGCCCCCACTGCCCTCGCTAGCTCCGGGGAGCAATTGATGATCACCTCCACCTCCTGTCCTGAGTCCCCTTCCCACTGCCCTGACTCCTGCACCCTTCACTCCCTGCCCTAAGCCCCCCCACACCTCCCAGCCCTTTCACTGACTCATGAACCCCCACACATATCTGCACCACCTGCCCTGAGGCCCCCACCCTCTGCCCTGAACCCCACCACACATCCAATCTCCTGCCCTAACTCCTGCACCCCTTACATTTCTGCCCTGAACCCTCCACCCTTTGTCCTGACTCCTTCCCCCTCATACTCCCAAACCCCTGCTCTGAGCCCTTCCTCACTGCCAACCTTGATTCCCACATCCTCCACAGTCCCAGCCCCCTCCCCTGACTCCTGCACCACACACATCTCCAGCCCCCAGCTCTGAAGACCCCGAGCAACACCAGGTAAATGTTCTAGTGTTTCATAAAGCTTAAAACAGGTTGCTAGCTGAGGTAGAAACGAATGTTTTTACACCGTGATGTTCATCGTTCCTTTAATCTTTTCCATATCAGTGTGTCTAACACTGTCATGAAGTATAAAACAAAGGGAACACTTCATGCAAAAATTTCAAAAATTGTACTTTTTTGGGTCAACATTTCAAAGTTTTTGAAAGATTGTTATTCTAATACCTGGTTAAAATGCAGGAAACATTTTAAAAATGATTCCAAAAAATGTACTGATTTCACACCAGTGCAACATCATTCATTACCTTACAAAAAAAAACCCACAAACAACAAATGGTCTGGTAACACTTTATAGACTCACAAAACATGCATATGGTATCATAAGCTTTTGTGGGCACAGCCCAGTTCTTCTACAGTTAGTCCTACAGGTTGAACCTCTCTAATCTGGCACTCGCTGGTCCAACAACTTCCATGGTCCGGCATGATTTTAGTTAGCCAGAAGTCCATTTATCATGGGTGTGGCTAAGTTTCCCGCGGTCCCATGAGGTTTGTTTATAGCCCCATTCCTGGCTCTAAGTGTTCTGTGCTGGGCTATAATTTCCTCCTAAATGTCTTCTAAGGCTATGTCTACACAGCGGAGCTATTTCAGGATACCTCTGGTATCCCCAAATAGCTATTTTAGGTCTTAAGAACAAGCCCGTTATATTGAAATATAACAGGTTCGCTATTCCAACGTTCCTGTAAACCTCATTGCATGAGGGACAAGGAAAATTTCAGAATAGCGCCTTATTTTGAAATTGGGTGCTGTGTAGACAGTGCCAAATATTGAAATAAGGTATTTCGAAATAACATCAAAATAAGCTACGCAATTTGCATATCGCAAATTGCGTAGCTTATTTTGAGGTCAGGGTGCTGTGCAGACACACCCTCTGAGCCCAGTAAGCAGGGAAAGTGTTGATCATGCTGCTAAGGCAATATTGACTCCCGGGATTCAGCAAATTCTCTGGTTTGGCACCGGCCAAGTCCTGAGGTTGCCAGACTAGAGAGGTTCAATCTGCATAGAATCAGGCCCTTTGTAACGTGTTACATTGGGGGGATATTTATGCAGTTGAAAGGAATTCCCCTCTTGGCTCACTCTGATTCAACCTTTTCATGTGGCATTTTGAAATCTAACCGGGGGCATCTTTTAAAAATAAAACAAAGCAAAAAAACAGGTATAACTGAAATCTGCCGGCTCATGTGAATTTGTGACTTGAGCTCTAGCTTATAGCCCACTTCTGCTCAATTCACTCCGCAGTCCTGAAACTGAACCATAGCTCCAAACTTCATTTGAACTGCATCTATGCAAGTCCCTTGGCAATGGCCTCATACCTAGCAGAGTCGCCAGGGTAGAAAGGGCAGTAAAATGTGTCAGTTCCTTTCCTTGAATGTAGAGGAGCGATAAGTTACACAGTTTGCAACGTGCTACCCCAGAAAAAAAAAGAGAGTTCTGTCAACACTCGCATCTGGTCGCTCATTCAACGATAATAGGAGACAATTAATTATTTCAGGCCGCTGTCTATCTGTCAGTGCATCATAAAGAATATTTTTGGTCTGCATTGTCTATCTCTTTTTTTTTTTAACATATAGCTGCTTTTGTTTGCTACATAATAGGTTTTGTTTTTCTCTACTTTTTTGGTCTTGTGTTTTTCCCCTCCCCTTTTACACATTTAAATCCTGTAATTGACAGCCCTCCATCTTTTGCTGCTGCCATCAGTTATCCACATAAGATTACATTGTTTCAAGTATAAGTCTTTTGCAGGGATATTAAGGCTCCGTCTACACTGCAGGCTTCTTGCGCAAGATGCTTTTTGCAGAAAAGATCTTCCGCAAAAACTTCTTGCGTGGATGCTCTCTCCACTGCATGGATGCTCTCTCGAATGAAAGCTCTGATTGCTATTTACAGAATGGCACCAGAGCACCTGTGCTTTTGTCAATTGTCTCTTTTTGTCTCTGTTGCCTGTCCCCACACACCTTTTTGCACAAGAATTCTTGCGCCAAAAGGAGTTATTCCTCGTAGAATTCCTACACCGCAAAAACCCCTCTGATCTTTTGATTTACTGTAAATTTATTTGCACTAAAACACGCTTGAGGTGTGGATGCTCCGAGGGTTTTTGCTCAAAAACCCTGTAGTGCAGACGTAGCCTAATAGATATGTGACTATGTGGCTAGGGCAGGGGACTAGGGTATCCGTGCCTGGGTCTCAAAGAAAGAGTATAGTCCATTTGCCAGGAAATTATTTAACTTCTTCATGCCACAATATCCCTAGCTGTAAAATGGACATAATAACATACAGGGTGTGCTGCGGCTAATTCAGGGTTTGCAAAGCACTTTACAATTCCTTGATGTAGAAGTGCAGTGTGTCCTTATCGCTGCTCTTACATATCGCTGCTCTTACATTTCCAAAGACTTTAGGAGCCATCAGTTCAGAACAGCCTTTGGTCTGGCTGTATACTCCAGATGGCAGCTGCTATAAAGGAGACAGATGTTTTGTTACAATTTTAGTGGAACTTTAATAGTTTTGTGAGATCTTGGGGAACAGAGAGCTAAGGTCAGCAACAGACTTCCATCTCCAGAGCTGCAGGAGTGATTTTAACCTGAGGAAAAATGACTGTTTATTAGTGCCGGGTGGAGATGGAGGAAATATTGCAAAAGGAAGGAAAAAAACATTAAAACCTCCACGCTGACATGGCTGGTGTTTGCAAATCCCGTTTATCAGCCCTCCAGGAAGCATGGGGCTAGCAAAGATCTGTCTGTTGGAATGTTCACAAAAAAACAGCAACAATTGATGCAAAGACCAGTGCAAACACATGTGCTTGCATCAGAGAAGAGCGCTGTTAATTTCCCTTGGTGCAGATAGCAGTATGGCAACACGCCAACTTCAGTGCCACTACTAACAAGTGGGAAGCAGCACTGAGTTTTCCTTCTGCCTTCAACAGGGCCCAGGATTTGACATTGTGTTTTTAGCTATACTAGTGTAAGCCTTCGGGGTGGTCACAATTTGCACAGGTGCAGCGAAATTTGTACTAGTATCGCTTGCTCCATCATACCCGTAGATTTTTTCTAAGGCCAGGTCTGCACTAGACCTGGAACATTGGGTTAAGATACATAACTCCAGCTACATAAAATATGTAGCTGGAGTCGGCTTAGCTTAAGCTGAGGTTGGTGCCGTCTTCACAGAGGGAAGCCGACAGGAGCAAACGGTCCCATTGGCTTCCCTTACTTCTCGCGACTGCCAGGAGTACTGGCGCTGACCGGAGCTGCCCTCAGCATTTGATTTAGAGGGTCTTAAGTAGGCCCGCTAAATCGAATGCCAGAAGATTGATCTCCAGTGTGGCAAGTGAAGATGTGGCCTTGTTGCAGTCATGAAGTTACATCAGTGATTAAAATCCCTATGGAAACAAAGCCCCAAAATACTTTCCTGGAAGTCCTCAAACTAGCATGGTTTGAATCACTTGGATTTGTGGTTCTGATTCTGCTGACTCCTTTCGCTCATGGTTCTGATCTATTGGGCACAGCATCTCCTCCCAGGGCCTCGTGGTGCATTGGATTTCACAACTGCTAAACCATCCCCAAGAGAGGAACAAAGAACCTCTCCCAAATAACATCTCCAACAACGCACGATTACACGTCCTCCTTTACAGCTCCTTCCATTGCTTTAACATTACAAAGTATCCGCTAACATCAGCCCTTCTGCAGCTTACGACGAGGACTGTACAATTTCTTTGCTCCCTGTGGATCAGCAAAACTCAATCCCTATCTCTTTAACAAAGGAATTCTCACACGGGATCAGGCTGGGGAGCTAGCTAACCCTATATACTAACCCCAAGAGTGGCCAATATTTTCTTCTTCTCCAGTCCTGGATGTGTCTGGGTCTTTTCACCTTGCCCCTCCTGTCTTAATTTCCAGACCATTTCAAAACCAAACAAGATTCACTGACTAGTGCAGTGGTTTTCAAACTAGGGGTCGCGACCCAGGACTGGGTGGCAGAATTTCGGGCACTGGGTCTCATTGCTGCAAGGTGGGGGGGGCGGGCAGATGACCAGTGGGGGTGCTAAGGCAGCGACCTGTACTGCTCCCCAGAAGCAGCCTATATTGGTGGAGGTGGAGCTGCCCCCGCCTCGACCACTCCGCACTCCCATTGGCTGAGAACCTGCTGCTGGCTGCTTCTGGGGTGCTGCATGGTCTGCGGTGCCAGGAGAGGCAGGAAGCTGCTTTAGCCCCTCCCTCTCCTCCACTGCACCTCTGACCGGGAGCCGCTCGAGGTCAGCCCCTCCTGCCCCAGCCCTGATCCCCCCCCCCCAAGCCGGAGTCCCCTCCTACACCCAAAGCTCTACTCCTCAGCCCCACCCCGGAGCCCCCACTCCAGTCAAAATATGTTGGGTTGCGGCATCAAGGATATTCTTCAACTGGGTCCTGAGAAAAAAAGTTTGAAAACCGCTTGGTCTAGTGGAATCGCTCCATTTAACTGAACATAGTTGGCAGGTCTGTGCTCAGAATCCGCATCCTGTTCCACTCCATGGACCGCTCCTCTTGGTGCGTAGTGGGGCTCTGCTACCTGGGAACAGCGCCCGGGAATCGCCATCACAACATGGTATGCTCATATGTCCCCTGTCGCACGAGGACCCCAAAGCACTTGGAAAAAGCTAGCGCATGAATTCCCTCAATGCTCCAGGGAGATACTCGTAGGAGTAAGACGGTTTTCAAATGGCAGGGAAGGCACGAGTAAGAATCCACAAACCAAATCAATGTCACCTCCGTGAATAGAAACTCCACACCCTAGCTCCTAGGGATCCCTCTGCTGCAATCACTAGGCAGCACTGTTGTCAGCTTGCTGGGATGCTATGGATTCATAGGCTTGAAAGTCAGAAGGGACTGTTCTATCAGCCAGTCCAACCTCCTGCATGACACAGGCCATACATTTCACTCTGTTTTCACTGCATGAAACCTGACAACTTGCAGCTGAACTGCAAGGTAAATTTTAGAACGACCGCCAGTCTTCTCTGCTATCTCCCTTGCCACCCGGGGACAAGACGGCTCCGTAGCCTAGAATAGTTGGCGATGTGGATGTTAAAAGTTCTCTCTGACGCTCTCTGCCTTGCTTTACTAGTGAGATCTGGTGGGATGGCCGCACAAAGTAGCATATAGGGCTTGATGCACTGGGAGGCTTGCAGTTAGTGAAATATTACTAAAGATTAGAACCCATGACACTGTAATTTAGAATAGGGTTAAACAAAATCAAGGAGAGACACCTTTCTCCTCTGTCCATTTATGTAAAGCCCAGTCCCTTTCTCTTGTGATTTCTTCAGTTTTACACCCACTCCCAAACAAAAAAACCACTAACCCGCATTTCCCTACCTCCTGTTGGGTCTATAGGTATGTTTACACTACAGAGTTTTTTCGGAAAAACAGGTGTTTTTCCAAAAAAACCTTGAGTTACGTCCACACTGCAATTGCATTCTTTTGAAAGACAATCGAAAGAACAGAGGGGTTTTTCCGACATTGGTAATCCCCTTTCTATGAGGAAGAAGCCTTTTTCCGAAAGAGCTCTTTTCAGTGGACGGGGAAGCGGGGGGGGGGGGGGGGGGGGGGGGGGGGGGGGGGGGGGGGGGGGGGGGGAGAGGAGGCGGAGGTTTGAAAGAAGAGGCCTCTTCTTTATGGCAGTGTGGTCACTCTCTTCCAGAAAAGCTTCTTCCAAAAGAAGCCTACAGTGCAGACGTAGCTCTACATACAACCCCCTAACCTGAAGTACAGACCTGGCAACTATGTTCAGTTAAAGGGAGCGATTCCACTAGACCAAGCGGTTTTCAAACTTTTTTTCTCAGGACCCAGTTGAAGAATATCCTTGATGCCGCAACCCATAGTAATCACAGCTTAAATATGAGATGGCATCCATTCAGTGTGGATGCTATCTTTTGAAAAAGTGGATCACTTTTTCGATGTGCTTTTGCAGTATGGATGCACTCTTTTGGAAGTTTTTTTGGAAGATCTCTTCCAGAAAATCTTCTGAAAGAAGCCGGCAGACTAGACGTAGCCTAGCTGAATCAGGGATGGAGCGTCAGTCACGTATGAGCCTATGTATTAAGTGCTTGGCTTGCCATAAAGCCAAGCACTTAATAACAATATGATTCCAAAATCGTACATTCCAGGCCTTCATTTCACTTCAGAAGTTGAGGTCTGTGTATTGACTCTTCCTTCTAGGACCATAATGTCAAATCTTGGAAGTCGAACGGCTTCTCTGCACGCAGATTTCTCGGCGGGCAGGTCTCTAGTTTTTTACATTTTTCTTTCCATTCCGCGGTTCTCAACAAAGTCAGTTTTTCCAGGATCCCTTTTTTAAAGCGGCTACAATGAGGGATTCCTGAGTCCAGCCAAGACTCCCAGTGCAGCATTGCCTGGCAGTAGATTGGACTGGCAGTCTGGGAATAGGCCGTGGGCAAGGTCAGGGTAAAAAGACAGTTCACCCCGTTATTTCTGGAGGCAAGTCCATTCCCAATGACTTCATCTATTGTACTTCCTTATCCTGACTCAGCTGCCCCACTTATAAAGCCACGAGGGAGGGCGGGTCTGTAGTAAATCACAAAAAGGGCCGCTGTGATACAAAGAGCCCATGAGGGATGTGGGCTAAAACTGCCAAAGAGATAAATCTCTCTCCACTTTTCCTCCCCTCTCTCAGACAGTGCACGCTGGAAAAGCATATGGCCCGAACCCCTAGAGGACAAATTTCTTCCCTGCCCTGAAACGTGAGCATTTATGTTCCTCCCGCTCTGTTATTTCCTACAATTGCTCGGCCATATGTGAGGCTGCCGATTTGGAATGGACCCAGTGAGTCATGTAGCTTTGTAAAGCCCTGCAGCTCCTTCTAACCCAAAGGAAATCCTCTGTGTTGTGCACCTCACTACGCAAATCTCGGACAGGAGGAGAAATTCCTTCCTCAGCCGGGCTGGTGAGCAGCTTGCACCCTGAATTTGAGGACTGAGACCCGTTTAGAATTTCACACTAGCCAGGGTAGCAACTCTGGAACCTTGTCGCGCTGACTCAATGTATTTTCACCTGCTGCGTCATCTTTATGAAGTTCTTGTTGACAGGGGGTCTTTCTTTCCTTCCCCCCAAAGGACAGAGGGATTGTGTGGGACCTAACAAGACTTGGGAGTGATGCGGTTACTTGGGCTACACACTCAAGTGTGCAGGGGAGCCTGGGGAAGTCTGACCATCGCACGCGCCCGGGGGCAGTCTCACATATTAAACGGACACCGGGAGTCCGTGTACTCTGAAGCTGGAGATGTAATTGTCAGGTCAAGGAGGAGTACCCGCCTTTGATTCTTGGGCCGTGTAGTCACGGATCACTGGAGGTACAAACCAGCTCGGGAACTTTGATACGTCCTCAGCAGCTAGCCCGTCGGCCATGCTTGTTGCTCGGGCGACATTGCTAGTTTTAGGGTGTGAGCTTGGTCAAAGCTGGCGTGTGCATGCAGAACAGTGGGCTGCGGACTGAGTGGAAGGGGTGGGGTGGTCTTAGAAGCAGGGCCAGATTAACTCTTCTGGGCGCCTGGGGCTAGCAGATTTTGTGGAACCCTCCCTCCCCCCAGCCTCTGGGGCGGTTCAGTGTGTAGGGAACAGGCTGGGAACAGGGGTGCAGGATACGGACAGGAAGAGGCAGGGGATTGGAGCACTTACCTGGAGCAGCTCCCATTCGGTGGGGGGGACAGGTGGTTCCGCTTACAGGCACCACCCCCCACCACTCCATTGGCTGTGATGCCCAGCCAATCAGAGTAGCGGTGGGGGGGAAGGCTGCAGGCGAGTGCATGGGCAGCGCTTTCCTGCATTGGCAGTGATGGGGCTCTAGGCCAGGGCAAGGGGAATGGCAGTGTGCAGAGCTACCTCCCTCCACCGCCGCCAAGCCGAGCCGGCCAGGAATGCAGCACACATGTGGCTTTAGCGGCTGCATCCCAGGGCCCCAGGCTAAGGGGCCCCTCTTACCCTGTGCGGCAGCCCCGAAAGCCCCTTTCACAATCCGGCCCTGCTTAGGAGCTTGGCTCCAACCTCCTACCCTCTGGCCAACACTGGGAGCAGCTCATCTAGGCCAGCCTCACATTTCCAGACCCAGAAGAAGCAGGGATGGGCTTACTGCTCCTAGGCGGCCTGCCTGTCTGAACTGCTCAGGGGCTGGTGCAGCTGGCCCTTTGCACAGGGTTCAGACAGCGTTCCTGACCCTCCGAGGGGCGAATGTCGCCAGGCGAGCTGCAGAGCAGCCGACAGCGTTTCCAGCTGCAGTCACAGCCGGGGTAATCTTTAAGACAAATGTTATTTAAATGATCTCCGCTGCTGCAGGAGCCAAGCACCTCCTCTTAGCATGCTAAATATACCTTATTAATTGCCTTGCTCTTTGCACACACCGGAGGCTGCAGCATCATTAAATCCAC
>JANRFK010002918.1:12363769-12377903 GCA_030068395.1 Apalone spinifera | reverse complement strand
CACGTACCGCAAAAAGCAGTGCGGGGAGTGCGTGGTCCCACTCCTTAGGGTCTTCTCCTACACATTTTTTTAGCATACCTTTTAGGGTCCGATTGAACCTCTCCATTAGACCATCTGTTTGTGGATGGTATACGGAAGTCCTTAACGTCCTTACCCGGAGTAGGCGACACAATTCTTTCATAAGCACTGAGGTCACATTAGTCCCTTGATCGGTCAAAATTTCTTGGGGTATCCCCACCCTCGTGAAGACCTTCACCAGTTCCTCTGCCACCGTGGGCGCAGTAGTGTTCCTCTACGGGATGGCTTCCGGGTACCTTGTGGCGTAGTCGATCACCACCATGATATACTGATAGCGGTTGCGCATTTTTTCTAGTGGCCCCACAAAGTCCAGTGCGATATTCTGGAAGGGTACACCCGCGGTCGTGCTCCTACGGGGTACCTCCCCTGCCTAAAGCGTTGTCGATAGGTTTCTGGGGTGATCCCTGACTGATCAAGGCTCGCTTCTTTTACTTTATAATAATGTAGGGCCTCCCGAGGCGCCAGACTCCAATAGAGATACGGAGCTAGAAGGGTTGCCCAGTGTTGCTCTGGCCACCATGCAGCGTTATCAAGAAGGCTTCGGGATCGTCTGAAGGCCCCATTTTAGCTAGCCGTAAGGGTAACTGGGCCAACGCCCCCCCTCGGCTTCCTCTCCGTCTAGGTTCAGGGGCCGCCCTCTCCCCAGGGCCCCCCTTTGCTTCACCCACCGGTCATGTTTGGCCTGGGTCTGTTCCGCTAGGTCCTTCAGGAGCTGTCTCTGTTGCTCCTGCTGTTGGTTTGACAGCTGCTGCAGCAGCAGGGTTTGTTGCTGCTGCTGCCGCCGCTGGTTCTCCGTGAGCCATTTGAATGCGTCCATGGTGCCGACGCCCATATCCGTGCGATGCAACCAAACAAAAAAAAGAACAACTCCTTCCCTTCTTTAACCCCTATATAACTCCCCTCACCTAGATGCTTGTGCGGTTTGGTTTTGTTTTGTTTTGTTTTAAAGCCTTAGCTCCTCCTAGTTTAACTTCCCCTACACCCACGGGGTATGGGGTCGCCATACCCACATTCTCCACCACGTGTTGGGGAGCGGGCCCCGCTGGCCAGTCCCAGATGCGAGCGGCCCGCCCCTTACTGTATTGCCGCCCCCGCAAAGAGGGTATTCACAAGGTCCCAGTCCCAAATTGGCGTCCTTCCCAGGCTCTCAGTACTGTATGTCCGGTGCTTGACCGCTAAACAGAAAGGAGGGTGGGGGGGCCGGGCCCGCCCTCTCTCACGGGCCCCAGCCCAGGGCCCTAAAAATAGGTTTGACTGAACCTGTTCAGCCGGTGGGGGGGTCTCGTCCGCAACTCTCTGGCTTGCCGGGCTTCAGCCCCTGCCCTGGGCTCCTTCCTACCCCCAACTCTTTGTTCATCGCCTCTCCTTCCCTTTGCCTCCAGCTCCTCGTTTTCCTCCTCTCCCCTTTCTCCTTTTAACTCTCTCGCCCTCTGACGTCATCCGCCGATGCGCCCTCTGATGTCAGCGCGTTGACCCGCCCTCTGACGTCAGCGCATTTGCTTCCCACACTGACGCCAGGCCCCCGCCTTTAACCCCACCCCTGCTCCGCCGTGCAGGGAGCGCAGACCCTCCGCGTTCCCCGGGCCGCCCCGAGGAGCGCGAGTGCGACCGCCGGCTCAGTGCAGGGCGGGTTCGCCTCAGAGGGGCAGAGGCGCTCCGCCCCGTCACACCTGGATGTTGCAAAATAGCTTCCCCGAAGCTACTAATGCAGCTGGGGCAACGTGCGGTCCCCTATTTTGCTTAGAACTTCCAATGCAGTACCTTCCACACACTTACCTGCACGCTTAGCCTTGATTCACTGTAACAGGCAGGCTCTGGCACCTTCATAAATACTGGTTGGTCATTAAGGCCATCTTTACGGAGGGTTGATAGCTCTGTAATAGACATGGAACTTGCTCCGCAGAGTTGTTCCTGCATAAATATGTGGTAATAAGCAGCTGGTAGTTAAGTGCTTTGTAATACATGGAAGGTTGTAATTTGCTGATTAACAATGGCTGATTGCAATAGCTATTTCTTAACATTATCATAAGCCTGAACTATTACCAAAAAAAAAAAAAAAAAAAAAAAGGAATGAAATGAAATGAAATGAAAAGAAAATGTCACTGCAGCTAGAGCAGAAAGGGCTGGCACAATGGGGAATTATGTGAGTGCTGGCAGAGGTTTTGGTGGCTTTTAGTAAGGACTGGGTCAGTTCACTGTTTTAAGCAAACACTCTAAGGGCTGGGTCCTTAGCCCCATTGGTGATGCTGATTGATATCGGAGATAAGGGATGGACTTGTCCTATCACTCCAACTCTAAGCTAGCGCAAGGTCTAGGCACCATTTGTAGTCCCATCTCTGCTACTGACCTGCTCAGCGACCTTGGGCAAGTCCCTTCACCCTTCTGTGTCCTCCTTTGCCATCCCATCCTTGTGCTCTGGTTAGCTCTTCAGGACAGGGACAGTAGCTGGGTTTGTACAGCACCTGGTACAACAGGGTGCGGATCCAGGGAGCAGTTCTACTGTAATACAAACACTTAGTAATAAAACCCACTTCACTCTGCCCTAGTTTGGAGGCCAGTCTGTAGATGTTCCCTGAGAGCACATGCAGCAGGTTTTTGCAGTTCAACAAGACTTTAACCTGATCCATGCAAAACATTGCATCCCCGCAAAACAAAAAAGAGTGTGCGTCAACTAAGCCTTCAAATGCATCCTGCTGAGTTTATGGCATTCATGACATACTGTCCACTGTGAATAGCTCCTATCACCTCCCAAAGTGAGACAAATAAGTGCCGGTGTACCGTTGACAGGTGGAACCGAACCTGGGACCTCTGGGCATGATTCTCTGCTGCATGAGCTAAAAGCCAGCTGGCTCTCAGGCGTGGAAGAAAACAAGCCTTCACTCTGCGTTAGTAATCAACAAGTAGCCAGAGGCTGTTTATTTGAGCAATATTGCAAGGGAAGCCTGATTTGGATGGGGGGAACTCTCCCCCCAGTCTGATCTTCAAATACAAACAGTTATGAAGCAGCTTATATACTATGCATTACATATAATAACAATAAACAATTAGTCTCCTTCCCACCAATGGCTAACAGTTATTTTAGTTCCACCCAGATGCTACCTTATCTTCAAGGTTCTCACTGGAGTCAGCATTCTATCCTTATCTCCGTATGGAGGCGAGAGGCGAAGGCAGCGTCTTATTACAACTCTTGCGTTGTCAGGTCACAGACTTAGCCTGACTCTTGCTCTGCTACTGACAAACCCTAGGACGACTACACACAAATCCACCTATTCCTGCTTCCACACAGGTAAGGCTGTAGTGTGGACTCATTCTTCTCTCTGAAAGTGGGCTTCATGCCACTAAATGGGACCGTGCCCCCACTCCGCAGGTGTGTGGGTTACACATGTATTTGAGGAGTCTGCATTTTATATCTCTGCAGCCACACAATTTTGGGTTATTGATTTTTTTTTTTATTTAGGAGCAATCAGACAGACAGTCCACAACTATCTTAAGGATTAGTTATTATTTGTATCTGGGATGAAGACACCATTGTGCTAGGTGCCAAATGCAAATCCTTTTCTCCTTACCAGCTTCATAGATGATGCGAGCCAAGAGGTGGGAGGGAGATGAAGACACAAGACAAACAAGGTAACTGGGAGATGATTCTGTTCAGCGTAATGAGCAGTCTGCACAGCACAGCCGCTGCCTCGTCTTTCTGGGTGTGGGCGTTATGTCACAGGAGGGACAATTACAGGGCGCTCTTCCCATGCATACGGGAGAGAGTGCAAAAGGTGCTTGCAAGAAAACTGGACTAATAGGCAATAATAATAAACCCGCAGCGAAGGAAGCGCAAGTTTATACACGCTCCAAACCGATGTCTGTTGAAGTGACAGTCTCTTGCAGGAAGCGGGGGTAGGGGGAGTCTCTAGAAAAGGACAAAGAGCTAAATGAATAAGACTTTTGGCGTATGCTGTGGGCTTCCTTCTCGCTGGTGTCCTGCTACCTTGCATCCCTGCTGAGCACTGGTTCTCAGTGAGAGGATTCTGCCGTCACCGGTGGCCTGCTTCCCACTGCAACGCCACATGCACCGTGCCCGCCAGCTGCCCCTTCTGTGTGGTGCCAGGGCTCAGATGCAAATGGCATATGCCCAGCTGTCTTCAAGTCGCCGTCAGTGATGCTCACGCTGATTCTCGTCAGGCATCTTTTTGGGGGCAGTTCAGTTGCTTTGGGCCAGTCCTCTGAGGGTGTAAATGGATGTAGCTCCATCAAAGGGCAGTGGATTTTACACCAGATTCACACTCTTTCCCGTTTAAACTGTCAGGCGCTTGGGAAGGAAGGTTTTTTGTTTTTTTTTAAGTGACCAGCAATTGTGGGGTTTTGTAGCCTCTGGAATACATCATGTTTAGGAGCTTCCGTATCGGGCACCAGCGTCAACGAACACAAGCCCGTATTCTGAATGATGGAGCCGCTAGTCTTGGCGAGACGGTCAAGGGCAGAATCCAAAGTGAGGGGCTGGGAGCTGACGCGGGGAGCACGAAGCCAGTCCCTCAGAATCCCAGCCTGTCAGGAGAAGAAGCCGGTGGGGATTGAGTGCCAGAGCCGTGCTCTGAAGAGGCCGGGGCTTCTGGGGGATGCAGTGCCTGGCCAGTGCTCAGAGGGAGCGGGCCCTCAGCCAGTCCAGGCTGGGCTCGCTTGGAGCAGTAGTTCGGTGAAGCCAAGTTTCAGCACAGGAAGGGTGCAGAGCTGCATCCCCACCACTTACCTCTGTCTGTGCCCCTCGTCCCCTTTTAGAGCTGGGGCTGGCAGCTGGGACCCTATGTATAGGAATGGTGTCCAGAACCTTGGGCCTGGTGGCTGGACAGGATCATGCATGTGGGGTCCAGGGCTGGCAGCTGAGCCCCTATTCGCAGGGCTGGCACTGAGCAGGACCTTAGCCCAGAAGTGGAGGTCCCAGGCTGAAAGTGGAGCATCCAGAGAACACTGGGGCCAGCAGCTAAGACCTTGAACAGCAGCTAAGTGGGACCCGGGGCCAGAAGCAGCGCTCCTGGTAAACAGTAGGCCCAGCAGCCGGGGCTCTGGGAAACAGGGGTATGGGGCTGGCAGCCAGGAACCTGGATAGCAGAGGTATATGGCTGAGATGACCAAAATCTGGAGGTGCTTCAGCACCTCCCTCCTCCCCTCCCTGGCTTTGCTTCCTGTGCCTATGAGTATGTCTAGACGGCAAGCTTTTTTTGAAAGAAAGCGTCCACACCTCAAAACCGGATCGAAAAAGAGATCTGCTTTTTCAAACGAGAGCGTCCAGACTGCATGGACACTCTCTCGAAAGAAACCCCCGATTTGCTATTCACAGAATGGCCACCAGGGCGCCTGTGCTTTTTTCGATTGTCTCTTCTTTCGAAAAAGTCCCTGTTCTGCATCCACACACGCCTTTTTTCGAAAGAGCTCTTTCAAAAAAAGGCATTCTTCCTCTTAATTTGAGCTTTACCAATGTGGAAAAAAACCCTGCATTTTTTTCGATTTAATTTCGAAAGAACGCAATTGCAGTCTGGACGCAGGTGAAGTTTTTTCAAAAAAAGGGTAGGTTTTTTTTTAAAAAATGTAGTTTAGACACACTCAGTGTTTCAGCATGGTGTTGCAGGGCTCAAAGACCTGTGGGGATTATGCGGTGCATAGGCCTTGTTCTGGCCCCAAGGCTACGGATGAATTTCACCTGAGGGAACTGTGATATTCAACACCTCCGTAAACCAAGCCATTAGCTCCTCTGTTCCTCGCTTTCCCCAGAGATGGCTGAAAAATGAAGAGAGTTCTGTAGAAAATTTTGTCTTTTTGGCAAAAAAACCCAAACAAACAAACCCTGAAATGTATTGGCCAAAATCACTTGATTTGAACATGCTGCCACAGTGTTTCATGGGGGTTGTAGTCCAGGTGCTTCCTGTTTTCATGCTTATCTATAGGTCAGGCTCCTTTATCAGACTACATCTTCTGTGGTAAACCAGGGACTTCCTTTGGTGAGGCGAGGTAGTGCCCCATGGAAGATGTAGTCTGGCTTGAGAGCCTGGCCCATGAAGGAAAATGGGGACTTGAGGCAACAGAGCTACCGCTCCTATGTGATTTCTGGGGTGAAATTTTCAGTTTTGGAGTTTTCAGACGTGTGACAAAAATGATTATTTTGTGGCAAGCAAACACTTTTTGTAAATCGACTAAATATTTTAGAAACTTTGTCTGCATACCTGTCAGTCTGTCTGTGAGTCCATTTTTTTTCAAGAACTCCTAAACAGGTAAGAGCTAAGATATGCAGACAGTGTCCTCTTATCCTAACTTCCAGCAAAGTCACGTTTTGGTTGGATCAGGACAATGGGATGTGTCTGGAATGTGACTGTTTCTCATAAAATGGAAAGGGAGGGGTCTGGTAGGAGGGACAGTTATACTGTAGAATGAGCACAAGGGGGCAGCAAAGGGCCAGAGATGGGGACCAGCACTACCATAACCCCACTGGGCCAGCAGGGAGCAGTGGTGGAGAAAGAGACAGCTACTTACTATACATTTCAGAGGGTTTGTGTATCTATTTGTCTATATGTCTGTCTGTCCCAGAGCACCCCTGCCCTGGCTATGCCTGCTGGAGTGGCAGCAGCCATGGAGAGGTGCTTCTTACCTGGCTCCAAGCTGCGGTGAGAGAAGGCTGGGGTGGTCCTCTCTCCCCAGGCCAGCCTGCATCCTGCAGCCCTCCTCCCTAGCCCCACGCCAGAGCAATGATTTAAATGAAGAAAACCAAAGCTTATTTGAGTTAAGGACCTGGGCAATGCAGGGTAAATCTTCTAGTATCTAGTTATAACTCCCTAATATTCCATCAAAAAGCAATTTAAATGGAACATTTTGGAGCAGCCTTACTCGTGATGCTTACCTAATTCACAGAGGTCTTTTTAAGTCTTAATTAACAAATGCTGGTACGACTTCACTTTTCATTCCAACGGTGCTCTTGGCATGCTAGGTACAATGCTAATTTGAATCCCATTTGGGGCATGCAGCAGTCTCTCCCTTTCCCAACAGCAGAGAGACCGGGCAGAGTTTGCACACACAGCTGCTGGTAAGAGACACCCAAGCAGGGAAAGCAAAGCCAACTGTGCCAATTTCAAGGGTCGACTTAATTCAGGCATGGTGTCTCTGCATCAAAGGTGAGGGAGATAAGTTATTCTGGGAGTCTGATTCACAAGATTTCTAAGCCCCTCCATGTCTTTCTTAAATTTGGGACGAATTCAATCAAATTCTTCTGGGATGCTCCAAGGCCATTGGGCTGGAAGTGGGAACTGCTAGTGCATAGCTGCCAAACAAGCTGTGTTCTCTTTTCCAAATGTTTGGTGGAATGTTTCGGGTTTTCACTGAAAGCAAGCCACGGTGGTAGCTGGTTTTTTGATGGTTGAAAAATGAAACATTTCTGCTGGAAACATTGTCAGCTACTTCTGGTCATGAGGGGGAAATTCTCTGACCTGGGCCATACAGCTGGTGAGAGCAAAACTGCCACATGTCTCCAATGCGGCTTTCTAACCGGAGGACCTACGTGTCGCTTTCCAGTGATGGCTGAACCTTATACACTTTCCTCATATAAAGTATTCATAAAGAATTGGGAGGTCTGCCCAGTCAGAAGTTGATCTGGGTGCGCCCTCTGACCCCATTGCTGAGTTTGACCCTCTAGCCAGACATTTGCATGTCTGGGTGCATTAAGGGATGGTAGCGAATCAAACTCGCTACCTGCTTATTGTTTCTTACCAATGCAACGGGGAGAGACAGCAAAAGAATGTTGCATCCATTGGCATGTCTACACTGCCATTCTACAAGCCCGTTCTTGCACAAGAAAGTTTACAGTCGATCGTCAGAAGAGAGGGCTTTTTGTGCAAGAGTTATTCCTCTCCCCACGAGGAATAAGCCTTTTTGTGCAAGAGCTCTTGCGCAAAAAGGCTAGTGTGGCTGGGAACAGGGGTTTCTGGCGCAAGAAACTCCTATGGCTAAAATGGCCATCAGAGCTTTCTTGCGCAAGAGAGCGTCCCCACTGCCATGGACGCTCTTGTGCAAAAGCACATCTCTTGTGTAAAAGCATATGGCAGCGTGGACACACTCTTGCACAAGAACTCTTGCACAAAAAGTTCTTGTGCAAGAAGCCTGCAGTGTAGATGTAGCCGTTATGTCTCTCGCTCTGGCATAAATGAGTGGAAGGTCGCTCCATGGAATGGAACGACGCACCAGTGAGTGGGAAATCCGAATGAGTCTTTGGATGGGAAGACGCATTGCACTGTGAGCAGCAATGGGAGTGCGTTCCATAAAATTTCATTTGCTGTGGCGTGTTGCCGACACACAACTGTAATTTGTGACCCGGGTGGGAACCTGCTAGACTCCTCCTGCCAGGTCTCGATTTTTAAACTCTTCTTGGCTGTGCACGTTTCTCAATTCATTTAACACACCTCGGCTTTCCCCTTCATTTCCCTGCCTCTTCCTCCCACCCTTCTCTGCGCTGGGGAACAATAACTGTGAAGTAAACATGCTAATTAGACCTTTCCTTTATTATCCTTATTGCTATATTGTAACATTCCTGTTTAATAATAATAACAGGATTATGGTAGAGTCTAAACAAGATCAGGTCCTGTCTGTGCTATGGGATCCACATATTCGGAATCAGAGACAGCCCCTGCCTCAGGCAGCTTGCGGCGTAAATAGATGATGGAGAGCAAAGGCATTCTAAGTACACTCTACTGAGATGGGAAGTGACTTGTCTATGCTGTGGCACAGCTGGGATTTGAACCCCAGTCTCTTGGGAATGGGTGATAAGGGATCGATCCAGCCCCATCCTTACTCATACACGGAATATGCAGCTGCGTGGAGCACCTGAAAATTTGGGGCTCCTCTGGGTGCTTACATCCACCCACCTGCCTCTTCCTGTTCCTATTCTCTGCTTCCTCCAGAGGGGACCTGGGTCACTTAATAGAGGCAAAGCTGACCAGAGCGATTAGCAGAGCCTGGGAAAGAGCCATTCGGGTAGTAATGAAGCCATTTAACAGGCCTTTGCCAACCGCAGGTCCACCCTGCCAGTTTCTGAATTGACCGTGTTAGTCAACCGGAGTTTAAAATGTGCTTTAAAACGATGCTGTTAGTGTGCTGCCGAAGATGATAACATCACACCTCTAAATAATCCCTTTCCCCAGTTTAGGGGTATGAGATTAATAGTAACAGGGCCCCATAAATCCTAAGGACAGCATTGGGTGGATCGCTCGATTACCTGCTCTTTTCGTTTCCTCTGGGCACCTGGCATTGGTCACTGTCAGAAGACAAATTGCTGAGCTAGATGCACCTTTGGTCTGACTGTGGCTGTTCTGTTCTTAAGCCCCATCTCCCCGCCTGATGCCACCTTTGCTCGCAAGGGTGCGTCTGTTGGTTTTTTCTTTCCTCCTCTTCTTCAGTATCTTCTGAGTTGCCCCTTCTCCCTCCGCACATTGTGCTTTGTGCCTTCCCCCCTCCCTTTGCTTTCCAACCCCAGCCCAGGAGAAGATGTCATCAGATCCCTGAGAAGCCCTTCAGCGTGGTTGCTGGGATAAGAGTTTTGCCCGGCTTTTATTAAACCCACAGCAGAGCTTCCGACAGCTTTTCACCGAGAGCGTTTTTTTTAATGAAAGCCATATTAAGAGGGCCAAGCCGCAGAGCTATTTTTGGAAAAGATCAAGCATTAAAATGCAAAAAGGAGAGGGAGGGGGGCAGTGATTCTCCAGTGCAATGCTCAGTTTATGGGCTCACTCGGCCCTGAATAACATTGCACATTAGCTCTGGTATTAAACTAAATTTATGTCCATAAGAAAATGAGATGGGGGAGTGAAGGCAACGCTCCATCCTGACAGAGACTTAGTGCCTCCTGCTGGCGCAGCACCTGGCCGAGGTTAGAGCTGCTCAGAACCTTCCAGGGACCTTCTCCCGGGCTGTTTTATTGTGACTCGCTGCGGCCTGTACTGCAGCAGTGGAGCATCCATAAAATAAGCTGTGTCCCAGTGGGAATTTACCAAACTGTCTCAGACTTGTTCCGAGGCGCGAAATGCTAAGTCGCCATATCTGGGGGGGGGGAGGCGCAAAAGGAAGCCTGTGTCCCCAGTGTGTCAGAAGATGAAGATGAAAAACCATACAAGAGCAGGTGCCCAAGAAGCACACGCCTGGAACCTCCCTTCATTAATACTCCCTGCACTTGCCACTTGCTGTCATATAAATACAGGAGCCACTGGCTTGTATTAGCACCAGTTGGGAAAAGAAGAGGCTTTCGAAGGTACACTGAGACCTAAAAGCCATCACTCAAACTTACTACCGCCCGGCCCGGCCTCATACATCCCCGGCGTTATTTATGGCCCAGGGAAGCAGGCAGCATGTCCTTAGAGGTCTGGAAGCTGAGAAAAGTCATTAAGGAACCTCACATGGAAAACCTGATTGCACACCTCCATCCCCTATGGCACGCTCTGAGACAGACGCAGGGGATCTGCGGCAGAGCATGGACGGGTGTGGAATACTTGCAGGCACAGCACAGGCTTGATAGACAGCTCTTTGGAGAAGGGACTGCCTTTTACTGCTCTGGGATCCCAGGTGGGACCGCCTGGTGCTGCAGGAATACAAATTACTCTCGTTAATAACGAATACAAAAGCAGAGCGCCAAGCTGCCTGCTTAGCCCCCTGAGCCTTCTTCACACCAGTACGGGTATGTCTACACTTCAGAGTTTTGTCGGAAAAACAGCTGTTTTTCCAACAAAACTTGAGGAACGTCCACGCTGCAATTGTGTTCTTCCGCAAGAAAATCAAAAGAACAGAGGGGTTTTTCCAGTGTTGGTAATCCTCATTCTACGAGGAAGAAGCTTTTTTGTAATAGAGCTCTTCTGGGAAAAGGCATGTGTGGACGGGGAAGAGGGAGTTCTTTCGGAAGAAGAGGAAAAAGAAAAAAGCATATATGCCCTGCTGGCCACTCCGTCTATAGCAATCACAGCTGACTTGCGAGAGAGTATCCATTCAGTGTGGACACTCTCTGTTGAAAAAGCAGATCGCTTTCTCAATGCTCTTTTGCAGTGCGGACACTCTCATTCGGAAGAAAGCGTCTCATCTCTTCCGAAAAAAGCTTCTTCCGAAAGAAGCCTGCAGTCTAGATGTAGCCTAAAGTGAAGCAACGTATGCAAATGCTCATGGGTGTGCAAGTGGTTGTAAAAGTTTTGCTCTTGCGACCGGATCCAACGACCCATGGGAGGTTTCCCCTTGACTTCAATGGATGGGACCCATGCATAAAGGAAATTGAATTTGAATTGTTGGATTTGATCGTCTGGCACTTCAACAGAGCCTTGATATCGGAGAAATGAATCAAAGGAAACTGCTTTTCTTTAAATCCAGGGCTTTCACAGCAGGATAAGTTTCACAGAGTCCCACAGTCCTTCGAAAAGCTCCACCTGCCTATAAACTATCCCCCCCCCCCATCTCTCTAGCACACCATAAAATTCCTCCGCAACTATCATCACCGAAACAATAAACCTGTTATTTCCATTCTCTGAGATTTATAGCTCTGATGACAGAGGTGAGGCGGCTGTTATATTGTGATGATCAGATGTTTGTGAGGGGAAAATAGGCCCAAGTTCCTCCAAAGCTACATTAGAGAACAGCCAGGAATCGACTTTCATTCTCATTCACTGTACAGTATTAATATTTCTTTTCTAAGTGGGGTTTTTTTGCAGTATATGGGTGAAACCATGGCCTCCCGGAAGTCGATGGCAAAAGTCCCATTGTCCTGAATGAGGGTAGGATTTCCTCAAGTTTTTGCTATGCTTTGGATGGTGTGAGTCAGACTGTGGGAGAGTTACAACCTGGCTCTGTAGCTATAGTAACCACTCCCCAGACCCTAGATTTAACTCTTGCACTCCCCAACACAAAGCTGCAGTGCCGAAGCCGGGTTGCTATATTGTAGACCAAAAGAGGGAGACAATACCTGAACAGAGGCCCTTTGGCTTATTATATCACTTCTATACTGACACAGAGATCCACGCTCCGGCAATCGATCTTCTGGCATTCGATTTAGAGGGTCTAGTAAAGACCCAGCAAATCGAACACTGAGGGCGCCTCTGTTGATGCTGGTACTCCTCAAATCGCAAGGAATAAGGGAAGTCGACAGGAGTGTTTGCTCCCATCGACTCCCCGCTATGGAGATGGCACCAAAGTTCGAATTAAGCTACGTTGACTCCAGCTACGCAATTCAAATAGCTGGAGCTGTGTATCTTAATTCGAACTTCCATGTAAGTGTAGATGTGGCCTTAGAGACCAATCTTCTATACCCCCCTCCCTCCGATTATCCAGTGGTATAGTCTGTTAGCAAGAGCTCCTTACCAGGTGGGAACTCTTGTGATAGTGCAGAGGGCAATTCCCGCATAGCCAGTCTCAAACCATATAGGGCTTCGTAGAGCAACAACTATCCATTGAATTGCATGCGAAAGCAAACAGGAAACCCCAGAAACGTTGGCAAATGTCAGCAGTGCTCACGTCACTTCAGGAAATATGGCCATTGGCCCCTCCGGTAGCACACCCAGTCTGCACTGGGAAGGTGTGGGGTTACACACTGCGTGGCTAGGGAGTGGGACCGGGAGACAGGACACCTGGGTTCTATTCCAGTTATCTTGGTCTTGGGTGAATCCCCTGCCACTATCTCTACCATGTAGAATAGTGATAGAGATGTAGCCGTGTTAGTCTGTTGTAGCTGAAACAAAAGACAGAGCTATGTAGCACTTTAAAGACTAACAAGATGGTTTACCCATGAAAGCGCATCACCTAATAAACCATCTTGTTAGTCTTTAAAGTGCTACATAGTCCTGTATTTTATCTCTACCATGGTTTCTCCCCATCTATTGCCGTGGAGACAATCAGCCTCATCCCGTATGAATCAAGTGCTGTGAAATCCTGGGATGAAATGCTTTTGAGGGGCCAGATCCCCAGGGTGTGTAAAACAGCATTTCTCTATTGAACTGAAGACACATTGGGGTGATTTACACCAGCCGAGGGGTTGCTCCCTTCATTTCAAAGTGGCTTTGCGGTGGCTCTCTCTGAAATGCTGCCATCAAATATATTTTCAATCTACAATGGCTTTAAAAACAAGCAAACAAAACAGAGCAGACAATAAAGCCAATGGGAACATCCTTTTCCTGCTGAGGATTTCAGACACCTTATCTCTTAGGGATCATATTAACCCAAGCATGTGCTAACTGAGTCCAGACTGTCAGGTGGAATAATCAATCGCTCTTGTTTTACTTGACCTGTGTATTTTGCTATGGTGAGTGCACTCTGGTTTAATGGATGTCCTGTTTACCTCCAAAGAGTTTGTTTTTATTTGCATCTCCCACTTGTCGGTCCAGGCGCCAAGCTTCGGTTCAGTGGTCGGTCAGGAGCGGTTATTGAATCGACAGAGAACAGGAGGCCTGGAACATGTGACGGATCAAGCTGTCCGCACCACAGCCCCCTCCACTGCCTTTCCCTGACTTCAGCAAGAAAAGTGCTGGGAGAGGTTTTCAGAAGACGAGGCTTTCTGGAGGATCAGCACAACGGCCTGCTGATTTATCACTGTGTGCAGAGGAGAAGAGTGATTTGATGGCTCTCGGGCACTCGTCATTAATTTTACGAATGACTTCGCCAGATTTTATCTTTTAAAAGAATTCTGAGAGAAAGAGAAAGAGAGAGAGAGAGAGAGACACAGAGACGTGAGACACAGAAAATGAGATGAGGGCAAAACTCTGGCCATGAGATGGGTGGTAGTCTGGAGTTTCTATAAACTCTAAGGCCCCATCTTTGTCATGGATCCTTTAAGTTGGTGCACAAGGGCCACAAGGCCAGCATAAGAGCCCCTATACCTGACACAGAGCCGGCCCTGCGTATGGACCCTTTCTAGCCCCGGGCAGAGCCAGCTCTGCATACGGACCCCTTCTGTGCCCCAGGCAGAGCCAGCCCTGTGTACGGACCCCTTCTATGCCCTGGGAAGAACCGGCCTGGCGTATGGATCCTTTTGATGCCCTGGGCAGAGCCGGCTCTGCATACGGAC
>JANRFK010002918.1:12264554-12275012 GCA_030068395.1 Apalone spinifera | reverse complement strand
CCGTTAAAAGTATTTCCGCAAAATCATGCCAGTCTAGACGTAGCCAATATGTACGATAAAAAGGGTTAAGAACACTTTATATACAGTATATAATATATACAATATATATATATAGCCTGTTTATAGTACCTCCTGATAGTCCGGCACCACCTAAGTCCCATAGGTTCTGGATTATCGGAAGTCTACTGTACCAACATTTCAATATTCAGATAATCTTCTGATACATGTTGATGTTTCATACTAGTTTGAGATGACAACAAGTGTCAAAGTATCTGGTTTTCCCTGGAATGGAAATCCCTTTTCTGAACAGTTTAATTCCTGCGTTTCTGCTTGAGAGGCCTCCGCCAAACTGGCTCAGGTGATGAGTCTGGCTCCCAATCCCCCATCTTTTGATGTTTGAAGTACAGATCCACATTTGAATTTTCAAGCCTGAGGCCATCTCATGTCCTCCTGGCTACGTCTACACTTCAGGCTTCTTAGGCAAGAACTTTTTGCGGAAGAGATCTTCTGCAAAACGTTCTTGTGCAAGAGAGCGTCCACACCGTCATGTGCTTTTGCACAAGAGATGTGCTTTTGCACAAGAGAGTATCTACATTGCCATGGACACTCTTGCACAAGAAAGCTTTGATGGCCATTCACAGAAAGATGGCCATTCACGCAACAGAAAGCTATTTCCGATAGGGATCTCTTGCACAAGAAACCCCTGTTGTCCGTCCACACATGCCTTTTTTGCAAGAGCTCTTGCGCAAAAAGGCTTATTCCTCATAGAAAGAGGAATGACTCTTGCGCAAAAAGCTCTGTCTTCTGACGATCTACTGTACTTTTTCTTGCACAAAAACACGCTTGTAGCGTGGATGCACTGAGAGTTTTTGCACAAAAACTCTGTAGTGTAGACATAGCCCCTGTCTTGGTCTGGGAAGGGGAACAGAAATACCCAGTGTTTCTTAAACTTTTTAAGACCGAGGAACACCAAACAATTTTTTTTTTTAATGAGGAACACCAAAAATTTTTTGCTGAGCAAAAAAAAAAAATGTGTCGGGGGAAAGTTATTGAGCAAAAAAAATAGATCTGTTGTTCTCCACGGCACACCTCCAACTGCCTTACGGCACACCAGTGTACCACGCAACACAGTTTAAGAAACACTGGAAATACCCGAACAAGGCAGGTTGTTTGCAGGGCATTCCAGATCTGACATAAACCAGCAAAACTAGCAGCAATCTCAACAGAAAGCAAGAGCATCTTTTCAGGAAAAGATTGGGATAAATTTGGGAAAAGCATTTTAAAAGCAATAGTCAGGACTGGGGGTATTGATTGAGCTGAGGGGAACGGTGCAAAACTGCCATAGCATGGGCTTGCAAATTACGATGGAGGGTCTCTGGGCTGGGCAGAGGGTCAGGACTGGAATGGCCAATGGCTGCAGGGTGGGACTGGAGTGAGGTACAATGGCAGCGGTGACTGTGAGCAGCCTGGGCAAAACTTGCCTGGGCTATGCTTAGATTTCACAGCAATGCTGCCTGGGCAGGACTTTCATAAGAGTTCCAAAGCGGGCAGGTGAGGATCCATTCCCCTAGATCCTGGCTCGAAGCCCCTTTGTAGCCCAGCGAGTCCCATGAAACACTCTCCAAATGAAAAGTGAGGCCCAGGAAACAGAGGCTGCTTTGCTGTGTTAGTAGCGCCTGGCTCAGAGGCCTCCTCGGGGCTTTGGAAGGTGAATGAGTTCCCGGCGAGTGTCACCAACACATTTCAGTCTGCAGGAAGGACCAGTCTGCTGAGTCGTAGCAGGATCCGTGGAGAGGAGGAAGCTGCCGCTCCTAATTATATTGATTGGGGAGGCAAGGTTTTGAGCCAGCGAGAACACAACCTACAGCTAATTTGTTTTTAAAAGTTAGAGAAGTCTCGGTTCTCACAGGGGGAGATGCTGTCAGGTGCATCAGTAGCAAAGACTTTCACTTCAAAGCCTCTGACTGCCAACAGTTCCTCCTGCTCTTTCCTTTTGATTTCCTTGCTTCTTCTCACATCCGTGCCAGGCGTCTCTGGTCTGCATGATGGCTCTCGGTCTGTAGCTCTAATTGTCTGCTTTTCATGTACTGTCAGGCAACAGTGTGACAGGGAGTGTTCCCACAGGCACAGAGCTGAGTAGCAGATAGATAACCTCCATGACACAGAGCTGTGCAAACAGCCCCCCCTCCGGCTGCACATCTGCTGCACGGAAGGAAAACAGCTGCTCCCGCCATTTGAGGCGGGTCATTCAGAAGAACCTGCTTACATGTTGCAGGGCGTGCACATTTACACACATGTGTTCACATTTACACACGTGTGTTCACATGCACACACACGGAGATGGGGTTGGCTCAGGAGAGTCCTGGGATCATTTCACAAAGGGACATCAGCTGGAGGCCAGGGTTGCTGCACCTTCGACCTGAGCAGGAAATGAGTTTTCCCATCCCATGAGACGTGTTTCTGGGAAAATGTCCTGACCCAACTGGAGGAGAAAGGCAAAAAATCCTGAAAATGTTAGCAAACTGAAAATCTGGGTGGGAGGAGTGGAAAATGGACAGGATCACTCAAACTGTGTTTCGTAGCTGATCTTTTGGGTTTTTTAAATGTTTTTAACCAAATAGTAACTTTAAATTTCTCAGCAAAAAGTCATTCAGAACCAAAATACAGAACTGGTTTTAAAACAACAAAACAGCTTTGAAATGGTCAAAAAGTCCCTTCTCCCTCCTCTCCCATGGGAAATTCATCACAATCGCCCCTTTCGTACCCTCAGTTTTGCATTCAGTGACTCAGAATTTTCCGATGGAGAAAGGTTTCATCCAAAAAATGCCATGCCAGCTCTATTCAGAGCCCCTCAAGTATTGCTCAGCACCTAGCAGAATCAGGCCTCTAGCAGGAGGGAGAGCAAACCGTGTCAAAGCTGTTAGATGCCGGGTGAACTTTGCCTGTGATATTTGTGTGCAGCAGAGAAACTTTTTCAATCATTCGTCATCATGACCCTGCACTCACTGGTAGCATCTTGCACTTACGTTGAACCAGGGATTAAGACTGCTTCCCTGCCCTGCACCTTGACAGTGCAATAAATGATGAAACAAGGTGCAAAGCATTGAGCCTAATCTAATCTCGGAGCCGGAGCCGTGTTAGTCTGTATCTACAAAAACAAAGGAGAACTCCTTGGCACTTAAAGATTTATTTGGACACAACTGTTCATGGATCAAAACCACTTTGTCAGATGTGTGGAGACACCTGTTAGTCTTTAAGGTGACACGCGACTCCTCGTTGTTTTTGATACTCCTCAATCCTATCACTTCTCTATGTCACCGACTCAAGGAAGAGACTTTGTTATTCTGCTGCTATAGCAACCTGCATGGAGCTTGGAGGCAGGCACAGGGGTTGCAAGAGGGAAGGAGGTTTGGAAGAGCCACCAGGAAGTCAGGCTGTGTGCACATGGCTGGAATGCTGGCTGCAGCTGTAGCAATTTGGCGACTGAAACAGAACCACGGTAGTTTCAGAAACACTGAGTTCTCTCATGTTGCTACCCAGCCCCACGGTACCTCAAAGACAAAGTTCCTCTTCTGCCCAGCATCCTCCCAAAATGAATCCACCTCTAGTGAAGGCCTGGAAGTATCTCTACCCAGAATCCCCATCACTCCCTCCCGCCCCGCAACAATGCATCATTGTCTGAACACACACCTTGTGATCTCATTTAAATGGACACATTAATCCTGCAAGGGAAGCCTCAGCTGAAGCTGAAGTTACTTGTAACCGGCCTCTCCTTGCACTTCCCCCCCCCCCCCCCGTGTGATTTATGTTTATTCCCTGCATAGGAAATGAAGTGGAAGGCAACGGCTGCCACATCCAGAGCCGCTCTCCCTTGATTTGTTTTAGCAAGAGGGAGCGCGTTGCTGTGGGTTTTTTTCTCTCTTAAGGAAAATGAAAATTTGAACAGGATTAAATCTAAATCCTTTTGAATTTTTAATCCTGAGCGGAATTCAAATGCTCCCCAGGCAGCCGCTCCGGTGACCCCCGCCAGCAGAAGGAGGACGGCGAACTCTGTCATGTCGCCAGCAGTTTTCGGTTGCAAAACAAAAGTGGGAAGGGAAGCCAGCCTGGCTTAATGGAAACCCCATCAGTTCCTCCTTGCTCAAGTGTCAGCCCTGACGGCCGCTTGTTCCGCCTGTGGTTCCTACAGTGCAGGGAGGAGGTTTCCCCTGCTGGTCACGGCATTTAATCGGTGGGCTTGTCTACACCTTACAGTGTTGCAGCGATGCAGCTGCACCAGTGTAGTGGTGAGTGTACCTACATCTTTCCTGTTGGTGTAGGTACTCCACCTGCTTGCGATGCGGTTGCTATGTCAATGGGAGAAGCCTGTCCATCAATATAGTGCTGCCCACACCAAGGGTTAGGTCGGTATCCCTGCATTGCTCTGATGTGTGGATTTTACACACACACACACACACACACACACACACACACACAAGATAGTTCTAATGATCAGGTACTTTGGGAGCGTAGGCCAAGCCACCGAAAGCCTGGCGCAAGCTTTTCCGAACCTGTCCTCCACTCTACACTGAATTCCCAAGGAGCTTTGAGTCAAGTTCAAGATCTTAGTCCTTGTCTTCAGTGTGCTCCGTGGCACCTCGTGGATTATCCAGAGCTCCAGGATAAGGACAGGGGCTAACCATGCCACTCCTCAGGCGCCGTGGAGCTTTCTGTGACAACTGCCAAGTTCATCAGACCACGGCACAGAGCTTTCTTGGAGGTGGGGTCCAGACTGTGGGGCTAACTTCCACATGCCCTAACGGCTGTCCCGACTTGTCCATCTTCCAAGTAGCCTTCACTGAGTGGGGGGAAATGCAAACCCAATCTCTCCCAAGGGAAAAGATGAGAGAATGAACCACACAGAACCAGGCTGGCGACAGACTTCAGTGAGCCCTGGGCAAGGTGGGGTGTGGGGATTGGCTCTGGACCCTGTGGAAGGGGCGAGGCTGAGAACACCAGGACCTAGCCCTCAGCACCGCCTAGATTGTGTGACGCGGGGCTCTGGCGGTGATTTAAAGGGCCTGAGGTTCCAGCCACCGCTGCTGCCACAGTAGCGGCGGTGGCAGTCTGCAGCCCTTTGCCCCTGCCAGGGCTCCCTTTGCCCCTCGCTTTCAGCGGCCCTTTACGTAACCCGATGCTTAATGCACTATGGAAGGAGTTTAGATGCTCTGCTGAGGAGAGTGATACAAGAACCTGAAAATGATAGAACAGAACTGGTGACTGATTAGCCTCCCAAACACACACACTCTTAGGCCTTGTCTAGACTAAAAGGAAGATCGCTGCTCCCGCGATCGATTATCTGGAGTTTGATTTAGCGAATCTAGTTAAGACTCGCTAAATCAAACTCAGAGGGTGCCCCCATCAGCATAGGTATGCCTCCTTTTGTGAGTAGTAAGGGAAGCCGCCAAGTTTGGCTTAAGGTAAGACAACTCCAGCTATGTATTCTACATAGCTGGAGTTGTGTACCCTAAGCCAAACTGCTGGATCTAGTGTGGGCTTGGCCTTACATTAATGCTCACATCTCAATGGATGCACGTATAAATGCCGGGGGGTGAACACAGACTCACATGCTTATGGCTCTGCCGTGATAAGGGAGACAGGAGGAGGGGACAGTGGCTAGAGTGCTCTGGAAAATGCAGAGAGTATCCCTGCCCTACCTCCCAGGAGAGCTGTGAGGGGGAATGCATTGAAGCTTGGTAGTACTCTGGTATTGCTGTAACAGGGCCATTTAAGCCCTGCAGAGAAAACATGAGAATAGCCAGACTGGGTCAAACCAAAGGTCCATATAGCCCAGTGTTCTGTCTGCCAACCGTGGCCAACGCCAGGAGCCCCAGAGGGAATGAACGGAACAGGTAACCCCCTGTCACCCATTCCCAGCTTCTGACAAACAGCAGCTATAGGGATATCATCCTGACTAATGGCCATTGATGGAGCTATGCCCTGTGAATGTATTTAGTTCTTTTTTGAATCCTGTTAGTTCTCCGAAAACATTCATTCAAGGTGCTGCAGCAGTCAAAATAAATACATAAATAAAAAAATAAATACAGCAAACAGAATGCTAGGAACTCTGGCCTTCACAACATCTTCCAGCAAGGAGTTCCACAGATTGACGGTGTGTCATGTGAAGGAATACTGCCTTTTGTTTGTTTTAAACCTGCTACCTATTTATTTCACCTTGCAGCTACGTATAGTGGGCTTGTTGGTCTAGGGGCATGTGCCTTAATTAGGGTGCTAGAAATCCTGGGCTCAAATCCCAAGCTAGCTCTGCTTCCTGTGCTGTTGTACTTACAGCTAGCTGGAGTATCTGCCCAGTGTGGCTGGGAAGCCTGAGAGTTTATTGCTGTAAGAGTGCCGAAGGTTACAAGTATGGAAAGCTGTGGACGGTGCACAGGAAAGCCTCGCAGGGCGATAGAGCACATCATTGACCCTGTTGTTGGCCCTGTGAAAGTTGCAAGCAACACATGAGAGTTCCCCTCAACTTTTTATTATCATGCTTTCCAGGTTTTGAATTGGGGTCATGGGCCTTGATGCATCTTATCTGCCTTGAAACATAGCTTGTGTGTGCTTCTTAATACCGTTCTGGGTTCATTTCAAACTAGCGGCTTCACATAGGGAAACCAACTCCAGGGCTCGGCCGTGCAATTAAAATAGCGCTGAGCCGGACTGCGCCCAGAGATTTCCCCATGCTGCTGATTCACAGGAGCCGCCAGCGAAAGCCACAGCACCAACCGCTGCTGCTTAAGCAGGTTTCCTTTCTCTTGAGCCCTTTGGGGAATTCTCCTTCTTCCCGCCTCCCCCCCAAGGGGACCTTGACCTGCTAAGAGCTCATCCTTAATTCTCATCCAATGCTAATGAGCTTCCCTAGCTCCAACGCTGCTGAATACTTTCATATTGGGCTTTTCGGGCAGCGAGCAGGGGTGAGTAATAGCCTCCCATTTTTCATTTTCGCTGGAATGGATGCTGGACAAGCTATTAATGCTTCCCTTCCAAAACCCAGTCCCTCCCCTGCTCATTTCTGTCTCTCCCGCCCCCGGTCCGGGTGCTGACTCATAGCTCCCTGCCAGCGGCAAAATCCACTGGCGTGGAAATTACGGGTGTTGAGTTTGCGGGGTGTCGTGCCAACGGAGATAAGGAGAAGAGAGCCAGCGCCGAAGGAAGGGGTCACAAGAGACAAGCTCCACAAAAGCCTGTCCACTGACCTTCTGGAAAGAGACAGTCCTTGTCTTGAATGCAGGAATCAATCACGCTCTTCTGGACCAGGGGAGAGCGGACAAAGCGACAGCCGGAACTGCTCAAGACTGTGGCGAGAGAAAAAGCTTTTGAGACCCTGATGGGCTGCGATTCAAAGCAAGAGGAACTTTAAAAAGAAAGTATTTTCCTCTCAGCTCTCACCCAGAGATGAATGTCTTTTCTTTCTCGAGGGCACTGGGAGGGATGTACGGTTGAAAAGGATAAAAACATGAAGGCAGGCATGCCCTCAGCAGCAATGGTCTTGTGGGACAGTTCTGACTTGGATCACTTGAGGTCTGGGTTCAAGCAAGAGAGGGAGGTCTAGACTGGACATTAGGAAAAACGACTTTTTTAGGAGGGTGGGGAAGCACTGGGCTGGGTTCCCTAGGGAGGGGGTGGAATCTCCATCCCTACAGGTTTTTAAGTCCCGGCTTGACAAAGCCCTGGCTGGGATGATTGAGTTGGGATTGGTCCTGCTTTGGGCAGGAGGTTGGACTTGTTGACCTCCTGAGGTCTCTTTCAGCCCTAGGGTTCTATGATTCAAGGCCTAAGTGCAGAACCCTTAGATGTCCTCAGGCCACCTCCACTGAAGCTCTGCCCCAAATGAAAGTGAGACCCCTCCCCACAGCTCCACCCATGATGCGCTGTCCCCAATGGCCCACGAAGCAACTGTGTCTCCCTGTGTCTTAAAGGTTTGTCCAGTGGCAAACAAGCATTCGGAGGAAGGCAAAGTTACGAACTCAGTGCAGGCTGGAGCTCGGAGGAATTCCGCTGCTGGATTGCAGAGCTCCACGGGCGGAGTGCAAGGGGGCGAATCTAACAGTCACGAAAACACAGAATTTTGTTTCCTTTGCATCTTACGTATTTATTGGGGTTGCGGTGGAGGGTGGTGATTGCATTTACCTGGTAATAAATCCAAAGGAGAAATCCAAACAAAAATTTCAGCACTAAAGTGACACTCCCTGTTTTAACGTTGCTGTCTCTCCGTCGGATTTCCCTGCTTAGCTCCACCCACTGCAAAACCTTTACAGGTGGCCAGTTGCCATTGGACTCTCTGGGGCTTAGATACATATGTGTGTAGACACCTATGCTCTGTCGATATCACAGGTCCCCCGCTGCACCCAGTCACCCAAGTTGTGTGTGTGTCTGGAGAGGGTCATGTTTTCAGCTCTTTAGGCACCTGGTTCATGTCCTTGTATCAACTAAGCCCATTGTGTTTGTGTAACACCGGTAGGTGGAACCGAACCTGGGACCTCCGGAGCTCAGTGCAGCCTGAGGTAAAAGCCAGCTGGTGCTCAGCTAAGTCTGTAGAGCAGACTCACTGTTCTCTCTCAATGGCCACATCTAGACTACGATCCTCTTCCACAAGAGGAAATGCTTTGGTGCAGTCAGGGCTGGGGCAGGAGGCATTTCCTGCTCCCGGGCAGTGGTGCAGCAGAGGGGCTAAGGCAGCTTCCTGCCTCTCCTGGCACCGCAGACCAGGCTGCAGCCAGCAGCAGGTTCTCAGTGCGGAGCTGGTGCTCAGGGCAAAGGCAGTGCACACAGTCCTGGGCGCTCTCTTCCCCCCATCCCAAGGAGTTGGGCCTGTGACACAGTCTGGGGTGCCAGGACAGGCAGGTCGCTGCCTTAGCACCCCCACAGGTCACCTGATCCCCCTGCAGCAAGGAGACCCAGTGCCCGACATCCCACCCCCCCAGTGCTGGGTCGCAACCCGGCATTTGGAAACCGCTGGCCTTCCACTGCTGGTGGAATTTAACAAATACATTAAATTCCACCAGCAGTGGAAGGGTTTTAGCACCTTCTCTCCCTATCAGAGAAACGCCCTGCTAAATTATTACCAGGTAAATGCAACCACCCTCCACCGCAACCCCAATAAATACGTAAGATGCAAAGGAAACAAAACTCTGTGTTTTCGTGACTGTTAGATTCGTCCCCTTGCACTCCGCCCGTGGAGCTCTGCAATCCAGCAGCGGAATTCCTCCGAGCTCCAGCCTGCACTGAGTTCGTAACTTTGCCTTCCTCCGAATGCTTGTCAAGCTGTCAGGAAGACGTATTTCTGTCAGGAGCGCTGGCTTCCACAGCTGATATGGACTGACTGCTTGGATTTCCTTGTAGGCTTTGTGAGCGGGCGGGTCCCGCGTTGAGTTACTTTGAACCAGATTTGGGGGGCTCTAAAAAATGCAGGTTCATAAGCAAAGGGAGGAGTCGTCGGGGGGGCTGCAGCACCCTCCGCACCCCTCGTTTCAGCACCTCTGAGGCCATATGAACTGCAGCTCGACAAATAGAACAGAGAGGTGGCCTTATGTGGGTTGTCGTTCTCTGCATTCACACAGCTCGCCCCGCTAAACCGGCTCACTTTCCATACTCTCGTCCTTTTTTTTTATGTGCTCATGCTCACCAGCTAAGCCAAACCTGTGTGGTAGCTTTATTTTTGGAGCACTAATCTCCATTACATTTTAACCATTCCTTTTTTTGATGTAGGAATGCTTTACTGTGCCTGTTGGGCAGGTAAACTGAGGCACAGAAAGGTTGTCTGACTTGCCCAGGCGTCCTGTCTCCTCGGCTGGTACTGTTACCACTAGACCATTATTAAAATAATCATGAGGACCTGCCTCCTGTACCTTGGGCACAGCAGAGGCTAAAAGTGTAGCACAGGAGTTGAGGACTGTACCGTATTGCTGTTCTCGTTCCCTAGAAGCTGACGGGGGTTCTCAGCTGTGCACAAGCGCTACAGTGTTGTGATGGGGTTAAAGCTCTTGTAGGAGCCAGAGTGAAGGACAGAGAGCTGACTGGCCAGCAGGACTGTGACTCATCCAGAGAGAGCAATGGGCCATTTCTCCCCTCCCCAAAGGCTTCTGGGTAGGGAAACTTCTATACAACTACTTGGCTTCTCTTTCACATGAGGTTGAGAATTGCTGGAGGAAGGGTTACCTGGAATTACAGAAGGTGGGTTTTTGCTAAATATTGAAATACATCTGGACATTAGATTGTTTTAAAACTAGGGCTGTCAGTGGTTAACCAGTTAACTGGTTAACTGGTAAGCATTACCATAGAATCATAGAATACTAGAACTGGAAGGCACCTCGAGAGGTCATCGAGTCCAGTCCCTTGCCCTCATGGCAGGATCCAGTACTGTCTAGACCATCCCTGCTAGATGTCTATCTAACCTGCTCTTAAATATCTCCAGAG
>JANRFK010002918.1:12244574-12254895 GCA_030068395.1 Apalone spinifera | reverse complement strand
TTAGCAACTTCAGTATGCTTCATTTGCCTCCCTGGTCCGAACTAGGGGGCAAGCGTAGACGTACCGTAAGATGCCACAGGACTTCTTGTCGTTTTTGCAGATTCAGACTAACACGGTTACCCCTCTGATACTGCAGCAATTCTGTTATTTCAAAATAAACTCGAAATAACGGACAGCTTATTCCGACTTCTGTAAACCTCATTCCATGAGGAATAATGCCTCTTCCAAAATAGCAATTTCAAAATAGCTCCTCCCCAGGGCCATTCAAAGTAATGACTCCCCAATGCCTCCTGGGGCTCTAAATTGAGGTAGCGCGTCCACATTAGGGAAGCCTGCCTCGGACTCATTTTGCGGCTTCCTGGTAGTGTAGACGTGCTATTTCAAAATAAGCTATTTGGCAGCATTTCTTCTGGAATAGCTTATTTCTAACTAAGGGTGCAATGTGATTGTACTCCCAGAGACCCTGTGCTCCATGTCCCACTGCTGCTCCTCCCAAGTGTCAGGGGATCCTCCAGGAAAGATGGAGAAGAGTCTGTCTGCTTCTTTTTAGAACTTCAACCAATCCTGCAAGGCTGCTCTGAACCTGGGAGAGTTGGGCGGCATTTCTCTGCGAAACCTGTGAGACATGCGTGCAGGCTCAAACGTTCCAGAAGCAGCTGCCGTCGCTGGGGCAAACGCCTGTGGTAAAGGACAGAGCAACCCGCCGGAGAGACAGTGAAGCAATAAGCCAGAAGGAATGAAGGTCCAGTAGCACAACATAGAAGGAGTAGGATGGAGCAGGGGAGGAAACCACAGAATTGGGGGATTCTGCCGAATGCCTTGCTCAGCCAGAAGCATGGGCATGGACGCCGCCAGGGGTGTGAGCGATTGACGTCTGTCACTGGAGAAGACGGTGGGTTCTCCTGGCTGAGCCAGACTGGCATGGAAAGAGAGAAAGTTTGCAGTGGGCACAGACAGCTGCAGCTCAATTAAATATTGAAGCCCTTTGTAAATAAGTAATAACTCCCACCACTGAGCGACCGGGGTGGGCATGCCGAGTGCCAGCTGGCAGAAAGAGCAGGCCCTTCACGAATCGGTTCCCTTCCCCTCCGCTGTGAGGAGCGACTTGCCGAAATAACTGTCTGCTCAGGGCCTGTGGTGTCGGCAGTGAATCCAGCACTGCTCAGAGTTGCCCACTGAGAGCCCTTTTTATCAGCGGGGCAAGCTGCCTTCATGGGGCCCTGTCAGGGCGCTGGAACCCTGCGCTGGAGATGTGTCCTCTAGTGGTGGGAGAAGAAAGCGTTCTCCACCCTAATCGACTCGAGCCCAAGGACTCTGTCCACGACCACATGACCCATAGGAATTGGATTCAGCCTTTCCCAAGCTCAGTGCTCACTGGATGCCTATTGGCTTTCAGGTCTGGATTGGGCCACTCTGGACTGGACCAGAAGAGGAATTGTCCTCTGTGCTCGTGAAGATTTCATCATAGTTCGATTACAGCCCATCCACCTTTTTTTATCCACTTTTTTCCAGCCCACACATATTTTCAGTGTGGGATGCGTGCCTCACTGTGGCCGGGGCCTTTCCCCTTCTCCCGTCCAGCTAGAACCTAACAGCCCTGTTTTGAGCAGCATCGCAGCTGAAAATGGACCAGAATAGCGAACTCCTTTATGGCATGTGTCCAGTGGCGGGCAGCCTGCAGTCCCTGGGCCACATGCCGTGTATTGAGGCTCTGTATGTGGCCTGCAAGACATTTTGTTACCGTTTCCCCCATGCAGGGTCACCAGATTCTGTTGGTTTCCATCCACGTTGGGTTTTTTCCTACCGCTGTTACTAAAATGACATGCACGTAAAGCCAGGGTATGTGAAGCGAAGGGTGGGCTGATTGCGCACAACATTGTGAGAGCCAGGTGCTCCCTCTGCAGCTATTTGAAGTGCTGTTATGTGTCAATCAGCACAGCCCACTCATTCTGGGTAGGCAGGTGCAGTTAGTAAAACTACCCCATCCCGGGAGACCATCTTGATGACGGCCATCTTGCGGCCTACTGAGATGCAGGAGGGCCTCTCCTGGGGCCACTCCCTAGCCTTGGTTGCTCATCGCTGGTACAGTTAGTCCCTTCCCGCTAAGCAAGTCGGGCCTGAAAAATCTCCCAGAAAACTCCATAGCTCTGCAGAAAAAGATCTGGGCGGCTCAGAGGGTGCTCTTCCCTCTACATCCGGGCGTTAGTGGGCCCCATAGGGCATTGAGCAGTGTGTGTAACTCCATTGGAGGCACTTTCCTTCCTACGTGACTCTACTGACTTCCACACCAGTGCCCGTGTCATAAGACCATGCTGCTTCTCTGCACCGATGCAATGACTTGTAAGAAAAAGTCTAAATAGGGTTGCCAGCAAAAATACCGGCCACACTTGACATGACATCACAATCGACATTGCATCTTATTTAGAAAATACCGGACAGTTCTATGTTCTCATTTCTATTTTCTCCATTTGTTTCCTGAACAGAAAGCTCAAATACTGGACTGTCTGGTTCAAAGCCGGACACCTGGCAACCCTAAGTCTAAATCCAGTCCCGGCACCTTTGAACCATCTCTCAGGACCCCCAGTGAGGCAAACGCACTGAAGAGCAGGGAGTTGCTCAGGCTTAGCTGGCCAAAAGGGCCCCACCCTGCTGGGCATGCTCACAAGGGAGGCAGGGTATAAAAGCCCAGGGAGCAACTTAGTTGGGGCTGATCACCAGAGGGGAAGGAGCTCAGGCCCAAGCTCCAGAGTAGCGGCCCCAGCTGACTCGGCAGCAGCAGCAGCCTCAGCGACACCCCTGGCCAGGGAGGCCGTCCGCGAGGGCCCGACCCACCAAGCAACACCCCGAGAGCTGAGTGGCATGCCGGGAACAGTCGGAAGTAGCTCAGGGTGGAGGACTGTCCTCCGGGAGCTCGGCATGTTCCGGCTGGCATCCCTGCCGAGCAGGCCATGGAATCTTCCACTGCCAACTGGGCCCTGGGCTGTTTGGGAGGCTTGCCTTTGGACTAGGCCTCTGGGCCATATATACCCTGATAGAGGGGACTGTACTCTGGGACTAGACTTTCAGGGCTGTATATACCCTGATTGAGGGAACTGGGCTTTGAACTAGGCCTTTAGGCCATATGTACCCTGACAGAGGGACATTAACTATGAACTGAGTCTACAGACCGCATTTGCCCTGGAAAAAGGGGACAGCGACCTAAACTTTGGGGACTGCCAGACCGTCGAGTGGGATTGCCCCTCAACACACTCCCATTTAACCCCACCATACTGAGGGCTGCAAACTAACAGACTATTTTCAAGGGGTAAAAAGGTCACCCTTTTAAAATCATGGTTCAGAAGGCAGCCATCCTTCGGCGCAACCTCGCCATGCGCTCAGTGCCACATGGAAACCACTCGGGTATTGAGGTATTAGGAAATGGTGCGAACCTCCTTTGATGGAGCGAAGGTAAAGCTCACCAGCAAGTCAAACTCTCAGCCGGTATATATCTCTGTACCCCTATTGACTTCAATAAAGTTACACTGAGGCCATATCTTTACTTGAGGCGTGGAAGATCAATCTTCTGGCGTTTGATTTAGTGGGTCTAGCAAGGACCCGCTAACTCGAATGCTGAGGATGTCCCCGCCGACACCGGTACTCCTTGATTTGTAAGGCATGAAGGAAGTCGACAGGAGAATTTGCTCCCGTTGGCCTCCTTCTGTGGAGGCGGCACCAAGTTTGGCTTTAGGTATGTCGGTTCCAGTATAGACCTCGCCTGATTTACAGGGTCTCATATAGACCCTGTCTCTAAAGAAGGCTCTGGACAGGCCCAGTTTGGGAAAGGCTGAAAGTCAATTAATTGGGCTCTGGGTCGGAGAGAGAAACTGCAGGAGTAGCTGACAATATATGCGCAAGTAGGAAAAGGCAACTTGTGTATGTGTGTGTATGTGCATCCCGATGTACACAATTCATTCACTGAACCTGATCAGTCCCCGCCTCTCAGAAACTAACATTAGGTTTCTGCAACCTGGAGTTGTGTCTTTTAACTGCAAATGGCCATTCATCAACATGCCCTGGCCGTGCATTTGAGTTAATGATCAGATATGGGAAAGTTGCCAGTTCCAGTAATGAAGCAGACAAGCGTAGACTAAAGCACCGTTATTGATCATTATTAGTTTCGTGTTAAACGAGGTGTGTCATTGACAATTTACCTGCCTGGCGAGGAAATGAGTAAGTAAGGTGAAGAAATTCCTTGCTTTGCCTGTTAACCTGCAGAGGTAAGAATTCCATCCTCGCTTTAGGTTTACTCAAGTGCTGCCTAAATGTCCTTCACACTTTTTATCTCTTCTATTTTCCTTGAGGACACCTGGTACTTTTTACAGCCTTTCCATTAAAAAAAAAAAAGAAAGAAAATGACTGGGAACTAATGTAGCAAAAGACTTTGCTGACTAGAATTTCTAAGGATGTTTTAGTGTTCTCCTTTCTCTCCTCTCTGCATTCAGAAATGATATCGATTGCTGGTTTTTAATTTAAATCTTGGACAAGATTTCCCTCCCCTCCCCACCTGGGTCTTTTGTGTTGCTAGTGCTGAAAACAGAGTGCATTTTCTTGGAGGGATTTTGTCTTGGGAGTATCAAACGCAGGAATGGGTGCCCTTTGAGAAAGCCACAGCCTGAAAGCAGGGTGAACAATTTTAATTGACTCTGATGGGGGAGCCGTGCTTATAGATCAGGGCGTAGGAAAATTCTCCAGTGTCATTGTGGTTCGGAAAGAAAGGATAGTTGAGAAGAAGACTTTATTACCTGATCTCTTTTTTTTTTTTAATTGTCAGTACGCTCGCAGTGAGGAGGATCCTGAGGGAGATAGCGTATCAGACTATTAGTCAAAGGTGAAAGTAAGCTGGTGCAGCGCACCAGTAAGTGACTAGCCGGCTGGGGGCAGGGCTGTGGATGCAGCCAACGCCCTGGGCAACGCAGCCCAAAGCACCAGCCCTTGTACTCGGGCAGCTGGTAGTGTGGTAGCTGCAATCCCAGCCCCAAGTTCCCCCACAACCTCTGGCCTAAGCCACCACATGCCCCTACCCCCTGCCTTGAATCCTCACCCCAACTTCTGCACCCCCTCAGCCCTGCCCTGAACCAACAGTTCCCTATCCCCTGCCCTGACTCCTGTACCTCCCATGCTCCCCAGCCCCCTATCCTGAGCTCCTGCACTCCATCCCACACTTCAGTTTCTTACAGGTACTGTCCTATGGCAACCCCTTTACCTCCATGCTCTGACACAACACCTCCCCAGGGGGGTTGCCACAGGACAGTACCTGTAAGAAATGTAAGTTACTTTCACCCCTGCACATTCCAGACTCCAAGAACCTCGGTGCAGCATCTCCTGCTCTTTCTGCAGAGCACAGGTAAAAGATGCAGTAAAATGCCCGTGGCCAGCCTGGGTCAGCAGACTCTGGCTCAAGACCTAAGCAGCTACATGGCAATTTTGTCCGAGCCTGAATCCGCCGAGGCAGGTGTAGCACTGCAGTGCGGAGTGACCCTGTTGGACCCCAATGGCCATTCCGGCCTCGGCTGGAAAGCTGAGGTGATAGAACGCCCAGCACCCAATGACATGGAGGGGAGAGGAGGAGGCTGAGGTCTTTTTAAGGCTGAGCCCAGAGGGCCTGGTCTCAAACTCTTGGAAAACCCCAGGAGTCTGCATTGCACTGAGGTCGATGGACTCTGGAGCAGGCAGAGGTGGGGCATGTGGCCATTTAAACCTATGGGGAATGAACTTAGAAACACTGTCCTAAATCCAAGGCACCAGATGCCCTCTGACCAAGGCACCAGATAGAAATGCCTGTCTTGTGTTTAAGGCACTGGATTGACTCCGGAGTCATGGGCACAAATCGTGCCTTGGCCAGAGACTTGAGGGAGTATCTTAATATCTCTGTTCCCTACCTCAGAAATGGGGATAAAACACTCATTCTCTGCATTAACATGGGATCTACAATTGACAGGTACTTCTGCGGTTCTACGTATATCTCTTGGTTTCTGTTATTTCCACTCCAATTCATCTGAGGAAGTGGGTTTTGCCCCAAAAAACTCATGATTCTATGTATCTTGATTAGTCTCTAAGGTGCCAGAGGACCACTTGCCAATCTCCCAACCACTGTGTAACCTGTAAGCTCTGCCAGGGCAGACTCAGTCTCTTACTATGTGCTGTGCAATGCCTAACTGAATGGACCCCAGATGCCTTAGGGTGCGTCTACACTGCACCGTAACTCGAAATAAGATATGCAGTTTGAGCTATGCAAGTTGTGTATCTTATTTCAAAGCTATTTCGAAATAGCTTATTTCGTCATTTGGTGCTGTCTCCACAGTGCCAAATTTTGCAATAAAGTCCTATTCTGAAATGTCCCTTATGCCTCGTAGAATGAGGTTTACAGGGACGTTGGAATAGCAAGCCCAAAATAACGGGCTTGCTGTAAAGACTCCGGATATCTATTTCGGGATACTCTGGTATCCCAAAATAGCATTTCAGTGTAGATGTACTCCTCGGGTGCTCCCTGTGGTACACATAACTCTACTCAATGACATTTTAAGAAACAGCATGTTGAAAGCTGGGCTTTGAGAAGCCAAAATGACTTTGAAAAAGTACTTGCAAAATTCACACCAGGCGCGGTGATCTTAGCATTTGCAGTAATAAAATTTGGCAGTCAGTGTTTGCCTCTGCTATCACAATAGATCTCGTTTTCAGAAGTTATGCAGGCTTTAAAGGTTAATAAATGTTTATTATGGAGGTGCTTCTTGTAAATGTTAATTATCTCTGGTGCAATTACTGGGGAGGGGGCGTTCACTGATAGCAAATGCCTTGTATGTGTGTGTGTGTTTTACTACCTCTTATTATTTGCTACGCTGCATTGTTCTTCTAGGCGATAACTCAAGAGAAAAGGTTTGTGGGGGTGTAATTAAAAGCTCAGCCGAAGAATTCTGGACAATTTAAGGAGGAAATGTGTAAGGGTGAATGTATAAGAAAACTTGTTCATCTTGGCCTCTGAGGATAGAACAAGAAGCAATGGGCTTAAACTGCAGCAAGGGAGGTTTAGGTTGGACATTAGGAAAAAGTTCCTAACTGTCAGGGTGGTCAGACACTGGAATAAATTGCCCAGGGAGGTTGTGGAATCTCCATCTCTGGAGATATTTAAGAGTAGGTTAGATAAATGTTTATCAGGGATGGTCTAGTCAGTACTTGGTCCTGCCATGAGAGTAGGGACTGGACTTGATGACCTCTCGAGGTCCCTTCCAGTTCTAGTATTCTATGATCCTAGTATTCTGTATGCGCTGAGACCATGGAGGAATGAAAGAGGCACCCGAGGGACCGTTTTCAGGCAGGAGTAGGGGGGCTTCCCAGGGATGCGATGAGTGACTGGCACCTTGGTAGCTTAATCTGGGCCAGCTGTGGCAACCAGGTTTCTGAGGGTGTGTCTACACCACAGTAAAACACCCAGGGCTGGCTCCGGTCAGCTGACTTTGGTTCACACTGCTCAGCTGTCAGACTATAAAACAGCAGTGTCCATGCTGGGTTTGAGCTGGCAGTCATTGCCCAGCCACTTGTGTGTTGTTGCAATGTAGACTTGGAGGCTTCTGAGTGCTTTGGAACAATATGAATAACCTTTAGCCAGGCCCTGCCCCCTGCCTCCAGTGCTTGAGGCTGAGCAGACACACAGGGACTGTGTCTAGACTGGCAAGTTTTTCCGCAAAATCAGCCGCTTTTGCGCAAAAACTTGCCAGCTGTCTACACTGGCCTCTTGAATTTCCGCAAAAGCACTAACTTCCTACTGTATGAAATCAGTGCTTTTTGCGGAAATACTATGCTGCTCCCGTTTGGGCAAAAGTCCCTTTTGAGCAAAACTTTTGTGCAAAAGGGCCAGTGTAGACAGCTGAGATTTGTTTTGCGCAAAAAAGCCCTGATGGCTAAAATGGCGATCGGGGCTTTCTTGCACAAAAGCGCGTTTAGACTGGCACGGATGTTTTTACACAAAAAGTGCTTTTGTGCAAAAGCGTCCGTGCCAATCTAGACGCTCTTTTCCGCAAATATTTTTAACGGAAAAACTTTTCCGTTAAAAGCATTTGCGAAAAATCATGCCAGTCTAGACGTAGCCAGGAAGATTTGGCCCTAGCCTAGCCTGGGGAGTTGGTCATCTGAGCGCAACTATAAATGAAGAGCCTTCCAGGCCTATAAGCCACTCTCAGTCCTCCCTAGCCCAGCCACATTATAGCAAGATCAGATAGCTCAGTGGTTAGGCCACAAGCCTGGGGTTAGGTTTCAAGTTCCCTCCTCTGCCACAGACTTTGAGTATGTGACCTTGACCAAGTCACCTAGCCATTCTGTGCCTCAGTTTCCCTATCTGTTAAAAAGGGGGTTAGATGCTGGAGGTGCTATTATCAGAATGGGGGTGTATAAGTGCCTGAGAGAAAGAATCTGTGAAAGCACTTGAAGAGCAGTTAACTGCCAAAGAAAAGATTTGCACTAAACACTCTTTTAAAGAGAGTCATTGTATTTGAAAGAAGCAACCTACACCCCAGCCCTAGTAGGATGCAAAAGCTAACACTTGTGGTACAGGGACACTGCTGCAGACAAAGCTGGTGATGGAAATGAATTAAATATTAGACGTTAGACTTTTTCAAATTTGTATTTGACCAAAAATATTTAATGGTTAAGGTGCCTTTAAAAAAAATTATATGGGGAGCTTTTTTGTTAAAATACTGAATGCCACATTATAGCTTTTGAAAACTGTAAACTCTTGGGGGTGATTCCACTTATCATTGGAGAAAATAGACTGATAGAATCATAGAATCCTGAAACACTAGAACTGGAAGGGTCCTTGAAAGATCAGCAAGTCCAGTCCCCTGTCCTTGCGTCAGGACCAAGCACCATCTAGATCATCCCTGATAGATGTCTATCCAACCTACTCTTAAATATCTCCAGTGATGGAGATTCCACAACCCCCCAGGCAATTTTTTGCAGTGTTTAACCACCCTGACACTTAGGAAGCTTTTCCCAATGTCCTATTCTTCCTCGCTGCAATTTAAGCCCATTGTTTCTTGTCTTATCCTCAGAGGCCAAGCAGAGCATTTTTTCTCCCTCCTCCTTATAACACCCTTTTAGTTACTTGAAAACAGCTATCATGTCCCCTCTCAGTCTTCTCTTTTCTAAACTAAACAAGCCCAATTCTTTCAGTCCTCCATCATAGCTCATGTTTTCTAGACCTTTAATCATTCTTGTTGCTCTTCTCTGGACCCTTTCCAATTTCTCCACATCCTTCTTGAAATGTGGTGCCCAGAACTGGACACAATACTGCAACTGAGACCTAATCAGCGCAGAGTAGAGCCGAAAAATGACTTCTCATGTCTTACTCACACCACTCCTGTTAATGCCTCCCAGAATCACGTTTGCTTTTTTTATAACAGTGTCACAAAAGCGAGGGGGGGGGGCTTATTTCAAAATCTTGTAATCTGCATAGAAAATACTTGTCAAACTCCCAGCCTTTTATTCTAAATTGTGGGAGGAGTGTGGGATAAGTTGGTTGCAGATGCTTGCTGCTAGCACTGACTTTTGAGGCCAGTAAAGTGACTTTTGTGCAAATAAGTCTACTATATATTTGGGAGAGTCTGTAAGTCTGTTTCTGTGTCTGTCCATCCTTCTGTGAGTCTGTTTGTTCAAGAACTCCTCCTAAAAAGAGCTAAAGCTACCACATTTGGAAACTAGCTTCCTCTTATCCTAACATAAAGCAAGGTCAGGATTGGTTGTGCCAGGACAATGGGATGTGCGTGAAGATGATTCTTTCTCAGCAAATGGGAAAGGAGGGATGTGGTAACAGTTATACTCATGAGTGACGACAAACCCCTCCAATCAGAGAGAGGCTTATAGGCAGCCAATCCAAGGGCAGCTTGCTGGGGCAGCCCTGTTTATAAGGAGCTGCTCTGCAGAGCAGAGGATAAAAGGAAAGTGCCGAATTGGTTCCCAGAGAACGAGAATCACCTTAGATGGAGCAGTGCTGGGCAGTTAAGGGGTCTTGACACAAGGACCAAGATGGTGCAAGGGTCATGGGGAACTGGCCCAATGAGCACTGAGGACAATCAGGGGGAGCGGAGGAGGGCAGGACAAGGCTGCTGCCGAGAGGTTCCCTGGGCCGGGACCCACACTAATGGGTGAGCCAGGGTCCCCCCTACACCTTTGTGCTACACCTAGCCAACAAAGAGTGTGATTTATACAGACTGTGGCTTGCCCATGGGGCAAGACTTTGGGGCTGTGTCTAGACTGGCAAGTTTTTCCGCAAAAGCAGCCACTTTTGTGCAAA
>JANRFK010002918.1:12200617-12220801 GCA_030068395.1 Apalone spinifera | reverse complement strand
GCAAAAGCAGCTGATTTTCCGCAAAAACTGGCCAGTCTAGACACAGCCTAAGTGAGACTCACTTGCTGACACTGCTGCCTGCTGAAATGTTCTTCTGTTGTTCTTCACAGACAGGCCCGTTCCTCTGGCGCCCACTAATGACTTTGTCATTGTCACGTTGTCATTGCCCTGAGCCTGACAAGGGCAGGGGCAGGGCGCCGCTGTTAGTTTGGCTTTTTTCCCCCCTTCCTCCCATGTGTTTGTTTTCTGGCCGGCTTGCGCCGAGTAAACACCGTGTCTGAGACCAGAGCGGTGACAAATGCCTTTCTGTCAACCAGAGTTAACAGGCTCTGATGCCTCCGAACCTTTCCTGACAATTAAAAGAAACATGCTGGCTCCTCGCCTTAAAAATCTCGCTGCCAAGAAAGGTCTCGTTTTCCTGGATCAGGCCCCGCTCATCTCTGCAGCCCGGAGTTGCTCCGACGTTTGGATCTTGGCTGTGCCAAAATGCCCCTTCCTGTTTTATCACCCCGGCCCGAGCCTCATATATATGCACGAAAAGGCGGCAGGCATGAAGCCCGACCCGATGTGTCACTGCTTGTTTCCGGCCCTGTTGTGTTTGTCCGTCTCCACCCACTACGTTCACCTCTGGCACTCGGCAGCAGCCTGCTTCTAGGGCAGCATCCCAACTTGTTTGTCCATACATTTCAGGGTCAGCTTGGGATTTTTCCCCTTCGCTTCTGCTGTTGGACAACGGTCACGGGGCTCTGGGCAGAGCAGAGCTTGGCTTGCAACGAGTTTCCTTGAGTTTCCTGGCTCAAACCCCTCCGGTGCATCATTGACAACGTACAGCCAATCCTGGAAAACCATCCGGCAGCCACACATCACACCTTAGACACACCCACCCAGGAAACTACCCCTGCAATAAACCCCACTGCCAACTCTGTCCACACATCTATACAAGCGATACCATCACAGGACCTACCCACATCCGTCACCATCAGGGGCTCATACAACTGCACATCTTCTGATGTGATCTATGCCCAGCAAGGCCCCTCTGGCCAAACCAGACAATCTTTGTGCCAAAGGATGAATAGTCACAAGTCAGACATCAGGCACGATAACACACACAAACCTGCTGGGGACCATTTTAACCTGCCTGGGCACTCATTCATGGACTTAAAAGTCGCCATTCTTCTACAAAGGCATTTCACTGGCCAGCTGCTGAGAGAGAGAGAGTATGCGGGACTGATCGTCATCTGCAAATCTGACACTGTTTCCCTGCACCTGAACAAAGACTTGAACCAGATGGCGCATTATAAAACCAGCTTTCCTTCCATTCAACAGCTCATTGACATCAACAGCTAAATAAGGGACATTTCCATGATTTGTTAGTCTTTAAGGGTGTCTAGACTACATCTCTCTGTCGACAGATGTGGATTAGGCACGTCGAAATTGCTGATGAAGCAGGGATTTAAATATTCCGTGCTTCATTAGCATAAACATGGCTGCCTCTTTTTTTTCTTCGAAAAAGCGCTTTTTCGAAAAAAACCCAAAAACGGCAATCTTGATGCGGATCTTTCGAGAAATAAATCCTTTTTTGAAATAAATCCTTTTTTGAGAAATAAATCCTCATTTCGAAAATAAGGCTTACAGAATCTTTTGAAAAAGGGTTTATTTCTTGAAAGATCCGCGTCTAGACTGCTGCTTTTTTTTCCCGAAAAATCGCTGTTTTGAAAAAAAGCGGCGACCATGTTTATGCTAATGAAGCGTGGGATATTTAAATCCCGCTTCATTAGCAATTTCGACGTGCCTAATATACATCTCTCTGTCGACAGAGAGGTGTAGTCTAGACACATCCTAAGGATACGTCTACACTGCAAGTTTATTTTGGAAAAAGCTATTCCGGAAGATATCTTATTTCGAAATAGAGCATCCGCACTACAGGGAAGCCTTAAAATTAGTCCAAGGCAGGGTCCCCTAATGTGGATGCGCTTAGATTTAGAGCCCCAGGAGGCACTGGGGAGGAATAACTTTGAATGGCCCTGGAGAGGAGCTATTTCGACATAGTAGCGGTAGAGTGTCCACACACCCCTCTCTTCCGAAAGAGCTTTTTCGGAAGAGGCATTATTCCTCGTGGAATGAGGTTGACCAACGTTGCTGTATGGACGCTAGTATTGTTTTTCCAGAATAATGGCTGTTATTCCGGAATAACGGTGCAGTGTAGATGCACCCTATCGTGCCCCAGGATGACCCGTTGTTTTTAAAATTACAGACTAACACGGCTCCCCTCGGAGATTTGCAATGATTGGCAGAGCAAGGGCTCCTCGCAGACCCCTCCTCTGCCAAACGCCGTGGCCACCCCATGGCTCTGGGGCATCCTCCCAGAGCAGTGCAGGCTAAGACGGGGGGATAAGAAGGCTCCTTTTGTCATGTGTGGCCACAGCGTGGGGAGGTCTAACTGCCTGCCTCAGTCCACACCTGAGTTCACGTGATTCTGGCTCAGGCCTGCCAGCCAGCCGTTCCTCCTGTTGCTGACCCAGCCATCTGGAAGAGGTGGAGAGTTATGTCTAGAATTAGGGGAAAGGCAGGCGGCCATCTTCCGTGGGCTTCTGTGGGCTCAAGTCACCCCCACCCTGTTTGCCCAGAGGCAGCCAGCTCCGCCGCTTTGACTTCGCTTTTGCATGGCCACTGGAGAAGCTGCTGGGGGAAGGGGGTGGCTGCATTTGGAAGAGATCTTCAGCTTGCACAGAGAGCTCCAGCTATGCAGTTGGGTGAGCGAGAGGAAAGTTGTCCGGGGAATGGAAGACAGAACTCTACTTCTCTCTGGGCTAGACGCCCGCCTTCTCTGCTCGGTTCTCACGCCGTCAGAGTCCCCATGGGCGTTGGCTCAGGAGACTGAACAAGGGGTTTTGTAATGATCTCAGGGGCCTGAGTAGTGCCAGGAAGAAAGCAGGTCCATGAACGAAGAAGCAGGAGGGTGATGAAATGAATGGGGGCAAAGGGAAGAGATGGAAAGCGGAATGGTGTGAACACCAGGGCCAGGCAGACATGAGGGTGGATGATATGGGGAGTGTGTGTGTCGGTGGGGGGGCATTCAAGAAGGCTGAGGTGGAAACAAACCCTGTTTAGTTGGGAAAGGGAAGACTGAGAGGGGACGTGATAGCGGTTTTCAAGTTCCTAAACGGTTGTTACAAGGAGGAGGGAGGTCAATTATTCTCCTTAACATATGAGGATAGGACAAGAAGCAACGGGCTTCAATTGCAGCAAGAGAGGTTTAGGTTCAACATTTGGCAAAACTTCCTAACTGTCAGGGTGCGTCTACATTCCACTGTTGGTCGAAATTAGTTATTCAATTTTAGCTATGCAAATTGTGTATTATTTCAATGTTATTACGAAATAGCTTAATTTGACATTTCACAGCACTTCTTTTGAAATAAATCGCTATTCCAGAACTTCCCTTAGTCCTCATGGAATGAGGTTTACAGGGACGTCGGACTAGCGAACCTGTTAAATTTCAAAAGAACAGGTGTGCTCAAAAGACGCAGAATAGCTATTTCAGGGTACCTCCGATATCCCGAAATAGCACTGCAGTGTAGACGTAGCCTCAGAGTGGTTTGGCACTGGAATAAATTGTAGAATCTCCATCATTGGAAATAAGTTAGACAAACACCTGTCAGGAATGGTTGAGATCCATGGAGTCCAACACACTAGCCACTAGTCACATGTGGCTATTTGGCCAGTCAAGTGTGGCTAGTTGGGTTGACCAGTGTGGTTAGTTGGCTGGTGGAGTGTGGCTAGTTTGGGTTTAGATGGTGCTCCTTCCTACCATGAATACGGGGGACTGGATCTGACGACCTCTTGAGGTTCCTTCCAGTTCTGTGATTTTACTAGTCTCATCTAGGGCTTCATATTTCACTCTGCAGCCCCTCCTAAGCAGACAGGCTCTCTGGAAACCATATTAAACCGATCTAAAAGAGTTTGATTAAATTAACAGAAAGGCGCCGACAGCTGCCTGTAGCCCTGCAACGTCTGTTCCAACACACCGTTTTACGGTCTGTCTCTTCCGGAGGAATACTCTGTCTACCTGCCAAGAAATATTGTCACTCTGTTGGCTATCTCCCCAAAACTACGGCAATAATTCACTCGCCTTTGTCAGGATGAGTGGCAGCCCTGGGAGGAGGAATACGGCGCCAGTGAGAGCTTGAGCTTCAGAGCTGGGAGTTATCCAGAGCAGGGAAATGCTATCTATAATGAGTTGTCTAAGGGGATCGAACTTGGGCTATCTTGACCTAACATCATAAACCGCTACTGTTTAAGCTGAAGAGCGATGGTGGTAGCGCTCATACACCTTGACATACATCGTCTGCCCACTAGGGGGAGACAGTGAGCCATGTTGTGTTATCAGAGGCGCCACGCCTAGCCCCGCCCTTTGCTGGCGATAGTTCTACCCCACCCGTCACTGCAGTATCCCTCTCTCCGCCTGCGTGCGCTTGCTTTTGACTTGCGGCTCCATTCCTACCAGCGGTTGCTCTCCCGCAAGTCCTTCAAGATCCCTGCATGACCTGCCCACATATAATTGTGTCTTTGTTTATTAATGTGGTGCACCTTTAAATGACTATGCCCTGGTTTATGCTCCCAGCCATGGCAGCATGTTGCAGAGATGCATGCACTGCGCTCTAACCCAGAAACTTTGGTTCTTCTCACCTGGTTTCCTCCCCATCTCATTGTCTTCTGCAGCTGTCACATGAGGTCGGAAAGTTCGTCAGCGCCCTTGCCCTGTGGAAAAGCAGACTGTTCACTAATTATGAATTATCTATGTGGTAGCAGCCCCTAGAGGCCTCCGCCAACTTCAGGCTGCATGGTGCAAGGTGCTGTACATGCCAGTCAGCCTGCAGTCCCTGCTGTAGATTACTCAACTACGGACGCCTCTTCTCTATGTTGTCCCCTACCCCATCATTTCGTTGAGGTTCGGAGCTTGTGCTGCGAAACCAGGCTGGGCTTTTGGCCAGTCCAGGGCGTCAGAGGGCAAGTGAAAGAGAGGAAGGGAAAAGGTGCAGCTTCCCTGCCCTCAGTGGCAGACCTGGCCTCATCCCCCACCAAGTCTATAGCGCGAACGCTCTGTTAGACTGGAGCTGGAAATTGCCCCTGCCATTGGTATTTCATGGGTGCCTGAAGGGAAGGGGGGTGGGGAATCAATGCTATTACCCACTGTATCGGGGTGGGGAACCTTTTTTGGGTTGAGGGCCACTGACTCACAGAAAAATCAGTTGGGGGCTGCACATAAGTGAGAAGCAAAAAAACCCTGACTATGGGGGGGGCAGGCTAGTAGATTTTGTGTGCTCCAGCCCAACCGGAGTGGGTGCAGGGCAGCTGGAGAGCCAGTGGGGGGTGGGCCCGAGTCTTGCTACCTGTCTACACTGGCCGCGAGTACTTGTGCAAGAACACTGACGTTCTAATGTATGAAATCAGGGCTTCTTGTGCAAATACTCTGACGCTCCCGCTCAGGGATAAGCCCTCTTGCACAACTGTTCTTGCGCAAGAGGCCAGTGTAGACAGGCAACATCCATTTCTTGTGCAAGAGAGCGTCTACACTGGCACGGATGCTCTTGCGCAAAGGCACATGCCAGTGTAGACGCGCTCTGACTCAAATACTCTAACGCAAAAACTCTAGCATTAAAGAGTATTTGTGCAAAATCTTGCCAGTATAGACGTAGCCTTTGTGTTTTAATTCAAGCCAGGAGGCTGGAGGCTGCCTTCCTTGAACACCCAACTCCTGCCTTAGTCCATTTCTCCTAGTGCTAAGTGGGTGCCTTTGGCTTCCTCTCTGCTGGAAGTCAAGCGGGCATGGTGTGTTCCTGCACTCTGGGGAGACAGCGCACCAGACTGGGATTCACGAGGCCTTGGTTCTATCCCTGGTTCTATCCTTGGCCCCCTAGGTGAGTCACTTTGCTGTTCTCACTGTGCCTCAGTTTCCCCATCTGTGACAATGGGGTTAATGATACTGACCTTCTTTGTAAAATGCTTGGAGAGGTGCTGATGAAAAGTGCCATACAGGTAATGTCTGGTGCTATTACCTGGGCTTATCTGGGGAAAGGGGAGGACACAGAAGGCTAACAGAAACACTTACTTGCCCATCCAAATGCTTTGCTAATGATGCCCCTCATTAGCTCTAGAGCTAGAGCTTTGCCCGCGTGCATTCCGGAGGGCAGAGCCTCTGAAGGGTGCTTGAATATAGTTTCCAGAGCAAGCAATCATGATGATGTGGCAGAAAAGGCGGTGACATGATATTCATCGATTCCTTGTTATTTCTCTCTGCAAATGTGGAGAGGCAGTCGGTACGTCTACACTGCACCCTTATTTCGAAATCAGCTATTCCAGAAGAAATACTCCAAAATAGCTTATTTTGAAATAGCATGTCTACACTACAGGGAAGCTTCAACATTAATCTGAGGCAGGCTTCCCCAATGTGGACCCCCTACCTGAATTTAGATCCCCAGAAGGCACTGGGGAGTCATTACTTTGAATGGCCCTAGGGAGGAGCTGTTTCAAAATAGCAGCATTGGAACGTCCACACTATTGCTATTCCAAAATAGCTTTTCAGAAGAGGCGTTATTCCTCGTGGAATGAGGTTTACAGAAGTCGGAATAAGCCGTCCGTTGTTTCAAAATTATTTCAAAATAACGGAATTGCGGTGGGGACTCTTGCGTTATTATTTTGAAATAACGTCAGTTATTTAGAAATAACGGTGCTCCGCAGGGGGACAATAAGAGCAGAGTCAGTGGAGGGGGAGATGGAGACCAGAACAAGAATGACCAGCTGGACGAGAGGCTGGCCAATGAGGAGACGGCGATGGTGAATTATCAAACTTGGGACCGATTTTTTTATTAAGACTTTAACACAAAAAGTCATTGCTGAGGAAATTTGCAGGCGATCCAAAGTCGGGAAGGTCGGTGAGGAACGAGGGGGACTGGACTATACCACAGGAAGATCTGCCTCGCCTTGAAGACTGATGGGAACGAAATGGGATGCAATGCAATGGGACAAAGTGTGAGGTCATGCACCTAGAGTCTAGGAGTAAGAATTTCTGCTGCAAGCTAGGGGCTGGTTGGCTAAGATCCTAGTGTGTGGGTCAAGCCCAGCTTGACCAAGGTTGTGCGGTGGCTGTGAAAAAGACAAAGGGGATGCTAAGCAGGTTCTGGTGTGGCCTAGGGGATAGTGAGTTTGCCTATGGAGGGTAGGGTAGCAGGTTCTAGACCTACACAACCAAGGAGAAGTAGGATACCCAATACACAGTCTGCTCCAGTGGGATAAAGGGCACCCTGAAAGTGAGATGGTGGGGCAGCTTATGTCATGGCCTAGGGAATAAGGCCGCAAGGGAGGTGGTTGTAGTAGAGACAGAAAAGTAGCAATGTCAAGGCACTGCTGTGCCTACCACCTACACTTCTGGTCACCCACATTTAAGAAGCAGGATGTTGAAAGGGGCAGGGAAGAGCTACTGGGGACTTAGAAGACAGAGCTGGGTTTGTTTAGGCTGAGGCAGATATGACCAAGCTCTGTAAATCTATAGGGAGGGCACATACCAGGGTGAGAGAAGAGCTGTTGAAGCAAAAGGACTGTGGGAGCCGCACAAGAACAAATGGGGATAAACTGGCCAGTAACAAGTTCTGGCTGGACATGAAAAGGTTTCTAATCCATGGAGGGGTGAGGCTCTGGAACAGCCTTCCCACTGGAGCGATGGGGGACAGACAAAGAGAGTCGGACCAATGTAGGAGTGGACTTGAGGGTTGGGGAGGGTCAGGGTCTCACTTCCAGTGTGTGTCTCGCATTCCCAACGTTCATGCTTCATCATTTCAGCCAGCCTCCTGCAGGGGTCAGGAAGGGATATTTCCCTCTTCCATGAATTCTGAATTCTGGTTAAGAACATAAGAACAGTCAGACCAAAGGTCCATCTAGCCCAGTGTCCTGTCTGCCAACAGTGACCAATGCCTGGTGCCCCAGAGGCAATGAAAAGAACAGGGAATCAACTTCCTGTTACCCATTCCCAGCTTCTGACAAAACCATTCCCTCAGAATGATTTGGCATTCAGAGCGGAGGCTAGGCTAGGGACACCCATCCTAGCAAATTAGTATTGATGGACCTATCCTCTATGGATTTATCTAGTTCGATTTTGAACCCTGTTAAAGTCCTGTCTTTACAACATCCTCTGGCAAGGAGTTCCACAGGTTGACTGTGTGCTGCCTGAACAAAAAACTTCCTTTGTTGTCTTTTAAACCTGCTACCTAATCATTTCATTTGGTGACCCTAATGCTTATGTTATGGGAACAAGTACATAACTTTTCCCTCTGCATTTTCTCCACACTGATCCTGATTTTATAGACCTCTGTCATATCCCCTCCTCCCCAGGCTGTTGTTTTTCAGTCTCCTGACTTAGCAGCATCATGGATGGTGACAGCTGGAGATGGAACATTGGGCGGGCGAGCCAGGCACTGAGATGGCATGGAGCATTCTGTCTCTTGGCTGGTTGGTTCTTGCTCATGTGCTCGCTGATTGCCCTATGGGGAATGTGGGATGAATGCTCCCCACGTCAGCCTGGCAGTGATCTGGGGGTGGGAGGCGGGAGTAGCCTTTCTCTGCAGCACATGGGGGCAGGTTACTGGCCAGGATTAACTGGGTCTAGCTCCCTCATTTTCCTGAGATTGGAGGAGCCTCAACCCCGTCTGTTCTCTGCCCGTGGGCTGCTCAGTGATGGAGTTAGCGGGCGGGAGCTGGGTGTCTCATAGACTCATAGACTTTAAGGTCAGAAGGGACCATTATGATCATCTAGTCTGACCCCCTGCACAATGCAGGCCACAGAATCTCACCTAGAATAATCCTCTCACCTATCTCGTCGGTGCTCTCTGCTCCACAGGGATCTCTAGAGGTCCTTCGACTCCGTGAGTCTGCGGCAGAGTGGAGAGACCAACCTAGAAGCTTTGACCTACATCCACTGCTCTAACTCCTAGACACAGCCCTCAGAAAGATGGGGCATGCCTGCTGTTGTGCTCCGGGATTTTATATCCCCAGGATCAGAGAAGCGAGATTCGGAAGAGCTGTGCTGGACCCCTTCTCATTTCTCATGTGTCCGCGCTGAGTTTCTTCAGCAAGGCTCTGCTGTTGCTCCTTTCCTGCCTGGGGCTAATAACACTCCTCGGGGGTCTGGCAAAAGCTGCCAAGTCGTATGGATGGTAGCAAACGTCCCCCTCAGAAAATGCCCTTCGTCCAGCTGCTTTTCCATCTCCCTGCAGAGCTGCCTGGCGGCCACACACAATCTGCGCCCCGAGAGCCCCTCGGGCAGGCTCTTAGACCAACAGCCCTGACTTGCCTTCCATTCCTCAGCTCGAGCGCCCCTCCCCTCCAAAGGAGGCTGGATTTGGCATTCAGAGCGGAGGCGAGGCTGGACAGCTGTGGTCAAATGCTTCATCAGGGCCCCCTAAAAGCAATTCACAGCGGTCCCAAGAAGACACTTGGAAGCCGTGAGGCTGGCTCGTTAGTGGTGCATGGTGACAGCTTGGCGTAAATGTCCGACTGGATTATTACTGTTATTTATTATTTTAATCTCTCTGTCAGCTCCCTCTCATCCGCCTGGCATGCAAAGACCCAGGAGTATAGCCCTCTCACGCTGCTGTGAGCTGAGGAAACGTTAGTCCCCTATTTTGCACATAGACATGAGGCCCTAGTGATTTGAGGTGTCCAACTTCAGACACCGTAACAGGGCTTTATGTTCAGAAAGGAACTGAGCCCCCACCCTATGCAAAACCCCGCCCTTAGCAGGGGGGCAAGTGATGTTCCCTCTAATCTTTTCCAGCTACATGTGGATTTTTTCCATCCATGTGCAGAATAAATTTTATCTGCGCCGAGGCATGTGCAAATGTGCACCACCAGTAGAAACACAAACCTAGCGGTGGGCGCGCTGCTCATGAGCCGAGTGGCATTTGAATGTCTCTTGGGCAGCCACACAAGCACTCAGCCTACAGGGAACGCGGGCCCCGAGCTGGGCACCCATCATCACTGGCCGCTTCGGACATTCTCAGCCAAAGAGATGAAGGTCCTGATTCAGGGAAACATGCCTATTCCATGTAGACTCATGCTCCATTGAAATCAATGGGTCATGCAGCAGTGGTTCTCAGCCAGGAGTCGGGGACCCTCAGGGGCTGCAAGCAGTTTTCAGGGGGGCTGCCAAGCAAGGCCAGCAGTAGACTCTCTGGGGCCCAGCAGGGTAGAAAGCTGAAGCTGGGGTGATGGGCAGGGCATGACAAGGTGCATACCCCAAATACTGTTGATGGGAGGGGCAAGGGGCTGCCCAGGAGTAACCGGGGTGCCTGGTGCCCACAGGACAAGTCCACCCTCCTCCTTCCCCCCCTTCCTCAACACCCACCAGCAGTGGTGGGGCAATTAGAGCAACACGGACCCAGCTCGCTCTGCTCTGCCCATATCGCTTGGGGGAGGGGTGGGACCGCCCCAGCAATCACCGGTGGAAAGCAGAGCAGCGCCGCCAGGGGCACAAAGCAAGCTGGGGATGCCCTGCTTTGCTTCTCCCATCGCTGCCAGCAAGCACGGGTGGGGGGGGCAAGCCCTGCTGCCAGCCCCCCCCCCAGACCTGATAATCCCCTGGGCCGCCTTTGTTAGGGAAGGAGGCAAGATGGGGAGAGGCAGAGCAAGGGCAGGCAGGGGAGGGGGAGAGGCGGAGAAGAGATGTCCCCTTCCCCAGACTGTGGGGGTGGGTCATGTGACTGGTACTCCCTCCCAGGTTTCCCCTCACCAGTCGTACCGGTTGAAGCCCCTCTGCGTGGGCTGAGTTCAGGGCCATGAACCCCACCAGCTGAGTCTGAAGCCAAAGCCTGAGCACCTTTGCTTCGTCGGCCCCCTGTGGCACAGGCCCCCGGTAATTGGCCTGTTTGCTACCCTCTAATGCCAGCTCTGGCTCTGAAGTACAGCAAACCAGGTTCTGTGGCACTGGTGGGCTGTGGACTTTTTATAGCAGGGGGTGGGAGGGAGCTCAGAAAGAAAACAGTTGAGAACTCCTGTTCAGTGGTCAGGCCTGCCATGTGGTCTAAGAAACCCACCCAAGGTCCCACAAAGAATCTGTGGCAGAGCCATGACTTGCTTTTCCAAGTCCCAGTTCCGTGCAGAAACCGCAAGACCTAATCCACTAGAGAGACCCAAAGTTGAGGAGTGCAGATGGACAATTGGTTAGAGACACGTGGACAGACAGACAGCCATATGGATGGACTATTATTTATTCAAAACCTGAACCAGAGCTTGTCTCAGTCCGAGTTTGGTTAAATTCAAGAGTGAAAAAGAAAGCATTTGCTGCCGAGTGTTGTATTTTTTCAGCCTGCCTTCCATTAGTGCATATTCCATTTAACACTTGAGTGAAAACGCCAGAGGCTCTGCCTTTTATATGCGCTGTACTAAGCATTATTCCACCGCCCTCCCCTTTTCTTTTGCTCTTAACCTTTCCAAGAAGTTTTTAATTAATCGCGATGAAGCAATTGCAAAACTTTTCCCGGCTGGAGGCATGAGAAATGTGGAGAATGCAGCCTGAGGCCTGGGGACAGTTCACAGGGAAGCAGGAATTAGCACCTCCGAGTCTCACAGCAGAACACGTTGGGAGAAGACATGGGATGATACCCCACAGGGATCTGAACCCTGCACCTTCAGCAGCAACCAATCAAAGAGGATAGATGTTTGGAGCATCTCATGCACTTGCGTGGGGCTTCTGTGAGCTGGATTCCAAACTCCATGTTGTGTGACTGTCTTCTGGTGCGACCCTGCATTAAGGATGTTAAGTATCGTGCAACTGACGAATCGAATAGTCGATGCATTTTTGCACTGACCGTTCAATTGGTCAATAGGGCAGCACTGCCCCTTTGAAACACCACTGCAGCATTTCAAAGCAGCAGAACTGCCCGGAGCAGCTGACCTGGGCTCTGTGTAGCACTGCCACTTTGAAATACCCCCCTCTTCTCCTCACCCCTTGCTGCCTCTCTCTGATAGAGGCAGAAAGCAGGGGGGGAAGTGACTAGTCAACTATCCTGTTGACTATCCAAAAATAGTCGACTAGTCCTTAACATCCCTACCATGGACAAGTCACGGAATTGCTTTGTGCCTCAAGTTCCCCATCTGTTAAACTGGGATAATCTTTTTCTATTTAGACTTTCAACACTCTCAGGAACCGTCCTTTACTATGTTGATATCACAGCTGGGCCCTGATCTCAGCTGGGTCTTGTGAGTCCTGTTCTAACCCAGACTACAACCGTCTATTGGCATCACCCCTTGAGTTAGCAGAAGCAGTAGGTTGTTCCTCGCTAGGAGAGATGCCATACGGTTCGCCAGTGTGTTATATACGGAAATGTGGCCTGGCTCAGGGTGTAACTGGATTGCACCCATTATAATGAAGGTGTGTTTCTGCCCCATAAAATGTTCATTTCCATGCAAAAACAAAAGGGAAAACGATGTAGCACTTTAAAGACTAACAAGATGGTTTACTAGGTGATAGCTCGTTGCTGAAGTTGCACAGCTTCATTCGACATTAGCCCTGCTGTGTGAATGGACCCAACAAGTCCTAAATCCAACCACTGACTGCTGATTGAAATCATCCCGAGGCACTTTTAGCAAGAGCGAGAAGGGGGCTGGGCAACTCAGACACCCTATTTCCCTCCCCAGATTTGAAGAAGAGCTTGTACCTTTTACCTCCGAAAGATGATGCAATAGCAGAGAGTCCCTCGCCTGCCTTCAATTCTTCCCACTGCCTTGGGAGACAGTATTCTTTTGCATGTCAATCCAGGAATTTTGTGGAGAATGCTGGGGATAACTTCCTGGTATAAATGCTGAAGGAACCAACCAGGGGCCGTGCACAACTTGACCTGCTGCTCACAAACAGGGAAGAATTAGTGGGGGAAGTAGATGTGAGTGGCAACCTGGAAAGCAGTGATCATGAGATGGTCGATTTCAGGATCCTGGCCGAAGGAAGACAGGAGAGTAGCAAAATACACACCTTGGACTTCAGAAAAGCAGCTTTTGATTCCTTCAGGGAACTGATGGACAGGATCCCCTGGGATGCTAACATGAAGGAGTCCAGGAGAACTGGCAGTACTTTAAAGAGCCCTTATTGAAGGTGCAGGAACAAACCATCCCAATGCGTAGTAAGAAAACAAATTTGGCAGGCCACCAGCTTGGCTTAGCAGTGAAATCCTTGGTGAGCTTAAACACAAAAAGGAAGCTGACAAGAAGTGGAAACTTGGACATGTGACTAGGGAGGAGTATAAATATATAGCTCGAGCATGCTCGAGGGGTATAATCAGGAAGGCCAAAGCACAACTGGAATTGCAGCTGGCAAGGGATGTGAAGGGTAACAAGAAAGTTTCACAGGTGTGTTAGCAATAAGAGGGTGGTCAGGGAGGGTGTGGGGCCCTTACTGAATGAGGGAGGTAACCTAGTAACAGATGATGTGGGAAAAGCTGAGATTCTCAATGCTTTTTTTGCTTCTGTCTTCACAGACAAGCCCTGAGTGGAGAAAGAACAGGTTAAGGACTATTTAGAAAAGCTAAACAGACACAAACCCATGGGGCTGGATCTAATGCATCTGAGGGTGTTGGGGGAGTCGGATGATGTGATTGCAGAGCCATTGGCCATTATCGTGGAGAATCGGGAGAGGACCCGAACGATTGGAAAAAGGCAAATGTAGTGCCCGCCTTTTAAAAAGGGAAGGACAATCCGGGGAACTACAGACCTGTCAGCTTCACCTCTGTCCCCAGAAAAATAATGGAGGGGATTCTCAAGGATCTTCCAGGAATCCATTCTGAAGCACTTGGAAGAGGGGAAAGTGATCAGGAATAGTCAACGTGGATTCACGAAGGGCAAATCGTGCCTGACCAACCCGATTGCCTTCTGTGATGAGGTAACTGGCTCTGTGGACATGAGGAAGTCTGTGGATGTGATATACCTTGACTTTAGCAGAACTTTTGATACAGTCTCTCATAGTATTCTTGCCAGCAAGTTAAGGAAGTATGGATTGGATAAATGGACTGTAAGGTGGATAGAAAGCTGGCTAGACTGTCGGGCCCAACAGGTGGTGATCAACGACTCGATGTCTGGCTGGCAGTCGGTGTCAACCAGAGTGCCACAAGGGTCAGTTCTAGGGCCGGTTTTGTTCAACAACTTTATTAATGACCTGGCTGAGGGGATGGGTTGCACCCTCAGCAAGTTTGAGGATGACACTAAGCTCGGGGGAGAGGTAGATACGTTGGAGGGCAGGGATAGGGTCCAGAGTGACCTAGACAAATTGGAGGATTGGGCCAAAAGAAATCTGAGGTTCAACAAGGACAAGTGCAGAGTCCTGCACTTGGGATGGAAGAAACCCAAGCGCTGTTACAGGCTGGGGACCGACTGGCTAAGCAGCAGTTCTGCAGAAAAGGACCTGGGGATCACAATGGATGAGAAGCTGGATATGAGTCAACAGTGTGTCAAGAAGGCTAACGACAGATTGGGGTGCATTAGGAGGAGCTTTGCCAGCCGATCTAGAGAAGTGATTATTCCCCTTTATTTGGCAATGGTTGGCCACATGTGGAGTATTGCATCCAATTCTGGGGCCCCCATTATAGAAAGGATTGGAGAGGGTCCAGCGGAGGACAACCAAAATGATGAGGGGGCTGGAGCACATGATTTATGAGGAGAGGCTGAGGGATTTGGGCTTGTTTAGTCTGCAGAAGAGACGAGTGAGGGGGGATTTGAGAGCAGCCTTCAACTACCTGAAGGGGAGCTCCACAGAGGATGGAGAGAGGCTGTTGTCAATGGTGACGGATGGCAGGACAAGGAGCAATGGTCTCAAGTTGCAGTGGGGGAGGTCTAGGTTGGATATGAGGAAAAACTATTTCCCTAGGAGCGTGGGGAAGCCCTGGGATGGGTTCCCTAGGGAGGTGGTGAAATCTTCATCCCTAGAAGTTTTTAAGTCCCCGTTTGACAGAGCCCTGGCTGTATTGATTTAGTTGGGGTTGGTCCTGCTTTGGGCAGGGGGTTGGACTCAATGACCTCCTGAGGCCTCTTCCAACCCTAGGATTCTATGATTCTATGTCCTAAACTGGTGCCACGTGGTTAAACAGAAGCTGCCAAGCCCCACCCCAGAGCTAGCTGCATTGGGGGTGCTGATTACCTGCTGTTAAAGGCTGACCAAATGCTTTGGGATTCTTCCGGAGGAAACACACTCTATACAAATGTGAATTCTTTACCAGGCATTTTCAAGGAAAACTCGCCTCGAAAAGATGAGCATGAATCCAGGTGCTCTCCTTTTTCCCATTGGAAATGGGCAGAAATTCCATCAAGGTCTGAAGTGATAAGGTCCTAGGGGGAAAATGTGGCAAGAACTGTCTTCGGCAAGACACCAGGGACTCCCAGGGCTAAAAGTTTGAGCTAAAAAGTCAGGCTCTCTAGACCGGGAGACCGTCTTGGTGAGGACAATCTTGCAGCCCACGAAGATGAAGGCGGGCCCCTCATATGGCCTGCTTAGTAGCCTCGGTTGCCCCACACTGCTTAGGGGCATTCTTACTGAGCAATGCATTTAAGCACGTTTTTAACTTTGGGCCCGGGAGCAGTCTCATTGGAGTCGATGGAACGCTCCGGCTGGAAGTTAAGCGTTTGCTCCGCTGCCTTGGGGCCAGGGCCTGGACTGGTTAGCTGGAGAGATCGCAGCAGAACTAGGAACTGACCTCCCGGGGGGTCCGCTAGCTCCTGCATTGCTTAGCCTCGCTGAGCCTGCCTGAGCAGTGTTTGCGGCTTGGAGTGGATCAGGGAGCCGGGATAATCCTGTGTGTAAGCCGCTTATCTGAGACCTGCTCTGTGGATATGATCAGAGGGATCAGTTCGGCTTCCCGTTGGTCTGTGGGCTCAGTGCCACCCTGGGGAGCCACTTCTCCATCACCTCCCCATGTCCCAGCATGCAGTTAAGGCCCGTCTCCTGGCACATCCACACACGTGCCAAGCGGCAGCGGCAGCCCCGTCTACACACGATTCCACTGACTCTGGGTTCATCTCAGGGCCCCAGCCGGCCTCTAAACCACTCTGTGAACTTGCCCCTGGACCCTGGCCTTGCTCAGCTTCTCCCCCCCCCCCCCCCCCCAGTACCTCTCTCCCTTCACTTTATCTCAGCGCGGCCAACGCAAGAGCCTTCTCCTGTGCTGCTCCCGCCACCTGGCCTGGACTCCCTCCGTGACGGCACCTTGGCAGATCCGCATCTGGTTCCCGTTCCTTTGCTTATGCCCCTCGCTTCTCCTCTTGCCCTGCTGCTCTTTGACTCTGTCCCACCTTTCTGGTGCCCTAGACAGGCCAAAGCATGGCCCAGGCCCAGCGCCACCCAAAGGCAAGAAGTTATCGAAAATCACTCCCCCCTCCTGGAGGCTGCTGGAGGTTTTGGCACCAAGTCCAGAGCAGAGGTAGGACTGCAGGGAGCACCGGGGCATATGGTGACTTGACCAGAGAGCTGGCTAGCGTGGCAGCTACAACCAAGTCGACTAAAAAAGCAACAATATCTGCTGGCTGGCTCGCTCCTACTCTCTTCCAGGGCTGGCTGCTGCTCAGAGGCTCAGCTTATCCTGCCTTTTGGCTAATGCCTCACTCATTGCGGCGATGGTTTCACATGGCCACGTGCTGGCCATGGGGGACAGCGAACGATGGCGCAGCCCTGGGCTCTCACCAGCACGGGCTTCAGCAGCGGAGTAACTTTGAACCCAATTCACACGTGCGGCTTTGCAGCCTCAGGCCCAGGGGGTGCAGGCCTGGGGTTTATCCTTATTATTGCTTCGTATTTCAGCAGCTCGAGCTGCGATCAGGACCCCATTGTGCTAGTTGTTGCGCCCACACACACACAAACACAGCACGAGAGGCAGCCCCTAAAGCAGGCGTGGGGAACCACAGGCCCGGGGGCCAGATGCAGCCCTTGGCTTGCCTGGAGCTGGCCCCCGAAGCTCAGGGCCCCTCCCAGCATTGGGGGGCCTGCTCTGATGCTCCAGTCTCCCCGCTGTTCTCCCGTGGGGCTGGAGCACACAAATCTACTAGGCTGCGCTACCCTCCTAGGCTCTGGTGTGTGAGGGGAATGTGGGGAGGGCCTGTCTCCTTCTCATTCGGGGGCCACACTGAGGGTTTTTTCCCCACGCTTCTCACTTGTGTGTAGCCCCCGACTGATTTTTCAGTGGGTCAGCGGCCCCCGACGAGAAAGGTTCCCTGTCCTCCTTGCCTTAAAGCTTGCGGGCTAGTCAATAAAAGCTTTGCAGCATCTCCTAGCACAATGCACAGGGAAATGCTTCCCACATTCCTGGGGTGGAACTGAGGCCCAGAAGGACTGGAGTGACTTGCGCCAGGGAGCCAGACTGCCCTCACCTCATGCTTTCCATCCACACATACCAACATGCTCCACAAAGGAGGCCAGCATCATGCTCCCTGCTTTATAGGTAGGGAAACTGAGGCACGGGCCAGATTCCCCCCAGTCTCTTGGATAACTGTATCCACATCTCTTCTATCCCTGCCCAACCACTTGAATCACCAGCCCATCCTCTGGGACCGTGGCTCCAGGACTCAGTAATAATGATTCCTCTTGGCTGCCAGGAGGACTTCCAGGAGCTCTGGGGCAGCACTGTGGGAGAGTGCGAATCGCCATGAATGCAGAGGCCCTACAGAATTCGTCACACCAACCAGCTCCCCCTAGATCCCAGCCGTCCCGTGATCTCCAGTGCCGAGCTGGGATTTGCTCTGTCTGTGGGGTGAGTCCCTACCGACGAGCTCTCCTTTTCATTTCCCCTTTTGAAAACGACGCATTAATTCGTCTTTCCTATCAATTGATTTTCCTGTTAAAGCTGCTCTCTGCCTGTCCTTGATCCATCCCCTGCAGGAAAAGCGCAGTGAAAGAAATGGATACCCCATTGCTTAAGAGAGTAAAACGTACTGGCGGCTTCTATGCGCCAGTCCCCAAAGGGGTGTAAGGAAATGATTTGTTCAATTAATTATAAATGTTTTAATTTAAATGGCTAATGTGAAAGACAGACATAAAACAGCAAACGACTGAAGTGCTTTATGGGTCCTTAAAGGCCACTAAACGCCCATTCTGATTCTGCTACGATCACTCAAAGGACTTTTGTTTCTGCTGTTGGGAGTGGGTGGGCGGGGAGAGAAATTTCCCTTTGTATTTTAAATACAGCTAGGCAAGTTGCAATCCACGTTGAGCAATTCATTACACGGGCGCCGGCAGTTGCCTTCCAAAGACAGAGAGGTCCCTGGTGCTACGGAGGGGCGCAAAGGGAAGAGTGAGGGGTTCAGTCTGTCTGCTGAGTGCCCGTTACGTCACACACATCCTGTCCATTTGTCTCAAGGGACAACACTCATTTTAATTCAAAAGGCCTTGAGCCCAAAGCATTTACACACCTGACTCCCACCGAGTTCAAATATCATTGAGGATCTGGGCCAACGTGCCGGACGTCGCACACAGATCTGAAGCCAGATCCTTGGCCGATGGAAATCAGTGAAGCTCTATATATTAAAATAGTGCGACACCGACTTACACCAGCTGCGGTTCTAGCCCGGGAGTTTAGGGATGTAAAATCGCGTTTAATTGGCTAACCAGTTAAATGTGATGTTTAAATATGATCTAGATGGTGCTTGGGGCCTGGACTTGATCACCTCCTGAGGTCCCTTCCAGTTCTAGGATTGTAGGATTAACCGGTTAACCGATTAAAGGGGGGTGCGGACAGGGAAGCCACTGAGGCCAGGCTGGAGTGGCCCCCACTGCCGCAGGCAGGGGCTGCTCCAGTCCAGCCTTGTCTGTTGTGGGCTCAGGTGCAGACAGGGGCTGCTCCGGTACTCCAGACAGCTCCTCTGCTAGGCAGGAGCAGCCCTCTGCTCAGGGCAGGTGGGGAGCTGCTCCAGTCCCCAATTAATGGTTAACCTGAACTGTTAGCATCACCCGGTACTAACTGGTTAACCTTCCACATCCCTTCTGGAGTTCCTCCTCACTTTTATCATCAGAACGTATTTTCATTAGAACCACAGAATCATGACATTGACGGTCTGGAAAGCGCTGTTTCCACTAAAGAAGGAATCCATGTGCGTGTCCTTCCGTCCCTCCCTCTATCAGGGCACTGGTCCTTTAACTACAAGTTGTGTACAGTCCCAATCATCTTGGCACAAGGGAATTGTGGGAGCTGTAGTTTCCAGAGGGACCCTGGGGATTGTAGGCTGCAGCAAGGCATGCTGGGAAGGACTGCTGGGTATATAAGGAGCACAGCTAGCCTGTTAAAGCTGGAAGAAGTAGTTGTGTGTTTCTGTCTGTGGAGTCCAGGACTGAGGGTCAGTGGAGGAGTGCTGGGAAGAGAAGGGAGAAGAAGGCCTGGCAAAGTAAGTGGTTCAGGAGAGTAAGGCTGCTTGGGGGTGCAACAGAAAGGGGTGAATCTTTAAGCTTGAGGTGGAAGGATGTCATCTGGGCTGAAAGCAACAGTGGCCTGAAGCCTGGTGTGTCCCCTACTCTTACTTAGGGGCCTCTGATAGCATCTATGGGGAGGATGGCGAAGTGGCTCCTTGCCTCTCTACCTCCAGGGCAGACTGGGGCAGGTTTTTGAACAAGACCAGCTTTGTCCTGGGAAGGTGGAGGACTGGCTGTTGATTCTTTCCATTGGTAGTGGGTCTACCGAAGCCACTGACTCCTGGGACTGTGGCTCATGTAGGATCTTGGAGTATTTTGGTGCCTCTGCTCCCACCCAGGAGAAAGGAAATGTGGTGAAAATGGAACCTGCATAGAGTGAGGTGGAGCAGAATTGGCTCCCCAGCGACTCACTTTGTGTTTGGGGTGAGTGTGTTCTGTGGTCACTCTGCCTCTGTAGCAGCCACAGACATGGGCAATGTGCTATATGGGCCCAAGGTGACTGGGCTCCAGGAATGTTCCTGGCCCGGGAGCCCTGCTCCAGCAAAGTTCATGGCTGCTTTCCCCACCTGCCTTCCCCTGGTGATTTAAAATAGCCCAAAGGCCCCCTGCTACCTGTGGCACCGTGGAGCTAGAGCGGCTGCCAGGGCACTTACTCTGTGCGGCTGCCAACATGTCCCCGTGGCCCTGGGGAGGGGGCTGGTGGCATGCTGCCCTGCCCCACCTGACCCTGCAGCTAATGGGAGCTGAGGGGGGGGGGGGGG
>JANRFK010002918.1:12185359-12200517 GCA_030068395.1 Apalone spinifera | reverse complement strand
GATACTCAGACTTCAGTGGGTCTAGAGCCATATTAGGGATCAACATTACATTACTCCAGAGAGCCAATATGGCCTGTCTGCTGACAGTGGCCAATGCCAGATGCCCCAGAGGAAGGGATCACAACAGGGAATCCTCACGTGATCCCTCCCGTCACCCATTTCCAGACAGAGGCGAGACACCATTCCTACCCATCCTGGCTAATAGCCATTAATGGAACTAACCTCCATGAATCAATCTAGCTCTTTTTTAACCCTGTTAAAGTCCTAGCTTTCACCACATCCTCTGGCAAGGAGTTCCAGAGGTTAACTGTGCGCTGAGTGAAGAAACTTCCTTTTGTTTCTTTTAAACCTGCTGCCTATTAATTTCATTTGGTGACCCCTAGTTCTTATATTGTGGGAACAAGTAAATAACTTTTCCTTATTCACTTTTTCCATACCAGTCATGATTTTATAGACCTCTATCGTATTTCCCTGTAGTCTTCTCTTTTCTGACTTTTCAAGTTAGAAAAGAGAAGTCTTTTTAACCTTTCTGTATTTGGAACACGTTCCAAATGCCTAATTTTTGTTGCCCTTTTCCGAACCTTTTCCAATGCCATGTCTTTTTTGAGATGAGGTGACCATCTGTACACAGTATTCAAGATGTGGGTGCACCATGGTTTTATACAGAGGCGATAAGATGTTTTCTGTATTATTCTCTATCCCTTTTTAAATGATTCCTAAAATTCTATTTGCGTTTTTTGTTTGTTTTTTTTTGATTGCCACTGCACACTGAGTGGATGTTTTCACAGAACTATCCACAATGACTCCAAGGTCTCTCTCTCAAGTAGTTGTAGCCAAATTAGTCTCCGTTTGCTTGAGTCTCATTTGTTTCTATCTTCGCCTGTCCTCACCCAATCAAAATAAAAACCGTCGGGAGCAAACGTCCTCTCTCCAGAAGCCCAGGTGACTGGTGCGCAAGCAGGTTCCAAGGCTAATAGGAGCACGAGCTCGGGTGTTGTCAAAATTTCAGCTGAGATCACATGGAGCTGCCCCTGGCCACTACCTCTGCTGCTTCCCTTGAATGCAATGGGCCTTATGCCCCTGTCCTGCCGGTGTAAATCTGTGGCCATTCCTCTGAGCCCAGTACATTTACATGGGTGGGTGCAATGAAAGAAAGTGAGGGAAATTGTGCCCAAGGATGGATTCACTTTTCTATGGGCCCAGGTCTAGTAGATGCTGTGGGACATCCTAGGCTGCAGGGTGGGTCAAAGATGAGGAGTTCAGAGTGTGGGAGGGGGCTGCCAGGGAGGGGTGTGGGCGGGAGGAAGGGTGCAGCAGTGGGCTGGGAGGCATGAGGTCTGGGAGGGGACGGAGGATTGGGGCGCTTACCTGGCCCAGCTCCTGGAGGGGAGGGGGAACAGGTGGCTCCATGGTGCCTGGAAGCGCAGGGCTGCATCTCTCACATTGGCCACCACTAGTGGTGGCCAAGCACTCAGCTCCAGCCAGGGCACAGAGATGGGGAATGACAGAGCAGAGCCGCTTCACACAGACCCCTGCCAGGCAGAGCTGCAGCACTCAGGGACTTCAGCCTCTAAAGCGCTTAACGCCCCTTTCATAATCTGACCCTGCTCATACCTGGTATGTCGTGTTGCTGTGACCTATTTAACAGCTGCTGTCTTCCACTCCAACAGTGGCTGCATTTAAATGGCAGCATGGATGCTGCTGGTGGGTTTGATTTCAGAAGGATGCTACATGATCATATAGGCTACGTTTAGACTGCAAGCCTCTTTCGAAAAAGCCTCTTTCGAAAAAAAGCATCTAGACTACAACCAGTACTTTCAAAAAAGCAAGCTGCTTTTTTGAAAGAGCACCCAGGCAGTCTGGATGCTCTCTTTCAAAAAAAGCACAGTTTGCATTACATAGTGCCTTTTTTTTTTTTCTTTTGAAAGAGCTCTTTTGAAAAAAGGCATTCTGCCTCATAAAATGAGGTTTTCCACGGTTGAAAAACCTGCTGCGTTCTTTCGATTTACTTTCAAAAGAACACGGCAGCAGTCTAGATGCAGGGGAAGTTTTTTTTCAAAAAAGGCCACTTTTTTGAGAAAACCGTGTAGTCTAGACACACTCATAGGGAAACACACCTAGGTACAGAAAACTGGTTCCAGTTAACAGTGCAGATGTTATGAAGTGGAACTTAGCTTGAGATGGCGGCTTTAACTTCCTCCCAAACCCCCTCTAAAAGTCACATGTGGATTTGGGAATGTCTTGACCTGTTTTGCATAATCTGGGATTGGAGCAAGGTTATTGGTGTGAATGTCACCTCAATGGGGTTAACCTCAGTATTGGTCACTCCCCATGGGGGGAGCAACATTTAAATAGTTATTAAGGATTTGATCTAGATCTACAGGCTGCTGCGCACCTGGGAACTGCGCTGGAGGAAGTGACTTGTGCACATGCTGGGAGACTGCTGCTTTGTTTGGCACTAAATGTTCGCCTGTAGTATCTCTTTGCAGGGGAAACAGAAAATTGAAATTGAGACCTGCTGGAAACCAATGTGAAATTGACTAGTTAACTTTTTATTGTTGAGTGAAATGGAAAAAGTAAAAATAAGTGGTAGGAAGTAAATTGCATTTGCAAAACTCTTTCCATTTTAATAATCTCCAATGGAATATTAGTAAGCGAGGGAAGAAATTGGTTTTTAAAAGGTGTTTTTTAACCTGAGTTTCTTTCTCTCTCTCTCCCTGTCTCAGGGTCCAGTCTGGAAACACTTAAGCATGAGTGATATTGACTACAGTGACATGCAGTTATGCACTTGCCGGTGTGGGGCCTATGTCTGCAAAGTTCATTGGAATGCTTTAGTATGAAAGGCACTAGGGGTGTGTGTGGGGGGAAAAATACTTGGTTGCTTTTGGAGGGACTTTCTGTGCCACCTCACCCTCCTGCAGCTTGAGGACTTGGTTCTCCCTGCCAGGGCTGATGGAGTTTGCTCTTCCTCAGCAGCCAGGAGAGCTGCATCTCCCCCCAGTTTCCCTGTGCCCCTTCTGATTTGGTGGAGGGGGGGGGGCCCTGCTTGCCCCCCCTTTGTACACACTATCCTCAACAACCATTGTGCTGAAGCTGGCACATACAAACTAGGAGCGTGTGACAAGAAGCCAAGGTAGCTTTGAAGGCCTCGCGGATGCTTCTCCATTGCACGGGAGTGGGGAGATGACTAGAGTAATGCAAAGTTCTCCCTGTGACTCCCAAGCTACCTCTATCGTGCCTCATTGGCATATGTTCTTGCGCAAGACTGGGCAGTGTAATGAATATCACTGCAGCTCATTTGCATACTTAATGAGCTGCCATTTTTGTACAAGGGGCTTTTGCGCAAGAAGGAGCAGTTTACACTGCTCTTTCTTGCACAAAACCCCCTCTTTTGCATGTTTTTGTGCAAGAGGCTATAGTGTAGAAATAGCCACAGGGTTTGCTCCAGTAGCTGAGGATCCCTGGGGTGAAGTGATGCCACCTAGTGAAGGAACATTAGCATTAGCTCAGGTGTGCCACGCATGCTAGGTTTTGTTTCTGCCCATGCCTTGGTGCAAACAACATTTATTCTGCACATGATGGAAAAGATTATATAGACCATTGATCTTTAGCCAGGCCTAATTGGCTATGGCAGTCTGACCTACTAGTAGCAACCCTGCAGCCTGGTATGGACACAGAGTACAAGAAACTCTCCTGGAAAAAGGTTGGCTGCAGAGCGTAGGCTGGGGTAGGATGCATGATGGTGGGTTTTGGCCATCTGGAGGTCATCCCAGGACCTGATCCGCTGCATTTGGGGCCCAAACATGGGGCAGGATCTGACTGAACAATCTCCTTTTCATGTGCCCTCTGGCTCACCTAGGCTGTGACGGCTGATGTGCTGCGGTTAGTCTATTACCTTGGGGGTCTCTGGTATGACCTCCTACAGGAACATAGTCCCTGGTCACATGACCTGCTTTCATGTCATGATACCTGGTTGGCTCGGTCAGCTGTGAGCCATCTGCGGTAGCCACGCAAGGCAGAGAGGCTGGCTAGAAAGCTGGCTCCAAGCAAGCTTTAATCATGCAGCCAGCATCCTTCTGCATCTCCTCCCCACAGCGGGCACTGGCTGGGCCGTGGTAAACACACACCTGGCTAAAACAACTGCAGTGAGGCTGGGGTGGAAGAGCCAGACCCTCGTCACTAATGGCCTGGAAGGAAGGTGGTGTGCATATGCCAGCCATCTGGAGGGGTAATTAGCAGTTGGCTGATTTCTGGAGGGTGCGGCTGGCTGAGTTCCTGTGGAGTGTAACGTGGACTGAGCAGGCTGGCTCTAAACCTGGAACTGGAGCATAGCAAGGGCAGGGGGGTGCTTGTTCCACTTGAGGCTCTGTGCTCTCCCGGGGTGGCAGACACCCTAGCACGGAGAGGGGCAAGTGACTTTGGCATGGGCTCACCCTTGGACGAGTCAAGGCAGCGTGATTGCCTTGCTTTGACTACTAGCTCGTGTTGCCTCCTGGATCCACTTCTGAAGATTCTAATAGCGCTGGGCTGATGTGGTGGAGATGGAGGGGCCCGACTCTACCCCCGGCCTGGTTTTCAACACGACGGTTGCTGGCCCAGTTCCGCAACCCTGAGCGGCTGTGGAGCAGCTGCCGGCTCAGATCCTGGATGGGTAACACACGTGCCTTGCAGGGCAGGCAGAGGATGGGGTGAGGGGCTTTGACCCTGAACTGTCCATTTTCTCTGGATCCAGTTATACCAGCTCTGATGCTTGGGCTGAGACGCCTGCATTTAGAGCTAAACAGCTAGGCCTGTTAGCTGGGGCGGTGATGTGGCTCCTAACCCTCTGCCGTGGCCAGGGCCAGCCGCTAGCGGGAGCAAAGCAGGCTCATGAGCACACGCCACTAACCCGAGGGGATAATTCAAATGGCTCTGGGCTAACTGAGTCATTCCGTTCACGGCACTGGGGGACAAACCTGGGCTGGCTCTAACTAGTCCATGCCCAGGACACTTGGCCTGGCTCGGGCTTCCATACCAGCTGTAGATAGGAAACCGAACCCTGTCCCTTGTCAATCACTCTTGAGCAGTGGTGGGCAACCTGCAGCCTACTGGGGCTCCTCCTGTGGACCCCCTGGCTGCCCCTCACCCCCCCACACCTCTTGTGCATTGGGGCACCAGAGCCCTGCACTTCCTGTCCCCCCCCCCCCGCCCCCCTCCTTTCCTCCCCATCCCACCTGCCCTCTCTCCCGGACTTCTGGAGGAGCTACTTGGTCCCTGCTCCTCCCCCTCCCTCCCAGAGCTGGAATGCTGTGAATCAGCTGTTCATGGTGTTGCAATTCTAGGAGGGAGGGGGCAAGGAATCCATAAGCGTGGGGCTCTGGTGCCCCAGTGCATGAGAGGCACATGGGAGACCGATGTGGGGAGGCCACAGGTGGAACCTCGCTGGCCCACTGAGATGAAAGAGCAACTCATGCAGCCCACGTCCTCCCCCTCCCCCCATTCTTGGCTGCCCATGCCTGGTAAGTGCCCTTGGAAACAATCTACTTCTGCTTCCCAAATATCCCTACTTGCGGGATGGGGGGAGTTGCGCTGCTCATGTGGCTCTCCGGGCAAGCTGTGTTGCCCCAGCAACCTATTGCTGTGAGGGTGTAGAGTAGGGAAAACGGCCTCTCAAGATGGGTTCTTTACCCTGAATCACAGGGCTCCTTGGGCTGTGGGTGAACGGGACTGTTGGTCTCGCTTCGTTAACCTACAGCCAGTCCGGGTCAGGAGCAAGAGTGCGAGGCTGCAAGGGAGGGGGATTCGTAAGCTCTCTCTCCGAAAGCAGGTGGGTGTCACACAAATGGATTTCCAATTTCCCAGCCACCTGCTTAACAGATTTCTTGCTTTTATAATTACTTTTAGGCGCTTACAAGGTCTGGTTTCTAGGCAACTTGTTGCCTCCTATTTCCTCTTGCCAATCTGCTTTTTCTGACTTAAGTGTTGGAGCAACGTCGCCCAGATTCTTAAAGCAGTGCTTGCTTTGTGGCTGTCCTTCTCAACGCCGCCGGGGAAGTGAGGCTGTCCTCAGGTGTTGGGGAGCAAGGTGCCGCTTCTGGCATTGTACGTTGCTTCCGTAAATCACCTTTGTTTCGTTGCCTCTTCTGGAGCTAGGCCAGCTGAGGAGTCCTCCCTAAGTACCTGCAGCTGAAGATCTGGAAGGACATGATGAGAAAAATTACTAAGTGGTCCTATGCAGGGAAATCTGTTTCCTTAAGCAGTGAAGCTCTCTGACCTTCCCTGTAGGAATGCTGATACCATGCTGGCTACTCACCCTTGGGATTTCAGGCAGGACCAGAGCAGGGCTAGTCTGCTAGGGAGTTGGTAGAAGGCAAATCTATAAAAACCTGGATGGAAACACTACGGCTACATCTAGACTGGCACGCTTTTGTGCCAGAGCTATGCAAATGAGGCTCAGCAGTGGAATATTGCTGAGCCTCATTTGCATAGCTAATGAACTGCCATTTTTGTGGAAGAGGCTCTTGCGCAAGATGGGGCTGTCTACACTGCCCCTTCTTGCGCAAGAAAAACCCTTTTGTGCAAAGCCGTTATGCCCGAAAATAATCGGCATAATGGCTTTGCGCAAAAGGGATTTTCTTGCACAAGAAGGGGCAGTGTAGACAGCCCCGTCTTGCGCAAGAGCCTCTTCTGTGAAAATGGCGGTTCATTAGCTCTGCAAATGAGGCTCGGCGATATTCCACCGCTGAGCCTCATTTGCATAGCTCTGATGCAAAAGCGCGCCAGTCTGGACATAGCCTACCTGTAAATGGATCTGGGGCAGTTTATATCATCCCACACTGGGCCATGCAGATCAGGTTCTGACAAATGCTGAGGCTACAATTCAAGCAAATCACATACTTACGCCCCTCTTGCCTCCCCAAAACAGGTAGGCACAGGCCAAATCCCCACTGAAGACCATAGACTTAAGCGTGTGCTTTGAGTCAGGGCCTGGTTGGAGCTCATATTTAATCCTGCAGAGGAGCTCTTACCCCTACAAGCAGACCAGCCTACTCCAAGGGGGCTGCTCTTTGCATGTCTGATGGCCGTGCAAGTGGGTCCTAACGCTTGGGCTTATTCAGGTGCAACGCCCCGCAGCAGATCCAGATGGAAAGCCTCCCACAGTGGTGTGGAAATGCTTTGCGCTCTCAGGGCCTGCATCCTAAAGAATGGGGAAAAGCAGACTGGCAAAGGTACACGCAGCACTGGGGAAGGAACATGCACCAGCCTGGCCTCTCTGTGCCCTGTTCTTCTGGAGGAACACTTAGGTTTAAACCCAATCCCAGGGCAAAAGCTAGTGGAGTGGTTCTAGCTCCGAGGTCTGCCCAGCTCTTGGGTCAGCTACAAGCCTTCTGTTCCCAGCACCCTAGCGCAATAAGAGCCTCTCCCATGGACAGTGACCAGGCTTCTTTGGCTCTTGTGCAGACCTGGGACTCCAGCTGCCGTCTCTGGATGTTTGGCAAGTCAGGGATGGGTGCGTTTGGCCAGGTTGCAAGGGAAGGGCCAGTTGCAAAATTCGAATCTGGATACAAGCGGCGTTCTTGGGCCTAATGACATCGGGATAGTGATTTTGGACCATTGAGACCATTCTAGATCCGGGGTGGGAAGCCCTTTTCCAGTCAGGGCTGCTGACCCACGCAAAAATCAGTCCGGGGCAACACAAGCAAAAATCCCCTCACTCACTTCTCACGTACTCCAAAGAGGTGCCAAAAAAGCAACCCCAAAACCTCACTGCTCCCCTCAATCACTCTTAACTTTGCTGGGGGTTTTCTCCCCATGCAGTTGCTGGTGCTTGGGGCTTCTAGCATGGAGTCTTGCCAGGGATGGAACCAGTCTGTGGGCCATAGGGTTCCCACCCTGTTCTAGGAGCTGGATTTACACCTTTACATGCAGCCCCGTGCAAAGAGTGGAGTGAATGGGGGGAGCAGAGAAGAGACTGAACTGTTACTTAGGTTTCCCTTTGGTTCTGGCTTCCCCCTCTCTTCAAAGGGGTTGGCCCAGCTTCCTCTGTTGTGGGGTAGGTGGTTTGCTCAGTACAGTGCTGGTTTCCATGCAGGGTGGAAGAACCAGCCCTTTCCCTTGCGGGCCTGCTCCCTGCATAGAAGGGAACAGGTGCCTGGCGATAGCAGCCTAGCCCATGTGGATAGCTCATGCAGGGAGGAAAAAGGGGAGGGTTCCCAGCCAGCTTCCCAACTAATGCTCTGGCAGCAACTCAGCCACGGAGCTCGGAACAGCCTCTGCTCGGAGCCCCAAGGTCGCGTCATTCCCTGAAACAGTGTTTTTATGGCCCTACTGGGGCCTGCGCGAGGCTGCCTTCCTCAGACAAAGGCAGAAGGGGAGGGAAAGAACAACGGCAAGGCTGCGCCAATTGACAGAGCCGGTGGATTGGTGCATTATCATGCAAACCGGGCAGGCGCGTCCGTGCTCTCAAAGGTTAGACATCCACCAGCGTTCAAAGGCGCCGACCTCATTGTTCAACTGTAATTCAATTAACTTTGGCTTGCCTGCTCACATGCTGGAATAATTGGGCTACCCAGGAGGGTCACATCCAAAGGCTCAACTAGGCTGTGTATCGCTCACCTGGCTGTTGGTCTCAATGGCTCTCGGTCCTACCGCACCCCTGCGCTTAGGGCTGTCATTAGTGGTAACGATTAGGCCAGCGATCAATAGGCTAATTCTCCCATTGGAAGTCATTAGGGATACTGGCTCTGAACATTCGCTTTTGCCAACCATTTCTGAAAGCTGGCTAACAGGCAGGGCCTGCCCTGTGGGGGAGTCCGTGGGGCATTTGATTTAGAAGTGGCCTTCAGTGAACAGGGCCTCAGTTTTAATGGCCAAGCTTGTTCTGTTCTCTGAACTAACTTTAATAGACAGGGCCAAAATCTGGGGAGGGGGCCAGTGTAGGGTGATGGGCACTGTACAGGAAGACCTGGCGGTGGGAGTTTTTAATGACTAGTGGGGGAGGGAGTTGGGGGGAGCTCAACTTGGTATTTTTTTTAAAGGGGCCTGATTTCAACTTACAGAACAGGTGCATGGCACCTGTTGGCCCCTTTAAGGGCTCACCTCTTAACCAGAAAGTTGGTGGTCTAGTCAGGTGGCTTTTTTGAATCCTAGACCCAAATTTCAGCATCAGCTTTGTGACATTCTGGAGAGAGCATGTCTAAGGCAAGCATAGGTGCTGACTTCCCCTCTAGCCAGGGAGCGCTTGGCTCCCTCTGCCCTGCCTCCTCCCCCCTGGAGCTTCCTACCTGCCTCCAGTCAGCTGTCTGCAACCCTCCAGAAATGCTGGGTGGAGCTGGTAAGGAGAAGAGGGCACCAATGGCTGAGAGGTGCTGAGGTGGGGGGAAGCTTGCTCAGGACCCATTAATCTTTCCCCCTGGATGCTCTGGGGCAGGAGTGCTCAGAGTCTGTCCCTACAAAGGCAGGCGAGATAGGAGAGACTCTGTTGGAAGGGAGCCTGTTGGATGAGTGTCCTTTTAAAATGGAAAGGCTGGTCCAGTCTGCACTGTAGTTGCTCTGTCATTCCCGCCACTGGGAGTCATGGGTGCTTGGCACCTCTGAAAGCCAGGCCCCATATTCCTACCTGCCCAGAATAAATGCTGGGCCCCCAACGTGCTGGCCACCTGCAAGTGCCTCCCAGAGGTAGCCATGCTGCAGCGGAGATACTCTGTTCGGGACTTTTGCCCGAACAGGAGCAGCATAGTATTTCCGCAAAAAGCACTGATTTCATACAGTGGGAAGTCAGTGCTTTTGCGGAAATTCAAGTGGCCAGTGTTGACAGCTGGCAAGTTTTTGCGCAAAAGCAGCTGCTTTTGCACAAAAACTTGCCAGTCTAGACACAGCCTTTGAGTTTTAAAAAGTATAAGTCAATGGTGAATTTTAGATCCCTTGGAGAAACGACTTTGGCTCCCCAAGTCATGTGACTCATTTTACGAGTAGGGTTGCCAGATAGTTTAACCAAAAATACCAACTCCCCTCCTCCCCCACCCCCCCCCAAAAAAGAAGCCACCAGGGAAAAAATTCTGTTGGGGGGGGGGGGAATTAGAGAGGGGGGGGGAAAGGGACTCAGTTGTTAAACAAAAAAAATAAAATAAAAAAAACCAGCATGGCCCCTTTAAGAAGTGCTTTTGGGGCTCTTTGGCCCTACCAGGCTGCCGGTGGCCGTCCACCATCTTGTCTTCCTGCTCTGGGCCAGACAGCTCCCCTGCGGAATCCGGTAAGCACCTGGTATTTTCGCCTCCTGGCCAGGAAAAAAATCAGAAAATACCGGACATTTTAGGTGTCTGGTATTTTCTGAATTTTTTTTACCGGACAGGAGGCAAAAATACCAGACTGTGCAGGTCAATACCAGACACCTGGCAACCCTACTCACAAGGCATGTCCCTCTCTGGAGAGCATAGCACACTGGGCCAGCAATGGCCAAGTTTGCTCTTGGCTGGATGGATGCATCTCTCAGTGACTTGACACTCAGAGTGCTCCAGACTGTGTAACCATCACTCTCCCTAAATACATCTGGTGGATCTCGGATCTTGTCCCTAAATTGAGCAGTGAAGAAATCTCTTCCACTCCCTCTGCAAGCTCTGGAACCTCGCAGCGCTACATTCAGGCATAAAGGGTAACAAGAAGATGTTCTACAGGTATATTAGGAGCAAGAGGAAGACCAAAGACATAGCTCAGTGAAGGGGGAGAAACAATAACAGGAAACTTTTATTAACGGCAGAGGTGATTAATGACTTCTTTGTTTCGGTTTTCATCAGAAGATGGATGGCGACGGGATGCCTAACACAGTGAATGCTAGTGGAAATGGGGTAGGTTTAAGATAAAAGAACAAGTTAAAAATTACTTAGACAAGTGAGATGTCTCCAAGGCCTGATGAAAAGCATCCTAGAATACTCAAGGAGCTGTAGAGCTATCTGAGCCTTTAGCGATCATCTTTGAAAAATCATGGAAGTCAGGAAAGATTCCAGAAGACTAGATGGGCACTAGATTTGCCTGTTTCCATAAAAAGGGAGATAAGAACAACCCAGGAAACTACAGACCAGTTTAACTTCTGTGCCAGCGAAAATAATGGAGCAAGTAATTAAGGAATCCATTTGCAAACATCTGGAAGATAATAAGGTGATAGGTAACAGCCAGCATGGCTTTGTAAAGAACAAATCATGTCAAACCAACCTGATAGCTTTCTTTGATAAGATAACAAGCCTTGTGAATAAGGGAGAAGTGATAGACATGGTATACCTAGACTTTAGTAAGGCATTTGAAACAGTCTTGCATGATTTTCTTCTAAATAAACCAGGGAAACGCAACCTAGACGGGGCTACTATAAGGTGGGTGCAAGACTGGCTGGCTAACTACTCTCTGAGAACAGTTATTACCAGTTCACAATCCTGCTGGAAGGGTTTAACAAGTGGGGTTCTGCAAGGGTCTGGTTTGGGCTGGCGTCAGCAGGAGCCAGTCGTTTGACTCCTAACTTGCAGTGATGCAAACGATTTACATGCCTTGACCATGCGCTATGCTGCAGCTCTCTTGCCCTGAATCTCTAATGCCCAAGCTTTGCCTAGATCAATGGCTTACCACTGTGGGCTGCATGTGTAGGCCACATCCCATTCTACCCTTGTGGCCCTGGGACTGTTGCATGGGCCTCAGCTCTGGGCTGAAGGCTGAGAACCACTGCCCTAGATGAGTGGTATGCAACCTTTTTTCATTTGATACTCCCACGGGGGCCACCAAATTTACTGAACCAAAAAAAAAAAGGAAGTGGCCCCTTTAATTGTTGGGCCCCTCTCCTACCACTTCCCCCCCCCCCCTCCATGTGTACGGCGGGCGCTGAGCTGGGAAGCCAGGAAAAGCGGCCGGCTGGATCTAAGCGCTGTGACCCCCACACCCCCAGGAAGGCAGCCATGACCCCCCAAAGGGGTTGTGATCCCCAGGTTGCGCACTGCTGCCCTAGATCACCTGGAGGCCAGTCTCCCATAGCAATGTCAAAGGCTCTCTGTTCCATGGACCAAGATGGATGTAGGAGTTCCTAAGTCAATCTGATCCACCCCTAGCTGGGTGGGAAAAGGTGGTGAGGTCAGGACACAGCTGTGACTTGGTGATACAGGCCGGACCTCCCTGGTCCGGCACCCTCGGGATCTGACCTGTCCTGACTGAAGGAATTTTCTGGATCAGGAAAAGTCTCCTGCCCCCGCCTCCTCGCACGCTGCCCCTCCCCATGGCTGGCTCCACTCCGGCCCCACTGCACCTGGCTCCGGTGCTGCAGGGTTTGTGTCCCACCCGGCTGGGGCTTCCCAGGTACGGGGCTCCCCAGCCCCTGCTGCTGCCAGCCCAGACGAGAGGTCCTTGGTCCTGGACTCCCAACAGACTTGCACTCCTGCCAGCAGGGCTCTCTGGTCCAGGCACATCCATGGTCTCTCCAACCCACGGATGTTGCCGAACCAGAGAGTCCCGGATTTAGGAGATTCAACCTGTATTCAGCTGCCATACCACTGCGGGGGCTGTTGGAAGCTGATGCAAGGTAGACTAGCCTGAAGGCTGCTTTGCCTTCTGCTCAGGAGAGCAGAGCAGGCTGGGGGTTGGGCAAGTGCCAAGGTGGCTTTAAAGTGACGTGCAGATGTAGGCCCATGCTTCCGAGTCACGCTGGGCACTTGGTAGCCGTAGCACAGGAGCCGGGCCAGGAAAGGAGTCAAGTGACGCAGCAGGAGTTTAGGTAACACACAGAATCCCCTGCAAGCTTGAAACTGCAGCTGGAAGGAAGAGATTCTCTTTGCCCAGCAACCTTGCAAAGCACCGGAAGAATTCCTAGCTTGTAATGGAGTGCTCAGAACCGAGAGTCCGCCTGCACCCGTGGGTAAGCTGTGCGCACAGCAGGAAAACAAGCTGCACTTTCCTTTTGTCCTACCATAACGGAATGGGATTCACATGCCTGAGTCTCCGGCAAATAGCAAAAGCGAAGAGACAGTCTGAGAAGGTACCAATGCAGCCTCTTTCCTTTTCCCTTTTGACGTCCTCCCATTGTGTCTCCAAAACCACTCTGCGAATGGTGGCTGACACATTGCTCTCCTCCCTCCACTCCTCCCGCACCCCTTCTCCCTCCCGCGGCACGCATTGCAGTGGTAAATCACACGAGATCCAAGGCATAAATGAGTGAGGATCCTTGAGTCTCAGCAGCATAACTCGCTAGGGATAGCAAGTGATGGACAGGAGGAGAATAGAAGGGGCGGGGCTTCAAGGAAGGGGCGGGGCGGTAGATCTTCGCCTGTTCTGCGATTCAAAAAGTGATCTTGGGTGTAAAAAGGTTGGAGACCACTGCTCTAGAGGGAAGAGAGCCATTTCTTCTCACCTCACAGTACCAGTGAGCCAGCAGCTGTGAAACAAACCTCAGTAGTAAGTGGGGCTGGAAGACAAGGAATTGAATGCTGGAGTCCTGGTTGCCCTCAGGGGCTGCAGAAGTGTTAATAGTCTGACTCTCTGGATTTGGGTTCAGCGGGGTTTACAGTTGCTTATAACTGGAGTAATACAATGGTGGCTACGTCTAGACTGGCATGCTTTTCCGTAAATGCTTTTAACGGAAAAGTTTTTCCGTTAAAAGCATTTGCGGAAAAGAGCGTCTAGATTGGCATGGATGTTTTTGCGCAAAAGCACTTTTTGCAGAAAAGCGTCCATGCCAGTCTAGACGCAGTTTTGTGCAAGAAAGCCACGATCGCCATTTTCGCCATCGGGGCTTTTTTGCGCAAAACACTTTTTAGCTGTCTACACTGGCCCTCTTGTGCAAATACATTTGCACAAGAGAGCTTTTTCCCAAACAGGAGCATCATAGTATTTGCGCACAAACACTGACATTAGATTGGCAGTGTTCTTGCGCAAATTCAAGCGGCCAGTCTAGACACAGCCTGGTGAGTGCTACACCCCCATCTCTAGAACAATCTGAAATTAGAACTGGTTGGAAATCAAACATCTCTCTTCCTCCCCTCCTGTCCCTCTTCTCTCCCCAGGGAAAAAAAATATTGGGGGAGAAGGGGTGTCTGAAAATTTCAGCTTGGACTGTTGGTTTTCCTGTAGGAAGTCTCAGACTCAAATCAAAATATTTCAAGTAGCTCTTCAGAATGAACCTGGTGCTGTTGATAAACCTTTCAGCTTAAACCAAAACCTTTTTTTTTTTTTTTTTTTTTTTTTTTTTTTTTTTTTTTTTTTTTTTTTTTTTTTTTTTTAGGCAACACCAAACTGTTGCTTTTGTTGCCCACACTTTAACTAAAATGATACTTTAACGGTGTGTGTGTGTGTGTGCATGTCCCTGAGTTTCCACTTTATCCTGTGTGTGGGGCAGAGGTTTCCAATTTTAAAACTGGTATCTTCTCTGCAGACTTGCACCAGTTCTTGTTCAAACCCAATCTCCAATGGCCTGCCTTGAGCCCCTTTCCTTTGGAGCAGAGCCATGCTCTGCAGCTGCATGAACCGTGAACACCGGTGCGTCAGACTCTGAGTACACTATCCCATTGCTGAGCTGTTTTACTGCAGTCAAAGTTGTATGCTTCTGCTTAAATCTGGTGCTAGGTTGGGGCCAGGGCACCCATCGCCTTGTAGAATTGAACTTGAGATCATCGTCTCTGAAAGCTGCACATTTTGAGCTGTAGTGCAGAGAGGCAATCTTTCCCCGATGTGCAGCACTTCACTGCATGCGGAGTCTGTTCAGCATCGGTGCAGGCTCAGAATGTCAGATTAAAAAGCAACCTCCCTTTTCCTTTCCTTCCGCGTTCTTCAGGGAGGTTGTTTGCGGCATTATCGTGCGGACAAAGAGGTTTTAGGGCACCAGCCTCTCTGGATAAAAGCAAAACCTCAAGAGAGGACTTGTTTTTCAGTGAAGATTTTTTCTTTCTTGCCCATTATTTGTTACCCATTATGTACTTGTCCTTCATGAAACATGTTCCATCTAGCTATAAAATCATGTGGCCCGTGGTAAAAACCAAGTTACAGGTTTCAAATGAACCTTTATTTTTTTATTGCAATACACTTTGAACCTCCTTAATCTGGTTGTCTGTGATCTGGGAACACCCAGGGTGGGGTGTGGACCCCCACATGGCCCTCCCAGACTCTGCCCCCCCCCCAGCATGCTCCTGCACCCTCCCTGCCTCCCAGGAAGGTGG
>JANRFK010002918.1:12161291-12171618 GCA_030068395.1 Apalone spinifera | reverse complement strand
TCTCTCTCTCTCTCTCTTTATTTTATTTTATTTTTTGGTTTAACAAAAAAATCCTTGGTGTTTCTCATAAAAAAATTATTGTCTGGTGTTCCTCCATCCTAAAACGTTTAAGAAATACTGTTCTGGAGGGTCCATCTCCCGTCTTGTGCACAAGCAGATGGTGCCTCCCATGGTTTCTATTTTCCTGTATTTAATAAGCTGCCACTACACTGGCCTGCAACAACCCAGTGAGCAGCCAGACAGATGTGGGCTCATCAGGGGACGGTGCCCGATCAGTAGCGAATGGCGAGTTTGCAGTCCTAACAGCTGTTCCGCTCGGGGTGCCGGCAGTTCCCAATACTGCTGCTGGCTAATGCCAGGCTGCATGTGTGAGCCGCAATCTGCAGTCACCACCTGGCCCTGCTGTTCCTGCTGGTGCGGCCGGGTGTCCCTGCTCCCTCCCCTGCCCCGTCCCAGTCCCAGTGCTGAGCCTACCCACGTCGATTGCCAGTGCACTCCCCGGCGGCCGTCGCGGTTCTTATGAGCTGCCGGTAGCGTGGCTCACACCCCACCTGCCTCTGATTGTTTCCGGCCGTGCACGGGGCAAGGAAATGGGCACTGGTGCAGATCTCTGCACGCTCTTCCCCAGGCCCCGCTGAGCTGTTCTGCCGCTCCCATCTGGCAGCCTTGTGGGTTATCGTCTGTGGGTGCAGGGGGATAGAAGAGGGGCAGCTGTCCTAGGGGGCTAGAGCAGCTTCTCCACTGGGGCCCTCCCCCAGCTGTCTCTCCAGCAGAAACAAGGAGGGGAAAACGGATGCCTGGGCTGCAATGAGAATAATGAATTTCAAGAAACAGCCTCTCCAAGCCGTAGCTGCTGGTTGCACTTCAGAACAGCCAGAGTGGCCCAGTAGCTGGCTCCTCTTTTTATTTAATCTCCTGATGGCTTGGAGACCAGCCACCTGGTGTGGGGCCACTTGAGGATGACAACACTGTTTTCATTTCCCTGTAAATTCGCTTTTATGGGCAACGGGGAAGCCCCTCGCTGCACATTCGGCTCGGTGAGAAATCCCTTGTTCCTGCCCCTACTTGATTTTTTTTTAACAACTGTGCATGTGGAGAAACACGGCTTGAGTGCACGTCTCTTTATATCACAATCCAGAGCCGTTCCCTGGCACATCAACACATTGCAGGAGCGGGAGATGAGGAGAGCATTTCTCTCCTGACGGACGCATCTTTTGTGGTTCTTCTTGTTCCCTCCCCCACCCCCTCGCAAATTTTCACTGTTAAAATTCTCAGGGGCTTTTCTCAGGGATGGGAAGGGAGGGAGATTTCCTTTGGAAGAAGGTGGGGGGGAAAAAACAACCTGGTTTTAAAGTAACAAGGAGACAAATTCCGTGTAAATTGGAGCTATTACTCTTTCCTTTACAATGCCACACAGAATCCTAGAACACTAGAACGCCGAGGAGTCATCAAGTCCAGTCCCCTGCCCTCATAGCAGGACCAGGCACCATCTAGATCATCTGACAGGTGTCTGTCTAACCTGATTTTAAATATATCCGGGGGTGGGGATTCCACAACCTCCCGAGACAATTTATTCCAGTGCTTCACCACCCTGACAGGCAGGAAGTTTTTCCTAATGTCCAACCTAAACCTCCCTTGCTGCAGTTGAAGCTTGTTGTCACTTGCTCCCACCACTTTCCTTGTTATTCTCTGAACCACACCAGCTCCTCCCTAACCGCTATCATGTCCCCTCTCCGTGTTCTCTTTTCCAAACTAAACAAGCCCAATTCTTTCAGTCTTCCCTCAGGTCATGTTCTCTAGACCTTTAATCACTTTTGTTGCTCTTCTCTGGACCTTCTCCAATTTCTCCACATCTTTCCTGAAATGTGGTGCCCAGAACTGGACACAATACTCCAGTAGGGCCCAATCAGCACAGAGTAGAACAGAAGAATGACTTCTCGTGTCTTGCTCGCGACACTTCTGTTCATGCCTCCTAGAATCATGTTTGCTTTTTTTGCAACAGTGTCACACTGTTGACTCATATTTAGCTTGTGGTCCACTATGACTCCTAGATCCCTTTCTGCCGTACTCCTTCCTAGACAGTCACTTCCCATTCTATAGGTGTGAAAATGATTGTTCCTTCCTAAGAAGAGTACTTTGCATTTGTCCTTATTAAACTTCACCCTGTTTACCTCAGACTATTTCTCCAGTTTGCCCAGATCATTTTGAATTTTGACCTTATCCTCCAAAGGAGTCACAACCCCTCCCTGCTTGTTACTTGTCCGGGCACAAAGTAAAAATTAAACACCTAGAAATCTCCGCTTTTTAAATGCTCTGGTAAAAACAGAATCCTAGATCCAGAAGGGACCTCAAAAGGTCTTCAAGTCCAGTCCGCTGCCCTCACAGCAGGACCAAGCACTGTCTAGATCATCTTTGCCAGGTATCTGTCTAACCTGCTCTTAAATATCTCCAGTGATGGAGATTCTACTAGTAGTGAGACACGTGGCCCCACCCTTCTCGGGCTGGGATGTGGAGGAATTCCAGCAGCTACTATATATTTGTGTGCGTGTGTGGGGAAAAACTAGATTAATTTTAAAAGGCTATATTGATTGCAGTCAAGCATGAACCCCAGGCAAAGAGTGTTATGTAATTATCCACTCGGAGCTTTGCAGATGAGAGACCCAGCTGGTTTCCTCTCTGCAGAGCCATTTCACTTCGGCATCTCCTCCGTGCACCGAAGCAGCCCCGGCGTAGCAGGTTACTGAGCTGTCTGGGGCGGTGCATCTGCAGGCTCATAAATCCTGACCTTGAAAGGGGATGGGACGGGGGGGGGGGCACATTTAGGAAATGGGAGCAGCCATTCCTAAAAGGCGGACGTTCTTACCCCTTCACTCAGGACTCGCGAACCCGCTCCAAAGCCGGTGTGCAAAAATCCGCTGGGAGGAAAGGGATGAGCGAACTCTTGCCAGAGTCTTATTTATTCATATTCCCAGCAAGGCTTCACCTGGAGTCTTTCCTCATAGAATCACTGAATCCTAGAACACTAGAACTGGAAGGGATGCTGTTGCAAAAAACCCAAACATGATTCTGGGAGGCATGAACAGGAGTGTTGTGAGCAAGACACGGGAAGTCATTCTTCCACTCTACTCCACGCTGATTAGGCCTCAGTTGGAGTATTGTATCCAGTGCTGGGCACCACATTTCAAGGAAGATGTGGAGAAATTGGAGAAGGTCCAGAGAAGAGCAACAGAAATGATTAAAGGTCTAGAAAACATGACCTATGAGGGAAGACTGAAAGAATTGGGCTTTTTTAGTTTGGAAAAGAGAAGTCTGAGAGGGGACATGACAGCGGTTTTCAAGTACCTATAAGGATGTCATAAAGAGGAGGGAGAAAAATTGTTCTCCTTGGCCTCTGAGGATAGGACAAGAAGCAATGGGCTTAAACTGCAGCAAGGGAGATTTAGGTTGGACGTTAGGAAAAACCTCCTAATTGTCAGGGTGGTTAAACACTGGTATAAGTTGCCTAGGGGGGTTGTGGAATCTCCATCATTGGATATATTTAAGAGCAGGTTAGACATCTATTAGAGATGATCTAGGCAGTACCTGGTCTTGCCGTGAGGGCAGGGGACTGGAATCGATGACCTCTCGAGGTCCCTTCCAGTTCTAGGAGTCTATGATTCTATGTCCACCTACCAATACAGCAGTGGGATCTTCTTCTTCGTGGCGTGGGACTGGAGTTCAGGACCGGAAGGAATTTTCCCAGGACACCTGTATTTAGTGTCCTCTTCTTGTGAAAAACAACTTTGGGAATTTTTAATGCCAAGTCACCAGGACTTTACTCTTACCATCCCTTATCTCCACACTCAACCTAGCAATTGGCCGGAGTACTATCTCCGTGCAAACTCACAGGAGCAAGCTCCCCATGCTACCTTGAGTCCCAGCGTCTCCATTGTGGCGATCCCCCCGTCCACGTATAAACCAAACAGGCTTGTGTGAAGCACGAGGCGGCTCAGGTAGCTAGAACAGACGTGCTCTCTGATCATGAAAGGTTCCTTTATGGGAACCTGCCTTCCAGCGTGTGTCAAGGCGCAGGGCAGGTAGCTCCTCCCACTCCATTTGTCCCCAGTGGGCTGTTTTCTTGGAGTCTTTCACTGGGCTCTGGCGGCCCCGGACTCCCAGAACTCGCGATCTCAATTATAGGCGAGGGAAGCGTTTAGCCTTTGTCAGAAGGGTTAAGGAGAGAGCGGCAGGCGGCTAACTGCGGGATCTGGATGAAAGGCGGCTGGCTCTAATTCTTTCCCCGCACAGGGCGCGCCGACCCCTTCCTCCTTTCTTCACTTCACGAGCCGTAATTGGCACACCGCGCCGCGCTTGACTAGCACTTCACCAAAGCCGGGAGCGCTCCGAGGCCAAGACTCCATACTCGACGTCAATGAGCGAGAGGGCAGGGAGGAGGCTTTTGATCCTGCTCTTCTTCTTCCCGTGTGCTGGGGGATAACTAGCCTCTGCTGAATGCATTTCTCCAGCCTGAGCTGTCCCTCTCTCAGCGAAGGAGACCGAGGGCTGCTGCACCATCGCATGAGGACTCGGAGACCCGCTGCCCTGAGAGGCCACTGGGACCAGAGCGGCGTCTTTGCTCTTCCTTTGAGACCAGCTCACGATTGGATGATCCAACTACTGGTGTACAGAGTCTCCTGCCCAGGACTGGGCTGACGTGAGAATCCAAATGACTGGTGCCCGCAAAGAGCTGACACCAAGGGCCTGATGGAGAGCTTGCTTGAAGGGAGAGGTTTTTAAATTCCCATCCTTTCAACTGCTGAGTTTAGTGCTCACAAAAGTGAAGGGCTCATAAGCCCAACTGACAAGAATCTGGCACGACGCAAGACAAAGGAGTGTAGGCAACCCCCGCCCAGCTCTGCAGCTGCGTCTGTCTGACCTAAAGCACCTTCTGCTTTCTACTCTTGGGGTCCCCCCTCCCAGTTCGGGCCATATCCTAACCTGGAACAGCCCGTAGGTCCCAGCAGCAATTCTGGCCAAGTGTGTGTCCGTCTTTTGAAGCACCCACACTTGTCCTAGGGTGAACCGGCACTCGGAACCTGAATCAGGGTTTGAATCCAGGGCCCTAGAGACACATGGGCCTCCACTGTAAACATGTGGCTTCCATTATTTTCTTATCAATAAACTAAGCAAATGCAACTTAGATGGGGCTATCTAAGGTGGGTGCATAACTGGCTGGATAACCGTTCTCAGAGAGTAGTTATTAACGGTTCACAATCATGTTGGAAGGGTTTAACAAGTGGGGTTCCTCATTGGTCTGTTTTGGGACTGTTTCTGTTCAATATCTTCATCAACGATTTAGATATTGGCATAGAGAGTACGCTTATTAAGTTTGCAGATGATACCAGGCTGGGATGGGTTGCAAGTGCTTTGGAGGATAGGGTCATAGTTCAAAATGATCTGGACAAACTGGAGAAATGGTCTGAGGTAAATAGGATGAAGTTTAATAAGGACAAATGCAAAGTGCTCCACTGGGGAAGGACCAATCAGTTTCTCACGCATAAAATTGGGAAGTGACTGTCTAGGAAGGAGTACTGCTGAAAGGGATCTATGGGTCATAGTGGACCACAAGCTAAATATGAGTCAACAGTGTGATACTGTTGCAAAAAAAGTAACATGATTCTAGGATGCATTAACAGGAGTGCTGTGAGCAAGACACGAGAAGTCATTTTTCCGCTCTACTCTGCGCTGGTTAGGCCTCAATTGGAGGATTGTGTCCAGTTCTGAGCACCGCATTTCAAAAAAGATGTGGAGAAATTGGAGAAGGTCCAGAGAAGAGCAACAAGAATGATTAAAGATCTAGAGAACATGAGCTATGAGGGAAGACTGAAAGAATGGGGCTTGTTTAGTTTGGAAAGGAAAAGCCTGAGAGGGGACATGATAACAACCTTCAAGTATCTAAAAGGGTGTCACAAGGAGGAGGAAGAAAAATTGTTCTCCTTGGCCTCTGAAGATAGGACAAGAAGCAATGGTGCTGCTAGACTATTCGTTGTTTTTTAAGCTTTTCCAATTACAGACTACCACGGCTACCCCTCTGAAGCTTCCAAAATACAGTGACTTTTGAACATGTCTGTAATAGTTCCTCCTGGTCTTTTTTCCCAACGTTAACCCCCATCTCCAGCCGTTAAAAATCCAGTAATTATCCAGTCCTCAGTGTGACTCATTTGGTGCGGCGTTCACTTCTAGTCAGGAGATTGTAAAGAAATTTGCAGTATCACCAGAGAGGCACACAGAGAGATTATCCCAGAACTGTAAAGCTCTGAGCCAGAGGGGGTAAAAAATAAAATAAAAAGGTAGATTGGAGACTTAATGGATATAGTAAAAAACCTGGAGTGGGAGACAGCCAGACCCGAGATGACAGTAACACAGGTTTCTATTTTCAGATGAACGTGACTTGACAGGAGGGCATTAAAGGAAACGAAAGCAAAACAAACACCTGCGGGTCATAGGAACAGATGGGAAATATCAGAGGCACCTGCTTTTTGTTGGTACAGAGATGCCAAAACGGAAAAATAGACTTGGAGCTTGTCTTGATGAACAGCTAGAGCACTTTTAATGCTCAGCAACAGGGTCCGCATGGACACTTAGGGTGCGTCTACACAGCAGGGCTTACGTCAAATGAAGCTACACAGCTTCAGCTATGTCAATTGTGTAGCTGAAGTCGAAATAGCTTAACTTGTTTTTTGGCGCTATCTACACAGCAGGAAGTTGATGAAAGAACACTCTTCCTTTGACTTCCCTTACTCATCGTGAAAGGAGGGTTACAGGAGTCGGAGGAAAAAGTCCTCCAGCTCCGGAGGAAATAATGGCTTGCAGTGTAGACGTGGACTATGTTATTTCAGAATAACGTCAGTTATTCTGAAATAACGCTGCTGTGTAGACGTACCCTTGGTTTGTGGCAAGCTGGAGGGTAAATCTACCCAATCTAGCCTGCTGTGCATCGTGTCTGTGGCTATGGACCCCGGGGCAATGTTCCAGTTTGAGCTGGGTCCAGGAACGAGGCATTCTTGGTACAGTTTTCTGCTTGTGTTCGTTTTGAAGACTCCCGCCATATTTGACAGGTTTATACAGAACAACGCTGGGGCTCAAACTTCTTTCACCCCTGATGGCAGCAGAGTCTGGGTGAAATGGAGGGGTTGCTGCTTCCTGCGGGCTCTCAACATCTTAGGCTGTACGTGCCAAAGAATGCCAGGTCCGAGTCTCATTTGCACCGGCCCAAATCTCCCTGGTTATTTGGTGAGAGGGTAAGAGAGAAAGGAAGGTCTGGCCCGTCGGAGGCGGAGCTCCAAAGGAGGTTTTGGGAGGCAGAATCCTGCCCCTGCCTCCATGCTCATGCAGAGTGACACAGCAGTGTTATTGGGAACACGGAAGCAGCTGCTCAATTTGACCTCCCCTAGGGAGGATAGCACCTGGAGCAGCACCTGCCACCCCCAGCCGCTTCGTTACAGTGGGCTGGGGCGTTTGGCTCGATAGCAAGTCAGAAGGAAAGTCTGCGATTTGCTCAGCACCTCTAGCGAGCACAGCTTTATGGATAACAGAGGACATCTAGACTTGAGATGAGTGACCAGGACCTCTGCTGCTGTAAAGTGGGATGACTCCATTTACATGCCCTGCTGTAAAGGGCTCTGCCCTTTTTGTGAGCCCCCCTTGGTGGCTGAGGAGAGTCTGGGAGTCTCTGCCCGGCTGTCTGTGGGAGAGGAAGTGTCCGGTATGTGGCTTCTGTTGTGGCCGCTGGGGATGGGGGTGGGGGACCCAGGCCCGCCCACTCCTCTGGGTCCCGGCCCAGGAACCCTGTAAGGACCTGCTGAGTCTCGAAGAGGTCAGTTGCTGTCCCGTTCCCTGGGCCACTTCCCCGGGAAGCTGCTCTGACCAGCCCTTTCTCTTGGGCCTTGTGGTCAAGTCCTCCCTGTCCAGAGTCCTGCAAAGGGTTGCCATTGGCTTATCAGCTAGTCTTCAGCCACTGGACCTGCTTCTGACCAGGTCTGAAGTCCAGCTCCCACTCGGAGCTGTCTAGAGTGCTGCTGTTCTCCCAGTCAGCCCTTGGCTCTGCCTGGGTCAAGCGCCAGCAAGGAACTGGCAAGCCCTGGCCCAGCAGCTTCTTTTATAGCGGCCTGCTGTGCCCTGATTGGCTGCAGCAGAGGCTGCCGCTCTATTCTGCTTGGAGGACCTCTCTTCTGCTCCTGTTCCTGGGCTGGGTGCGGAAAGGCCTCCAACCAGGATGTTGGGACCTAGTCCACCCCATCACACCTGTCTAGTCCTATATGAGGGGCTAAACAATTAAAACGAGACATGCTGCTCATTGTGGGGTCCTGCTCTTCCTAATACCTGAGGGTGCAGGTGGCCGCGGTGTATTTGGGACGATGGCTGAGAAGCCCCGCCCAGAGAGGCTATACATGCTGCTCATTCTTCATGGGTCTCTGTGGAGGGAATTTGCTCATGTGCTGGGCTGCTATAATGTGTAGCCCTGGTGCTGCAATGCAGCGCATGGGTGAGTTTACTCCCATCAATCGTTCACTAGTCTCCTGTCGAAACACACTGCAGCCGACCAACGGGGAGGTGGGAAAAGAGACCCTGTGACCACCCCAAACGGCCTAGCGGCAAAGCAACCAGCTCATGCAAATTGTTCATCCCCAACCGTCAGCAAATACTCTTGGAACGTGAATGTCTCTGTTGCTAGCGAGTCTGGCTGGCGAGTGATCCAAGCACTGGGTTTATAAAAGGCTAAAACGCCTCTTGGTTTTGGTGTTGACCCTACCACCCCATTTGCCCATGTAACCCTAGGGAGATGTCCGCTCTGCATCTGGGCCCGAGCCTCCCAGCCCAAGTCCACAGGCTGGTGTTAGCAGGAGTGAGAGCTACAGACAGCTGTGTGGGCATGGGCTCGCAGGCCAGGCTGCCATTTTGAGCATGCTAATACAAGCTAATGTGGCCCCGGGCTGGGAGGCTGGCTCAATTTCCCTGTAGCAATCCTGCGTCCGAGGGCTGACCAAACACCGCCTGCGTCAGGCTCGGTTCTGTGCTTAGCTGCCGTAGAGGGCTGTGTTGCCCTTAGCTGCTCTCTGAACCTCAGATGCGTCCGGCTGTTGCTTGTTTCCTTTAGAGGAGACAATATGGCCGGGAAGATGCTTTCCCCCTTGGCCTGACAGGCAATTGCATTAAGCAAAGCCACCCTCATCAGAAAGGAGTCTTGTCTGAGAAGCGCCGGCTGTGACAGGCCTCGTGTCAAGGGGAAATCCCTATGGGGCTGGATTACTGGCAATGGCCTCTTTCTTCCACCTGGATCTTTTATCTTCCTCTTTTATTTTAATAATGGAGTAAAGCTTCCTTTCCCCCTCTTTAATGTGACATACACCCTCCCATGTGCATCAAGGCAGGGACCGGAGAGATTACAGTTGTCCATCTCTCTGCTATCTTATCCTCCCCCTCCCCAGCAGTTCTCAACTTGTTTCCTGCTTCTTACTCCCGCTCTCCTGGTTCCTGCTAAGGACAGGCAAAAAGGCTCTGGGGAAACAGCTGGGATGGGCAGTTTGAGACCAGAAAACTCATCATGCATTGATATTAAGGTAGGACCCGGGGGGTCTAAACAAGATGAGGTTCCGTGCGGTAAGACATTGTGCAAACACAGAGCAAGAGACAGCCTCTGCCCTGAAGCATTTAAATCTACAAAGGCAAAGGAGGAGAGGGGGAGTGACAGGGGCAAGGCCATCCAGCAAGTCAGTGTCAAAGGCGGGAAGGACACCTACATCTCCTGAGGCCCAGTCCAGTACATGCCCAGCAGTCCACATTGCTTTCTGGGCACATGCGGGCCCAGTCCTCAGCTGGAGCAAATCAGTGTAGCTCCACTGACTTCAGTGGATTCACACCACTGAAATGATTTATGCCAGCAGAGGGTTTGGCCCATAGGGAGAAACCCGTCTCAGACTTTGGCTCAGACATTCTCACCCCTCTCCACTGTCTCAGAGGGCTTTGGGCTCCAGGAATTCAAGATTTGGCCTGCCCCAAAGCTTGAACTGTGAGCCTCTTCTCACTCAGCTGCTGTGTCCTGGTCTCGGGTGCGTGGTGGGAAAGGGGCAATGGTGAGCAAGACATGCTGGAAATCCCTGGAGAGACCCGGCTCCACCTTGTAGATAGGGTTGCCAGGTGTCCGGGTTTCGCCCAGACAGTCCATTAATTGCGCCTTCTGTTCAGTATAAAAAAACAGAAAATAGCGAACATGTAAAATGTCCAGTGTTTTCTGTCCTTGGATGGAAGTCCGGCGGGGCCATTTTTCCTCTGCCACGTCTGTTGGGGG
>JANRFK010002918.1:12113084-12139275 GCA_030068395.1 Apalone spinifera | reverse complement strand
AAATAGCTCCCTGCTGGCTTTTGCCGCAGCTCAGCCAGCTCTTGCCAGAGCTGCGCGCCACGGCGTCCTCGCTTCCTTTCACTTCTGATCAAACCCTTCCACCTGGGGCCTGAATTATAGCCCCATGCAGGCTTTTCTGGCAAGCCAGCTGCAGGAATCTCTTGACCATCTCCGTGGCAGGAAGCCAGACAACTCTGCAGAGCCCTGGTTTAAAAAAAAAAAAACCAACCAGCCCACCCACCAGTTTTCTAGTATTGGCAGCAGCAGACTTAGCCCAAAACTGAGTGGGATTTGCACAGGGAAACCTGTCTGCTTGCCGAGCTGACTCTGGAATACAAGACCTTTATCTGCAGGTGTCAATCCAAGGATGCTGCAGCTCAGGGAGGGGAAAGAAGACATGCTGTGAGGGTAGATTTATTCTTCATTTCTGTTGGGCGCACGTTTAGCAAGACTGCGCGTCCCTCCCCGAGGGTTGGCCTCCCTGGATGGTCGGGGCGGATGGAAGGAAGGATAGAGGCAAGACACTGCAAAAACGACTCCTTCACATTTTCTAATGCATGGGACAGTTCTTCAGATGGTGTAACTCCTCAGCACCCCGTTTATTGTGAGGTAGTACCCCCCCTGCGAGGATCCAGCCCATCAATTCCAATGGAGCTCTGTTGATTTACGCCCATGTAGGACCTACTCCAGTATTGCTAGAAGTCTGGGTGTGCATTTTGACCACGTGTGTGAGAGGTGCTGTACCAGGACCTTAAAAAGCAAGTGAAAAAATATTTTAGGGTAAAATCTTGTCGCATGTGCGTGGATCCAGGGCCCTCTTTGGGGTGGAATCGAACTGCTCAGCAGCTAATGGAGCTAAGGATCCCAGATGAACGTACAGCTGGATTCGTTCTCCAGGGATGCTGTTGCCTGTTAAGAGCCGCACATAAGAAGCCATTTGCAGTCAACAACAATAGGAAGTTGCCCTGGTCCTGCAAAATCCCAGAGCAATATTGCATCTCCTCAAGCCACTGTCACCATATGAGGGAAGATTGATCTATCATAGAATCACAGAACACTATGAATACATAGAATAGTGGCATCTCACAGTCACTTTGTACCGACGTCCGAGGCTGCAAGAGGGGCAGGGAATGGCAGATTAGACTTTCCATCTGCGCCTTTCATCTCGGCCCTTTAGTTCCGTCCCATCTCTTCCTCTTCCCTGCTAGCCTTCTGCAAAGCTCCCTTCCCTGCTAGCCCTCTGCAAAATCCCAGTTCCAGACACAGTGTTGTACAAGAGTTGCCACATTAAACAGCCGGGATGTTTAGAAATAAGCCAGCATGTATTTTCCGGCTTGGGGTTTGCTCTCATGCTGTCTGCAGTGGGGAAAATTCTTAAGTGCGGAGGAGAGGGGCGGAGGGGGAAGAAAGATGCGAAAGAGGAAGTAATTAGTCCCATTACTTGAAGCCAGAGATTACACAGCCATGCAAAGCAGCCAGCGATTTCCAAGGGCGCCTTGGGAAGCCCGGCCGCACTCGATAGCTCCCTGATCCTACCCTGGTGCTTAGCTACTAAACCGAGCTTTGCAAATAACCATGAGATGCTTGAGTGGATCACAGCTCCAAGAAGGGGAGAAGGCTAATTGTAGGCTCTGGGCCAGATTCCTGCCTGCACCGGCAGGAGAAATGTTCTGTATTTCTGACACCAGGCTCGCTCCCTTCGCTGCATGTCTTTTGGGGTAATACCAGTCTGCAGGACTCTTCCCTGTCTGCTCTCAACCTCCCGTCCTGGAAGCTTTCCCTTCGCTGACACCCAGGAATGAATTTAACCTTGTATTTTGGGAGGGAGGGGGACCAGGCAGCGGGGTTGACAGCCACTGCGGGCCCCAGGGGAAGGTGGAGGCGGAGTCTCAGGTGGAAGGGATAGGGCTAAGGTCAGTCAGCCCTTTGCACCACCCAAATTGCGATGCTACGCCTCCAGCCCTCAGAGCTGCATGGAATGGTGCTCCAGCGGCACTTCCAAGGGGCCTGGGGTTCTGGCCACTGCTCAGGCAGTAAGCCTGGGACCAGAGATTTGCTCTCTTCTAAGTTTCCACAACCTCCCTAGGCCAATTATTCCAGAGCTTCCAGACGCTGGAGCTAGGCCAATTAAATGCCAGCTGGGGTTTGGGCCCTTTTTCGGGCTAGTAGAGGGTGCCGCTCGGAGAGAACGGCTGCTGGATGCATAGCTCAGCACAACAAGATTGTTAACGTTGCAGCTGCCACAGTTTAATTAGCAACCACATGTGAAGCATCGGGCAGCAGTCAAGGTCACTTTCTCAGCTCTGCAGGTGCATGTGTTGGGTCCCCCAGTGGAAATGCTTTTGGATCAATGATAAAGAATACAGAGAAGCCATGCATTTGGCCTTGGCTTGCTCTGGGTATCCAAAATAGCAGCGTCCGTTGACATAGTCTTTCAGAAGCCTTGAAATACGACCTGGAAATGCCTCTGGCTTCTCCTCGCTGAGAAATAAATGACCGGTTTCCTTTTGCACTGCCTCAGGGAAGTAATAATCACTCGAGCTGGCTGGAAACCAGTGACAGGCCTGCAGTGAGAAACACTGTGCGGGGGGTTTTTTTCCCCCTAAAAATGAAAGACCTTTCAGTTCAACTTGGAAGAACTTTGTAACTGAACCCTGAGCCAACATCATTTGGAGTTTCCATGGTGACGCCCGTCTGAGGATCTCAAAGCTCTTTGCAGACCGGCGTGTGGTGTTTCTCCAGCAGAGAACGCTTGCTTGATTCTGCTGCTCGTGTGCGAGGCGGCACTCCAGCCAGAAAAAGCAGCTCACGGTATGACCTAAAGTAATCCCCACGCCCTTGACCCTCTGGGTGAGGTCTGGAATTGTCATCGCCTGTCCTTTACAGATGGGTAAACTGAGGCACTGGTGTCCAGGCTAACCACTTGAAAAGTGGCCCTTGGTTTTGGGGAGTGAGGGGGGACATCAGTTTGTGAGCACCTGGCTTAGGGAGATGGTTCAGGCTTGTTGTGAAGGGGCTGGACGGGGGATCCAGTGATTCTGGATTCTGTTTCTTGCTTTGTCTTTGCCACCATGGCTGCATCTGTCTCCCATCTATCGTAGCCTTCCCCTCTCCTCCCCGGGGCGTTGGGATGTTAACCCCTCAAAGTCTGTGGGATGGGGGCTTTGAAAACCTCACTGACATCACTAGAGACCCCCTGGGCCTAATTGTCAGAGGTTCTCAGCGCTAACAGCTCCCATTGACTGTGGTGATTAACAGCCAAGGCCAAAGCCAGGCCGGCTTCTCCTTTGGCAGCATCCTCAGTCTCTTCCCCAACTCCCCTGGCGTGGGCCTGTTGTGTTTTGCTCTTTGGCAACCGACGCTTTCTATGTGCCACTCGGCTCCAGCTCGGTGCCCACGCAGCCTCAAGAGCAGCGTTGGCTGCTAGAGAAGGTCCCTGGACAGCTGTCTAGGTTGGCATTGAAGGCAGGTCCCGGTGAGAGGCAGATCTAGAGAGGCGAAATAAGGGAAGGGCCGGTAGGGGATGTACCGGCTGCTGTACCTTTGAAGCGGACTGGAACTAGCCGGATCCTGTCCCAAACTGCTCACCGCGGTCTCTGGGTGCTTTTTCTGTCAGCAGTCCCCGGAAAACCAGTCTAGTTACGGGTCCTTCCCCTCCCCACGTCACCAGCATGTGTATCTCAGTGCCTCACGACCGGCAGGGGGATATTGTCAGAGTCCCAGCAGCTGAAGCGGCTTTCGAGGCGCCCTTTGCAGAATGTAAACCGGCCACCCCGGGGCCTCAGTGACGCCAGGGCTGTGTTTCGCACCACGCCTCAGCCCTCTATGGCCTGCGCTGCATTTATTCCCATGCCAGCCCTCTGAGGCAGGGCCGTGTGGTGACCCTCCTTTATCTATGGGGTGCTCAGGCCCAGTTAGACTACGGGCCCGTCTACGCTCGGGTACGAGCCCAGACTCTGAGATCCTCCCCTGTTTCCCAGGTTTCCAATCTTGGGCTCCAGACCAAGAGTCTACGGCAGGGGTGGGCAAAAGGGCCTCCACGGGCTGGATTTGGCCCGCCAAGCAGGTGGATCCGGCCAGCAGAGGCCCTGCTACTCCCCCACCCCTAGGCCAATTAGGGCCTGAGGGCGGGGGAAGCGCGAAGTTTCCTCCGCCCCGTCCCTGCCCTGGGAGGAGCATGCAGCACTTAGAAGCACCATGTGCTCCTGGCAGGGCGGGAGGAGGCTTCACATGCTCCCCAGGCCCTGATTGGCCTGGGGGTGGGGGAGCACGGGAAGTCTCCTCTCACCGCCAGGGGCATGGCTGCCTAGGGGTAACTTGGAGAGGGGGCAAAGGGGCTCCCCTACCCCCAGATCAATCATGGTCTGTGGGTGGGGAAGCCTGGAAGCATCCTGGCCCCACCCCTTCCATTTGAGGCCCCGCCACTTCTAAAATTTTGGAAGAGGCCCCCAGCAAAAAATTATTGCCCACTCCTGGTCTACCGGGCTGTTTTTACCCCCTTTTCCCCTCCCCCCACCCATAGCACGAGCCTGAGTCAGAGCCTGATGTGGTCCCTGAGATTTGCAGCAGCAGGTTGGTTTTTTGCTGTGTAGCCGCACCCTACTGAGGTGCCCAAGGTCACACCAGCAGCCTGAGGCAGAGCAGTGTCTAGAACCGGGGCCTCCGGCTAATACCCAAACCGCTGGACCATCAGCCCGGGTCCTTCCAAAGTCTGCTAATGGCTCTGCTTTGCATGCTGTATTATCATTCACATCAGCCCGACATCCGGGCAAGACACCGTGGCTCGGTTCCGCAGCTGGTGTAAACTGGCATCGCACCGTGCGTCGTGAAGTTGCTCTCGGCTGGAGGGCTGACTTACCCAGGGGAGTGCTACCCGGCTCTCTTCTGACTAGGGATGATTTTTAACAGTGGTTTTGGTAAATGTGTAACTGCTAAAAATTTCAGCAGTTACATGTTTACACGGGGGGGCGGCTCTGGGGGAGCCAATGCTTACGGGAAGCTAGCTTAGCAGCAGGAGGGAGACAGTACTCACGGGGGAGAGAGGTGGCTCCCTGCATGGACTGGCTCTTGCCTGTGCCCTCGCGCTGCTGCCTCGGTATCAGAGGCAGCAGCATGGGGTAGGGAGGTGGCTCCTTGGAAGCCAGAACACACAGCGGAGGGGGGAGGCAGGGCTGGCTTTACCATGCGGCAAACTGAGGCGGCCGCCCAGGTGCCAGACTGTGGTGAGGCGCCACTAGGACCCAGAGTGTAGAAAATTGTGTCTGCTGCTGGTGCAGATGCAGGTAGCAGAGCAGTCCCATGAGAGGAGTAGAACAGGAAGGAGGCAGAATCGAGCCCTTTCAAAGTTTTGGCCCAAGCGAGGGAGCATGGGGGCGTCCTTTGAGCTTCCCGCCTCAGGTGTCAAAATGTTGCGGGCCGGCCCTGAGGGGGAGGCGGGTATTTGGGGGCCTAGGCTCACTGGATAACCATTTAAACGTATACACTAACCATCCCTACTGCTGACTGGCAGATTGTAATCAATGGAGCTTCCCATCTTGATCTGGTTGCATTTTAAACCCTTCCCGCATAGGTGTCCTGCTCTGGGCTTTCCCTGTGTCCTTCTTTGGTGGGATAACTCACTCGGTCTGTGCCTCAGCATACACATCGGAAACTTTCACCCGCCTCCTAGGGGATTCAGGAGCCTCATTTGATTCGTGTTGGGAATGCAGCCTGAGCTCCTTGGTCGAACGCCGCCACGTCGGTACGATGTGTTATTCATATTCCACGCTGTAGTGCTAATGTGCTAATGGGGCTTGTTAACGGAAGATAAAGTGATGCCATTAATACACCTCCCGCCGCGAAGGAGCAGCGGCAGCGATTGATGGGTTGGCTTGCGGGTGTGGACAGAAATGGTGCCGCTCTTGTTTAATTTCTGGTTGTCCCCACTGCTGCGGGGACGTGGAGTGATGAGCCCCCACGCTAGTGAGTACAGACACATCTGCACAAACAGCGTCGCTCCAACAAGCCAGAGCATCCGAGTCAATCGACCTGATTCTCTACAGCTATGGGTGTAAATCGGGGGCTGCTCCATTGAAGTCAGTGGGGCTGTATCCTCAGTAGGCGTCAATCAGTATAGCGCCGTTGGTTTTAATCAGGTTGACACCAACTGTGGCTCTAGCCCTTGTTCCCTGAGTCTCCAGTGCCCTGCACTTTGTGTTGTCCTTTACCCCGGGGCTGGCTTAGTGGGTACAGTACTAGCAGACCGACCCGGCGTTGCTCCAGTTCGTAACTCAAATAAGTTTTGTTTTTCTTTAAATCATAGCTCCAGGGTGGGGCTGGGGAGGAGAGGATCAGGATGCAGGCTGCCCTGGGGAGAGGGGACAACCCTAGCCCTCTCTCTCACCACAGCAGCGTGGGGCTAGATGAGAAGCTGCAGCGGGCAAAACCAGGGGAGGGCTGCATGTGTCCCAGCTAGGACACACACACACACACACACACACACACTTTGAAATATATAGTAGGTAGCTGTCCTTCTCGCCACTCCTGCCCCCTGCTGACCCAAACAGGTTTTAGCTGTCCCAGTCTCCGTCTCTGCCCCCTTACTGCCCCCTTGTGGTCATTCTGCAGTATAACTGTCCTTCCTACCAGACCCCCTCCTTTCCTTTTTATGAGAAACAATCAAATTCCAGGCACATCCCATTGTCCTGGCCCAACCAAACCCTGACCTCGCTTTAAGTTAAGAGAAGAGGAAGCTGCATATCAAATAGGGTGGTCCTAGCGTTTACCATTTAGGAGGCGTTCTTGTACAAACGGATTCACAGATGGGCGGAAGGACAGACAGACGCACATTTGTAAAATATGTGGTCCAATGGAGGCTCCAAAGTGAGAGTGATGCATTTTGAACTCGTGCTGCGCTGGTGTATAAAGCGCAGGGCAGCAGAGAATGGGATGCGCCTGCTCAGAAGGGAAGAGATGTGTGAATCAGGCTGCAAGTGACTTAGGGCCCATCTACACGGCGTGCCTCTTTTGGTGGCAATGCAGAGTACATACACAGGACGCTCTCCTAGCACAGGGACAAACAGCACTGCCCGGGAGCTCATGGCAGGAGGAGTAACGGTAGTTCGAATTAGGAGCTTTAATTCAAACTACTTAGTCCGTGCCACGTGTAGCTGCGGGCAGGTAGTTCGAACTACAGGCATTTAAAAATGGCGCCCGCCCGGGAACATGTAAATAAAGCCCAGGATATTTAAATCCCGGCTTCATTTGCAAGTTCGAATGCCTACATTAGCCACCCTAGTTCGAATTAGGGTGGCAGTGTAGACAGACCCTTGCAAACAAGCGTAAATACACAAAATCCCCTGGCTGTGCTATTTGCGGTGAAATTTGGTGTCAAATCCAGGGTTCCTTGAACCTTTCTCTGAAGCCTCTGGTACCGATCACTGACAGGGTGCTGCACTAGATGGATTCCCAGGCTGATCCATGGTGGGAATTCCTATCTTTTGCTTCTCCCCAGCAGTAACAACACAGTAACGCCACTGGAGACAGCAGTAGCTGCATAGAAACGCCTCTGGAAATACCGTGACCACTCCGAGATTTCCCTGAAGATGGCAGTACCTCCCCAGCTCTGTGGTGCTCCGTAGGAAAGCACCAACTTGGACTGCCTAGGCCTAGTCCTGCCGAGGGAAAATCCCCTGCATCAGAAAGAACTAAATACAGCCCCAACGGATGACCGTACGCCCCAAGTCTTCCACGGATCAGACTGTTCACCCAGGCACTCCAGCCACTAAAATCCTGGGGTGTTCTCTCGTGTAGGCCTGTCTTCAAAACCTCTACATCAGAGGTGAGCTGCAGGGCTGACAGCCGCCACGGACCCCGCAGCAAAGTATGGTGGAGACCTGCTTTGCATCCCCAGAAGGGGCAGGGCCTTGGTGGAAGGGGCAGAGCCCTCAGCACATCCTGGACTGCAGCGTGTGCTCCTCCCTCCCCCAGCCCTCAGAACTACGCAGAGCATTTTTTCATGCAGCACACAGGCAACCTGTGGAACTCCTTGCCACAGGATGTTGTGAAGGCCAGGACTTCAAGAGGGCTCAAAAAAGAACTAGATAGTCATGGAGATTAAGTCCATCAATGGCTATTAGCCAAGACGGGTAGGAATGGTGTCCCTAGTCTCTGTCAGAAGCTGGAAATGGGTGACAGAGGAGGGATCACATGTTGATTCCCTGTTCTGTTCATTTCCTCTGGGGCACCTGCTGGAAGACAGGACACTGGGCTCGAGGGACCTTTGGTCGTTCTGATGTTCTAATTCAAAAGGGGCTGCGGTTCCAGCCACTGCCATTGTCAAAGTAGCAGCGGTGACAGCCAGGAGGTCCGGGCCGCTTTGAATTGCCAGGTCCTGGGGCAACCCCTTTGCCCCCTCTGTTGGCAGGCCTGGCGGTGGGAACCTGTGGGCTGTGGGCCACATGTGGCCCTTTGCGGTTCCGTGTGTGGCCCACGAGACATTTTGCTTACTGCTGCCCCCATGCAGGGCAGCCCGATTCTGCTGATTTCTGACCCATGTTCCCTCTGAGGTTTTCCGTCCGTGGGCGGAGTGAGTTTTGTCCTGTACACCGATATTGAGGCCGCGTGCACTGCTTTGGAGGTGTGCCACTGTGGCGCCCACCAGTTAGTAACAAAATTACACCCCCGCGAGCTCACGCACACACAGATATCATTTAAAATTGTGAGGTAAGAAAAAATACTAAGCCAATGGATAATTAACAAGGTGCATGAACCTGCACCCAGCTTGCTGGCCCTGCCCCAACATACACTGTGCCCCCATCGGGACCACACACAGCCAACTGGTTCCTGTATAGGCCTGGCTAACTGCCTACCCTCATACATACCCTGCAGTTGCGCCCAGCCTTGCAATGTGCATTCCCTCCGCCCACCCCCAATTTGTCACCAGTATATAAGACAGGGCCACGCTATCTGCCCCCCAAACACAAACAGATAGGATCTGGGCCTAGGGGCCCCAGCCCAAGCACCACTGTCCAGAGACCTGTGCCCAGCCCCACATGTCGCCTGTTCCCCACCCCTCCCCAACACACACACACATTGCCCCAGAGACCTGTGTCCAATCCCGCACCTTGACCTCCTCCTCCCCACCCCTAGATTTTACCTGTGCCTGGTGCCTCCCACCACCACAGACAGCTGGTGCCTTTGCCCCACATCCAGCCGGCTTCTAGGCCAGGTCCCTGCTGTCCTTGGCCCCTCTGGTACAGCCCTGGTACCTGCTTTGCCGCTCTCCTGCCCAGGCTCCCACGTGGCTCCTCCGGCCCCAGCCACGCAGCAGCCTCGTGGCTTGTTTTTCCTCTGCCTCCCGCTTCCTGGCTCACAGCTCCTCCGGTCCCAGCGACCACCCCAGCAGCCTCCTGCCGCCCGACACGCAGCAACATGGCTCCGCATAGGTGGTGTGCAGAGTGGAAAATTGTTTTTGTGCGCACACGTTCAGCATAGAGGGAACCCTGTTTCTGGCCACCATATTTTTCCCTATCAGCATTACTATAGCGACATGCACATAAAGCCAGGGCCCGTGAAGGGAGGGGCGTGCTGATTGTGCACAGCACTGATTGTGAGAGCCGTGCGCTCCCTCTGCAGCCCACCACAGTGGTGCTATGTTTCTGTCGTTCTAGGGATGCAAGCACAGTGAGCACAGCTACCCTATCCCGGAAGACCATCATGGTTATGACGATCTTGCAGCCCATGTGCACAGTGAAGATGAGGGGCAGGTGCGTGTCCGTGTGCAGCAAGTCTAGTGAAACACTGATCGCAGAGTGGACACAGGGAGCTGTCGTTGGCCGAGCACACCCAGAAGCGTCTGCTACCGCTCTTGCTGGTTGGTTTTCAACCCTGCCTGTGGCTCAGAGGGGCAATGATGGCAGAGCAGCACCTCGGTAGACAGCTATCACACATACCTTCTCCGCAGAGTACGTGACAGGCGGTCCAGGGTTCTCCACGCTGGGTTCACCGGTGACAATTTCAAACAGCGGCATGAAGCAAAGCAGCGTGCTCACCTGCTTGGGCTCCTGTCTTCGAAGCGAGTGTGTGCGTGTGTGTGTGCGCACGCTGGTGGCAGAAGGGGTCATCACAGCCCCCCATTTACAGCTGCCACCCCCCGTTCTCCCCCCCAGGGAACCTGCCTTGGAATGCCAAGCACATACCTTGCTGTCAGCCGCATCTGCTGAGCGGTGGACGGTGTATTCCACCTGGAGTCCTGTGCTGATAAAAAAATATATATCCATCCTCCCTGACAGCTCTCCTTGCACTGGGCCAGCTGTCAGGCAGCGTCAAGATGGGGGCTAAAAAGGACGGAGGGAGAAGAGAGGAAAGCTGCAGCGTGAGGGCGTCCGAGCGCGTGTCGGGAAGTAGGTTGTTTGAAATAATCCTGGAATTTTTGTTCCTTCATTTCCCACTCCCGGCTCCTCAATGCCCTGTCTCTCCCAGATCGAGGTTCTTGGCTTTCGGCTGGGAGTGCTTGCCAAATTAACGAACTAGGAAGACGGTATCAGGCCTTGATGAGCTTGGAGGAGCAGAGAAAGTTACCACGAGGATCCCTGTTCGTCCTGCCGTGGCAGAACATGGGTGGCTTCCATTGCTTGCCAGCTTAGATCGTTGTTTAATTTGCCTGCTCAGGTTTCTTCTGTTTGCCAGCAATACTAAGAGGCGGGTAAAAGGAAAGAGCGTATTTCTTTCCTCCTGGCCGTGGGGAAGCCCCGAGCAAGCGTGAGATCCGGGGAGCAGCTTGTACCTACAGAAGTACCCTTGGGAGCTGGCGTCTTCATAGTTCACAAACTACGCAGACTCCAGTCTGGTTAGGGCTTGGATGAGAACCCCTGGTTCAAGGGGTTGAAGGTTCCAGAGGGGGCGCTCTCCTGCCAAGTCAATACTGAGCTGCCGGTGCTGGGCTGGTTTTGAATGAGACACAAAAGCAAAGTACAGACTCCTGAGGGTCTCTGGCAAGTCCAGAACTTTACTTCCCACAAGATTTCCACGGCCTAAACCACCCTGGCCAACTCCAAACAATCGCTGCAGCCTATTCCTCTGCACTCCCCTTTCCGCCTCAACTGAATGCTGCCTTCTGGCACCTTGTTATGTTGGGGTGATAGAGAGCATCAGTGTTCACAGCCAGAGGTGGCTGCACCTGCGAGGCGATTCCTTCACAGCCAGGTCAGTTCTCTGCTGCAATCTGGCCGACAAAGGGGCTAGAAGGCAGCTAGCTCACCCCAGCTGGAAATCCCTCCACAAAGGGAGGGCAGTGGACCTACTGCTGTACTCTCCCTGCCTAGCAGAAAGGCTACAATGCTCTGGTGTGAGTTACAGCAGCCTCGAGGCTGCTCTAAAGTCCATTGGCAGTGGCGTGAAACTGGCTCCAGCATTACAAATCTACAACCTGTCCCTCTCTGCGATACCCAGTGGCTGTTGGCAGTTTGCAAAGCTCTGTGCAATTCTCTGCGATTAAAAAAAACTGTGGGAGAGATGGAGGGGCAGGTTCCCCGGCGCTGGTGCCATCAGTTTAGTTTTGCTGGAGTCACCTAAGGGAGTCACATCAGCCCCATCCCAATATCAATCCTGTCCCTTCTGGAAACCTTAGCTCGCTTCCTCCTCGGCGTGACTGGGGAAGGCATAGGTCAGCTCTCTGGGCTGGCCCGGGGGTGCCCCAAAGAGGCAAGTTAAACCCAGAGAGCTACAAACCGCGCCAGTTATTTCTTGCTCCAGTCAGATCGCAGAGCCGCCTGTCCATTTGTGATGCTGGAAGGAACCTGGATCGGAGAGCCCTCTGCTGGGACTCGGTGGAAATTTGATTCAGATCAGAGCTTGGATCTGGGGGTGCTTCCTGGCTGGCGAACATGGGAATGTGAAAAAATGAGCTCTGTTGCTTTACACGTGCCGAGCTCCTCCTCGGAGCCGTCCCACAAACAAGGTACTGTGCTTTACAGCTGTTTAGAGGTTTCGCCACGTTTATTTAAAAAAACCCAATGGTACTGCAGAGAAAACCAGCAGCTGCTACTCAAATGGCACCAGCCCTCCCTGCGTTCCCCCGGGCCGTGCACCTGATTAGTGAGATGATCAAGCAGGTTAATTACCCCTGATCACTGTTATTTCTTCCTTCTCCCTGCGCTCTTCCACCATGAATGGGTTTGCACTGGTTGGCTCTGCAGTAGGGCCAACACCAATGTTCTCACTAATCATTTCCATCTGTATGTGGAATAATTTTATGTGCACTAAGGCATGTGCAAAAGTGCACCACCCTTTGAAACAACACTTAGCTGTGGACTCTCTGCTAATCAGCTGGGTGACATTTGAATCTCTCCTCTCAAGCGCCCAGCTTACAGGGAACCGTCAAACTTCCTTTTGAAATGCCCAAGGAAAGAACGAGCCCCCAGCCTGTGGTAGCAAAAGCACTTGGGGTTCCTTTGCATATCATAGATTCTAAAGCCGGAAGGCACCACTGTGATCAACTGGGGCTACGTCTACACTACGAGTTTTCTCGGCAAAAAATATGCTAATGAGGGACTCGTTTGCATGAGTCATGATCTCATTTGCATATTTTCTGCCGATCCATTTTTGCCTAGGGGTTTTTGGGCAAAAACAAGCAGTGTGGACAGTTTCTCTTTGTGCAAAAATCCCTTTTTCCAAAAGATCCTTATGCCCCCAAAAGGAGATAGACCGACCTTGCAGAAAAAGGGGTTTTTGCGCAAAAAGAAAATGTACATACTGCTTGTTTTTGCAGAGATACCCAGCGCAAAAATGGATTGGCAGAAAATATGCAAATGAGATCACAATTCATGCAAATGAGTCCCTCATTAGCATATTTTGCCAAGAAAACTTGTGGTGTAGATAAGACTGCTGCATAGGGCGGGAATGAGCCCCAGGTTTCCTGGATGGTGATGAGACGCTTACCCCGGAATTACCCCTGCAAATTCTTAGCATCAATTCAGCTGTTGCAACGGCTTATCCACCATTTGAACCCAGAGTCCTTTTGCACCCAAGGAAGAATCTGACCCTTCGGCCAGCAAGGCACTTTCCTGGATGACAGGGCTTAATTGTCTGAAAAAAATCCACAGACGAGTATTAATATATTTGTAGGAAAGAAATGACGTTGTTGTTGCCAGTTTTCTCCATCGGGTCTGCGCAGCTTCGAAGGAACATGCATGGAACTGGGTCACAGAGAGCTAAGCACGCTACAGGGATGTATTGCAATGGCCTTTCACCTCTGCAGCTTTCAAGCCCCATCAGATATGGAGCCAAAGTTTGGGTTTTGCAAGGGGGTGAATTGGATTTTTATCCAAACTAGCAAACTCAGGGGATTCGGACTATAGGCTCCTAATTTGGCCTCTCGCTAGTTCAATGGGATTTAGGCCAAAAGTCTAAATGACTTTGTGTTCCTGAACCAACTCCCTTCCTACGTGATTCACAGGTGTATATTAGTCTGTTTTTACTTCCTGGGTGATGTTGCCAGGTGTGTAGCTATTAAACAGCCACTTGCGTTCCACGCCAGAAGTGGCTGCATTTCAGGGATGGGGGACGTAACTCCCAGGCACATCAGATTTTCCAAAGAACTCAGCACCCGATTATCTAAGACTCAGGACCCACAGTTAGGGCCAGATTGATCCAAAAACTCAGCTGCCAGGTAGGCACAACTAGGGCCAGAATTGCTGAAGTGTTCAGCTCCCCTTGTGACTGAAGGCCCGAGTTTCCAAAGAGGTAAAATCCAGCCCAGTTTTGGGTTGTGCGCTTTTGTGGAAAATCAAGCCCGTGGTTTGTAACTCCATAAGGGGTCTGGGAGCTCTGTGGAAATGACAGCTGTTATATAAAAATAGCAGCACCTGATTATACCCCTGCAGCGGCGAATGGCCCAGTTAGCCACGTCCTCAGAGGCGCAGAGAAAGCCTGAAGGTCTTGTGACTTCAGTCGGGCCACTTCCACGTAAAGCGTTGCTGCTTTGGCTGCTCGTGTAACAGGAATTTGCCAATCCTGCTGCATCTCTTGGTTTTAAAAATTCTTCGGGGAAACATCTGTCCTTGGTGAGTCAGAAGAGGGGGGGAGAGGTGGTGCAGAAGACTCCGAAAATGATTCCCCCAGAGACAACAGGATTAAAAAAGAGAACAAAACAATTCATGCTGCTAGCTTCCCCGGACAAATCGTTCCAGGTTAGTGCTACAGCACCACCTAGTGGCTAACAGAGGCTCCTCCCTTCACAGTCCAGAAGTCTCGTGGTTGCTTTCATGGGTGGTGGGTAATACAGGCAGGGGAAGGCATTGCCTTCCCAAAACTGCCTTTACTCTTCGCTAGCCACTCTGGGGCCACAGCACAGCAGCCCTGCTCTCCAGCTGGCTAGGAAGGATTAGGCGACTGCCGCGGGAGCTCTGGCAATCTGGCAAGGATGGGGCCACATCACCTGCTGGGAAGGGGGACCCGATGGCTATGACTACACTGGCGGGTTCTTGTGCAAGAACAGCTATTCCTCTGCAGAGCGTCCGCAAGGCCCGCCTGCTCTTGTGCAAGAAGATTTACAGGAAAGCGTGGGAAGAGAGGGCTTCTTGCACAAGAGCTACACTTTTCTAACAAGTGTAAGCCTTCTTGTGCAAGAGGGCTGCGTGGACGCACGGCAGAGGGTTCTTGCACAAGAAAGCCCTATGGCTAAAATAGCCAACAGAGCTTTCTTGCACAAGAGAGCGTCTACATTGCCATGGATGCTCTTGTGCAAAAGCACGTGGCAGTGTGGACGTGTTCTTGCACAAGAACCCGGCAGTGTAGACATAGCTTAAGGGTACATCTACACTACACCCTTACCTTGAAATAAGCTACGCAGCTTGCGCTCCACAAATTGTGTAGCTTATTTCAAGGTTATCTAGGGTTAGGACGCTCGCCGGGGAGCTCAGAGATGGGGGTTCAGTTTTCTCTGCCCCCACAATCTGATCTTGGGGGAGTCACTGAGCAACTCCGTGCCTCAGTTTCCCACCTTTTAAAGCAGGGATAGGTCAGTGCTATTATCTGCCGAGGGGGCAGGGAGAGTAACTATGGTAACACTGGGGAGGCAATGGGATGGGGGGACAGGGCAAGTAGCTTATATAGATACGCCCCTCCTGAAAGGGGATTCAGGACCACAAAGGGGGTTTGGAGGAAGCCCCGTATGCAAGTGGCCTGGATTCGGGCAGGAACATGCGGCAGCATTAAGCTGCTTGGGATGGCCTGTGCTTGGCATGGAGCCTCTCAGTGATGGAGACGTTTCTTCCTGGCCCCTTCCCAGCCCCCATGCATGTGCCTTGGGCAGGGGACAGCATTCAGGGTCCCCGCCCTGCTCCTGGGCTGCAGGTGTCTCCCCCAGCCAGCCGTGCTGCCCTCCCCAGGGCTGGAGTGCAGGCAGAGCCGGCCGGCGGGCGCCATCAGGTTGCAGGGCCCTGAGCGCGGGCGGAGTAACTCCCGGGCTGGGTGGCGCTGCGGCAGCCCCCAGGCTGTGTGCAAAGAGCCGCAGGGGACAGTGCTGAGCTGGGGGGAGGGGGTTGTAACGGGGAGGAGGGATGTGTGGCCAGAATGCCCTGGCCATCTTGTCTTGGTCAGGGACGGCTTAAAGCAGCTGTTCTCAACCAGGGGTTCGAGGGCCCCTGGGGGGCCACAAGCACGTTTCCGGGGATCCACCAAGCAAAGCTGGCGTTAGACTCACTCGGGCCCAGGGCAGAAAGCCAGAGCCCTGCCACGCAGGGCTGAAGGAGCTGGCAGGGGGAGCTTGGGCGGTGAGTGGGAGGGGCCGCCCCTGCTGCCGCTCTGTGGCCCCTCCAGCAATGCCCAAGGCCCCCTCCCTGTGGGAGAGGATTTGGGGGAAGGGGTGGGGCTTGGGAAGTGGGTATGGACTCACACAGCCTGGGCTACAGGGACTCCCGGGCTGGATTGTTAGCTGGCCCATGGGCTGGGAGTTTGAGCCCCCTGTGCCTCAGACTACCCTGTGGGGATGGGAGAGAATGTTCCATTCTCCAGGGCTGGCATCCTTTTTGCTGGTGCCCCATGCCCTATGTTATTTGCACTGCTGGCTGAGCGCGTGTGGGGCTCAGACCAAAGACCCACCGAGCCCAGTGGCCTGTCTGTCAGCAGTGGCCAATGCCAGGTGCCCTAGAGGTAATGAACAGAACAGGGAATCCCCAAGTGATCCCTCCCCTGTCACCTATTCCCAGCCTCTGAGAAACAGAGGCTACGGACACCATCCCTACTCATCCTGGCTAATAGCCATTGATGGACCTAACCTCCATGAATTTATTTAGGGTTTTTTTTTTAAGCCTGTTAAAGTCCTGGTCTTCACAACATCCTCTGGCAAGGAGTTCCACTGGTTAACTGTGCGCTGCATGAAGAAAAACTTCCTTTTGTTTGTTTTAAACCTGTTACCTATTCATTTCATTTGGTGACCCCTAGTTCTTATGTTACGGGAACAAGCAAATAACTTTTTTCCTTATTCACTTTCACCACACCAGACGGGATTTTATATCCCTCTATCACATCCTCCCTCCTTAGTCCCCTCTTTTCTACGCTGAAAAGTCCCAGTCTTTTTAATCTCTTTTCCTATGGCAGCCGTTCCAAACTCCTCACCATTTTTGTCGACCTTTTCTGAACTTTTTCCAGTGCCAGGAGATTGTTTTTGAGATGAGGCAATAATAATTCTCTGGCTTATTCTCCATCCCGGTTTTGTAATGTTTCACATCATTCTGTTTGCTTTTTTAACTGACGCTGCCCATTGAGTGGATGTTTTCAGAGACGTAAAGTGATGCGCAGACTTTAAAAGTTTGCAGGATCAAGGCGGGGAGCCTAAACATGCCATTGGGACGGACCTCTCCTTCCAGCCGTGCCGCAAGCTGGCAGCCAATGGGCATCTTGGAAATCCACCTTAACTCCTAGTCCCGCCCTCCCTCTGAAAATTCCTTCTCCCAGCTGCTGAAAGCGCAGGGCTGCACGGTGGCTTGTGCGCGGAGAACCAGGCGGGCTCTCACTGCAAGAAGGAAGCCCCTTAAGGAAGAGCAGAACTCGGCAAGGTAAGGAGCGTTGGCTGGGAAGGAAGGGCCACTTTGGAGGCATGTTGGGCTGCAGAAAGTCCTAGATCCAGCGCGTGTGTCTCAGTCACATGGGCACAGAGTGAGCGTTGGCTATCAGTTTGCCTCTGAGTTATGCTCACAATACACCGGAGAGACACAAATCCTCGCAGGCTGGCCCTAGGCGTTGGCCGTGTAGTGTTTCAGCGGGTGTTCTGTAGGTGTCTGAAGTCTGGTGTCCGGCTGGGCAGGTAGCTAGAGGGGGGAGGGAGAGAAAGTGACTCCAGATTCATGAGTCAGGGAAGAATCAGCCCCTTGTGTCCTGGATGCGTGAGCTCGAGTGCCGGGCATGGTGTGTTACATGCTGCGGCTGCCCGTGGCAGTGTGTGGGGGGGGGGGGGTGTCCGTGTGCACCTATCTAATTAATAGTTTGCTGTCATGGAGCACTGGACATGTTCTGCTCTCCTAGAGCTTTGCACAAGGAGAAGGAATACCATCCTTAGTTACAGATGGGGAAACTGAGGCACGGACGTCAGGTGACCTGTCCAAGCGGCACAGTGATTCTGGGTCAAAGCCAGGACTAAGAGCTGGGTCTCCTGACCAGCAGGGCTAGCCAGCAGTCCATTTCCACTCCCTCTCTCACCCACTGCAGCTGTTCCGAATCCTGGTTCTTGATTTGTGCCTGTTTTGAGAGCGACTCTAGATGTCCAAGCTCCGCCCTCCTCCTCCTCCCCCTCCTGGTACTTATCCAAGTTGTTCCAGGCCGGCCAAGCATCCAGCTTGCGTGGGATGCAACAACCAGATTTATCAACCTTCTTCCGCTCAGACTTATTTTGGGGCCCAGACGCGAGGGCGGTTGCCTTCCATCTCCAGTGGGTTGCCTGGCCTGAGGAATGGGCCCTCCTCGCCACACCCACCGCACCCCAGCCCTGGGGCTGGGTGGAGGGAGGGCAGAGTGGGAGATCTGGTGCGTGGTTGCGTTTGTTCCTGTAGCACCGCTTGGATTCCTGGGCTGGGAGAGGGCCTTAGCACCAGCGCTGCGGACTTACAACAGGATTCATCCCTTAGCTTGTCCTGTGAGTTGTGTAGTGAGGCCATTTCCGGGCAACACAAGGCAAGTTGACACCGAATGGCTTGGCGAAGAGGGGCCGGCCTGAGAGAGAGATGGGTGTGGGGGCGCTACCACCGAGCTCCCCGAGATCGCACCCTGGAATGGTCTCTGGAGAAAAACAGGAGTTTGAGCCTCTTGCGATTGAAGTATAAAGGGCCAAATACTCAGGTGGTGTGAACAGACTCAGCCCTTTGGCTCTACATCCATTTACGCCAGCTGGAGATTTGGCCTCATCTTTCTGGCCAGCGCTTCTTGCAGCACAAGACTCGCCCAGCTTTGCTCATTGGCTGGAGTTTGGCCACGGAAGGAAGGGACACGGAAGGGGATTTCAACTTAGCATTCAGACCAGACCAGGGAATCAGCATTAGCCTGGCTGCTCAGTGCCGGTCTATACAGATATTACACGCTTCTACATTGCCCTTTAGCTTGAGATGGGGGCAGGGCTTCAATTGTAAGCTCTTTGGGGCACAGACCATCTGTTTGCATTGGGTGCAGTAAAAGTCCAGACTAGTGGGGTCCTTGCATAACGGCAATTCGAAATAACAAAATACTAAAGGTGGAAGGCCTTTTTGGATGAAGGATGCAGGAAGCACCCATCCCGCCTTATCCTGTTATGCTTCTAAGAAGCACCCGGGTCTTTTTCAGAGGAAAAGGCAATGTGCCGTGTTGGTTAAGAATACAGTATGAAAAGCAGCATCTGCATTTACACCCACACACACACGCTCTGCAGATGGTTTATAGTTATCAGTCTGTCATGGCTCAAGTCAATCTTACTGGCCACGTAAGAATGAACATGAGTGAGGAGTCGGGGTTTGTTGATCGCAATTCGAGTCTCCTCTGAGGCATCGCTTGCAGAACCGAAGCCAGCGTCCAATGGCAAGAACACCCTGTCTTTATACTTGTGAGATCCCATTTGAGTCTATGGGTTTTGCAGCATCATGCTGCAATCCTTGACGTGTTCATCTTGGGGGGTTCCCGCAGTGTATCCCTTGCTGTTTATGGTCAGGCTTCCCTTGGCAATCCCTTGTTTGCTGTCTCACCTTTTGGGGGTCTCGGCCTGGCTCCAAGGGTCGTTGATTCTGCCGATCTAATTCTAGCATTGAGCACAATGGATGCTCGCTGAGCGTCTCCACATTTCTCACGTCTTTTTGACTGTCTGGACCATTGTGGCGGCTTTCACACACCTCCTGCGCTTACTCCAAACAATGCACAGAAAATTTCCCGGGACATGATGCCTTTCAGACGAAGGAGGACATAGTTACTAGGAGTCTATGTTACCTTGCAACATGGACATTCTCCAGTCCTGAGGAGCAGGGTGAAACAGAAGCCTACACAACTCCTAAGCAAATCATTATCCAGGACGTCCTGTCATCATCATACTTGTATTCTTATGCCAACACTAAAATACATTTTGGCTACAATCCCCTCCAGCAGAAAGGGCCCAGGCAATCTCACCAGGCTTGTCCTGCCAGGACATCACCTTTCAGGTCAAGCCCCCACCCCACTGACCCACTTGCCATGGCTGAACCTGGTGGGAAATAGAAGTCCCAGACAAAGTCCCTCCCAGGGCGGTTACAGCTCCAGCCCCTCATAGAATCCTAGAGCTGGGAAAGACCTCAGGAGTCATCGAGTCCAGCCCCCTGCCCGAGGCAGGACCAACCCCGACTCAATCATCCCCACTAGGGCTTTGACAAGCCGGGACTTTAAAATGTCGAGGGATGGAGATTCCACCCCCTCCCTAGGGAACCAGCCCAGAGCTTCCCCACCCTCCTAGGGAAACAGTATTTTCTAATATCCAGCCTAGACCTCCCCCACTGCAACTTGAGACCATTGCTCCTCGTCCTGCCATCTCTCACCATCTTATCCACTTCCCACTCCTCCGCCCACCTGCCCTCGGACCCTGCATCGTTTTCCTCTGCAGAATCTGGCAGGTTGCAGGCCGCCGCTGGAACCCATCCTTCTCGGCAGGAAAGCGGATGCAGGCTCAGCGGCGGCTCGTCCGTAGGCGCGAACTAGGCAGTTGCCTAGGGTGCCAAGATAAACGGCAGTTGAGGGCTTTGGCGGCGGGGGAGCTGATCGCGCGCCGATAGCGCGTTTCGCCGAGGGCGCCAGTTGCCAGCAGCTCCTCTAGGGCTGCTCCTGTGCAGGGTCACTCTGGCATGAGTCAGGGCGTCTCGTTTCTCAGACTGATGAGGGCCGAATCAACATTTCCCACCCCGACTCCTTGGGGCCCGTGGGGGAACGGACATCCTTTCCTCACTGGCCCTGCCTTTGCCTTTTAGGAGGCAGCATTCAGGAGCGGAGCCTCTCTTCGGGGAGGAGGGAGCATCATGCCTGCACTGCAATTTGTCCGCTTGATGGGGCCTCGACTTAGGGTTGCCAGATGGTTTCAGCAAAAATACCAGACACACTTGACATGACCTCACAATTGACATTCCATCTGATTTAGAAAATACCGGACAGTTCTACTGTATCATTTCTATTGTCTCAATTTCGTTCCCCAACAGAAAGCTCAAATACTGGACTGTCCGGTTTAAAACCGGACACCTGGCAACCCTATCTCGACTCCCCTCACAAGCTGACACCTTGCGGGGTGGGGGCAGGGCACTGTTCCCACTGCATTGACCTGCTTTAAATTCATTGCTTCCTTCGGCTATATGTGCAGCAGCAGTCAAAAAAGCAAACAGGCTGTTAAGAATCATTAAAAAAGGGATAGAAAATAAGATGGAGAATATCTTATTGCCCTTATATAAATCCATGGTATGCCCACATCTGGAATACTGCGTACAGATGTGGTCTCCTCATCTCAAAAAAGATATACTGGCATTAAAAAAGGTTCAGAGAAGGGCAACTAAAATGATTAGGGGTTTGGAACGGATCCCATATGAGGAGAGATTAAAGAGACTGAGACTTTTCAGCTTGGAAAAGAGGCGACTAAGGGGGGATATGATAGAGGTCTATAAAATCATGAGTGGTGTGGAGAAAATGAATAAGGAAAAGTTATTTACTTGTTCCCATAATATAAGAACTAGGGGCCACCAAATGAAATTAATGGGCAGCAGGTTTAAAACAAATAAAAGGAAGTTCTTCTTCACAAAGCGCATAGTCAATCTGTGGAACTCCTTGCCTGAGGAGATTGTGAAGGCTAGGACTATAACAGGGTTTAAAAGAGAACTAGATACATTCATGGAGGTTAAGTCCATAAATGGCTATTAGCCAGGATGGGTAAGGAACGGTGTCCCCAGCCTCTGTTTGTCAGAGGGTGGAGATGGCAGGAGAGAGATGGCTTGATCATTACCTGTTCCGTTCACTCCCTCTGGGGCACCTGGCATTGGCCACTGTCGGCAGACAGGATACTGGGCTGGATGGACCTTTGGTCTGACCCAGTGTGGCCATTCTCATGTTCTTATGTGCCTTTGCAGGGGTGTGAGCGGCGGATGTTAGGGAGTGGGTAAGTTCCTCCATCACTCCAGACACCAACGTGCCTAGGGCTTCCAAAACACAGCAGGCCCTTGGGAGGTAAATTCACCTCTGTGCAGAGAACCAGGGCATGGCCTAACCACCGCTTACATCTCTCCTGCAACTAGCCCTGTTTGGAGAACTTAAAGGCTGCACAGGTCTGCGTAGAGGTGAGCGTCAAGCTAGGTGTTAAAAAATAAAATGCTCACAGGGCTGGGTGAGGGTGATACAAGCCCACCCAGATTTTGCTGATCCCAGACACTCTCAGAACTGCAGTCCGGGCCGTGGCTGTCTCCAGCATGTCACAGGATACCAGAGCCAAAACTAAGGTTTTCTGCACCTGGGGCAAGCGACTGAACTGCCCACCCCCGCCCAAAAAAAATGATAAAATTCTTAATTTTTTGTATGAATTGTATTCATTGTACATGTCGTTAATTGCACATATATTGAGATTGCAAATAGATGATAGTAAAGATGTAAATGAAATAATATTTTAACTCTAATTTTTAATTTTATGCCCCTAAATGTACTGCACCTCCCCCCCCCCTTGTTACAGCTCTGCAGGGTACTTTGTCTATGACCATAAGGGTTCTGCTCCTGCCTCTGGAAGGGCCCCATGTTGGGAGCCTGGAATATTGATTCATTTATGTTTGTTTCTTCCCCTTGCAGATCCAGTTCACGGGAGCCGAGCACCATGAACTGGGGTGTATTTGAAGGGCTCCTGAGCGGGGTGAACAAGTACTCCACGGCCTTCGGGCGCATCTGGCTCTCCTTGGTTTTCATCTTCCGGGTGCTGGTCTACGTGGTGGCGGCGGAGCGGGTGTGGAGTGACGACCACAAGGACTTTGACTGCAACACGCTGCAGCCGGGCTGCTCCAACGTCTGCTTCGACCACTTCTTCCCCGTCTCCCACATCCGCCTGTGGGCCCTGCAGCTCATCCTGGTCACCTGCCCCTCCCTGCTGGTGGTCATGCACGTGGCCTACCGGGAAAGCAAGGAGCTGAAACACCAGGAGGCAAAGGGGGAGCACTGCCGCCAGCTCTACCCCAACCCCGGCAAAAAGCGGGGAGGGCTGTGGTGGACCTACCTGTTCAGCCTCCTCATGAAGGCCACCGTGGATGCGGTGTTCCTCTACATCTTCTACAGGCTGTACAAGAACTACACCCTTCCCATCGTGGTGAAGTGCGAGATCCTCCCATGCCCCAACATCGTGGACTGCTTCATCTCCCGGCCCACGGAGAAAAACATCTTCACCCTCTTCATGGTGATCACAGCCTGCATCTGCATCCTGCTCAACCTGGTGGAGGCCTGCTACCTGGTGGGGAAAAGGTGCCGGGAGTCCCTGCTGTCCAGGAGCGAGAGGAGCAGGCGGGAGACCAGGCGGTTCAGGAGCATCGTGCATCGTGCGTCATGCGTCGACGAGCAGGACAACTTCGAGTCAGGAGGGCAAGTTCTCCCGGAGGCACGTTACAAGCCAGCTACGGTTCTGGTCACCACTGGCTCCCAGAAGGCAGAAGAGGTACTCTCCTAAATGGAGGGGAAGACCTAGGGAGGCCATCTCCATACAGAACGGCCCTTGTTTTAGACCAGCCCTTCTTGTTGGCAGTGCCTTTGGACGTCATGAGCCAAGATCAGCTCCGGGGTCAGCAGCTGCTCCCCTCGCACACCTGGGTATTAACGACACCAGGTGGTCCCCCTGCGTTGCTTTGGTCTGGTGGAAATAAGAATGGCCCCTCGGGTATAAGGGAAGTTCTGCAGGACACAGGCTGGAGAGAAGCAAAAGGGGAGCGCCAAGGAGGCTAGCACTGTAGGATTTAGACTGAGGAGATTTGACGAGTTCTTGCCTCAGCTGCTGCCGGCCGCTCCTACCAACAGGTCACAGGGCTAGAAGGACCGGATCTCAGACCCAGCCTGGCAATTCCTGCATCCTGTTATCATGCAGGAATGTGCCCGCCTGTGTTTTCAGTAGCGTGTCCTGCCTGAGGTGAAAAGCTTCCTTCCTTGCAAGAAGGTCCAGCCTGAGAGAGGAGTGAAACGTAAGGACCAAGCCAGATTCCTCAGCTGAGAATTTCTTAGACAACAGACCTCGTGCATCTGGGGAAACAGAGCCAGGCCCTCATGTCTGTCCCTGAGGGGATGTGCCACATGGCATACGGAGGCTGGGGAATCCCGGCACAGCTGTGAGTGCCCCTTGGGTTGTAAGGTCTAGGTGAAGCGGGTATTTTCTCTCTATGCCTGCTGGGGAGAGGGACACGAGGTCTTCAAATTGCCTCCTTTCCTCAGCAGTTCCTTCAGCTTTGCTTAACCCCAACCCGAGGGACCAGCTGGGGGTAGCAGAAAGCACCGGAAAGAACAGGAGGCTTCCCAGTGAAGATAACCCTGTGTTTTCCCATCTGCGAGAAATGACCGGTCCATCCTGCCAGAGATCCAAGTCATGGCAACTGAACATGGCTAATGCTGGCGATGGGGGAATCCATTCACCCTCAGGCTACGTCTACACTACGAGTTTTCTCAGCAAAAAATATGCTAATGAGGGACTCATTTGCATGAGTCACTATCTCATTTGCATATTTTCTGCGGCTCCGTTTTTGTGCTAGGGGTTTTTGTGCAAAAACAGGCAGTGTGGACATTTTCTTTTTGCGCACAATCTCCTTTTTCTGCAAGATCAGTATACCTCCTTTTTGGGGGCATACGGATCTTGCGGGAAAGGGGGGTTTTGTGCAAAAAGAAAACGTCCACACTGCCTGTTTTTGCGCAAAAACCCCTAGCGCAAAAACAGGTCGGCAGAAAATATGCAAATGAGATCGCGACTCATGCAAATGAGTCCCTCATTAGCATATTTTTTGCCGATAAAACTCGTAGTGTAGACATAGCCTGAGGGAATTAGAGTTTTGTTGACTGTGGGGAAGGGGTGAAGAATAAGGGAAAGAAAAAAATCTCCTAGAAATACTGGTTTTTAAGGCCATTATGATCATCCTCGCTGAAAACAGGTCAGAGACGGCCCCTAGGCCTTCCGGCATCAAGCCCCTAACTTTGGAGCTAGAAAGGCATTTAGTCTTGGTTTAAGACATCAAAGGGTGGAGAATCCACCACCTCCCTTGACAGGAAGTTGTTCCAGTTACCCTTGTTGTTTAAACACCTACCTTAATTGGTGGTGCAAGCGCTGCTGTGTAGGTGGCCCTCTTCCTATGGAGACAATTATCATTAAACAACCCTTAGCATCCTTCAGGGAGTGGCTGGTGATGATAGAGCCAAATCAGGAACCTGCGTCATGCTGCCCTAAATTCTCAGCTACCTCATTCCCCTTCCCAAAAGGACAGTGATGATGTCAGGTCACTGGTACTGGATGGTGGTTGTGTTTCACCCCAGAGGTGGCAGCATTTCAAGGGGGAGCTGCACCTGGAGGGTGGCATTCCATACTCCTCCCGTGTTCACAATGCAACGTAGCAGATGTGGCACTGATGAGGTCTTGCAAAACTATGTGAGGTGGACATGAGCTAGGTCTACTCTGTATTGGAAAGACTTTGTCCTTCTTTCTGTCTGCTTGTCTCTTTCTTCAAGAACTCCTCCTAAATGGGAAGAGCCTAAATAGACCACCAAATGTGGTAGGCAGCTTCCTCTGATCATAACATAAAGCAAGGTCAGGGTTTGGTTGGGCCAGGAAAATAGCATGCACGTGGGAAAGGATTGCTTGTCATAATACCCTACAGAAAAGGGATAGAATCACCAGGCAGCTGAAAGGGGCTTTCTGGGGGGCATGTCCCCTCTCCCCCAGTCCCAAGCCCCCCCACCCAGGTATGTTTGCAGGGGGGGGGGCAGCAAGGGACTGATGCTCCTCCCTCCCCCCCAGATTCATACAGGGATGTTGCTGGCTGTTCCCCTTCACCAGGGAGCAAGGGGAAAGTGCACAGCTTGCTGCATTCCTCACTCCGGCTGGGGAAGCACAGAGGAACTATGCACTTTGCTTTCACTCCCTGGTGGCAAGCAGTGCTGGTACAAATCTCAGTGGAGAGGGGAAGTTTGCCCCTCCATAAACCTCTTCCCCCCACCAGTCCCCTGCACAGAATCCCTCCTCACCCCCAACCCTGATTCCTGCTCCCCTACCTCCAAAGCAGGGAGTCTCCAGAAGCTGTGGGGTCAGTGCCTATAGATGAGGGGTAGCATATGGAGCCACTGGTGTACATGCCAGCTGCTTTTGGGGGTGGCATAAGTAGCTGTCTAGCCACTCCTAAGGTGGGGGGGGAGAGACCTTGAACCCACCACACTGCACATCCCAGCTAAGTGCCCTATCCCTAGGCCACTCTAGAACTGACCCTACTTCCCTCCCCTGAGTCCCTCCTTAAGGACCCAAGCAAAGCCAGGTAAATGTGGTGTGTGTGGCGGGAGGTAAATGTGGGGTGTGTGTATGTGTGTGGCCAGGTAAATGTGGGGGGTGTGTGTGTATGTATGTGGTTGTTTTTTTTTTTTAAGCCCAACAAACAATTCATTGCACTGCACAGGCCATAGGCCAGCCCCTCAGCTGCTATGAATCCTCTCAGCTGCACTGAAGTCAGGGGAGCAGAGCCCGTTTACAGCCACTGAGAATCCT
>JANRFK010002918.1:12096523-12113074 GCA_030068395.1 Apalone spinifera | reverse complement strand
CCCCCCCCCCCCCCCCCCGGTATGTATTGCTAAGCTTGTGTTCCCCTGCAACTAATAAAAATGTCTCTTTGTAAGAAACTGGCTGTGTTTCTTTATTTTTGCTTAAAACCAATAAAACACGGCGGCATAAATACTCCTGGACAGCTTCACTCCTGGCATGTCCTGTCCTAAGAACATAAGAGCGGCCATACTGGGACAGACCAAAGGTCCATCCAGCCCAGTGTTCTGTCTGCCAACAGTGGCCAATGTCAGATACCCCAGAGGGAGGGAACACAACAGGGAATCCTCATGTGACCCCTCTCCTGTCACCCATATTCAGACAAACAGACTAGGGACACCATTCCTACCCATCCTGGATAATGGCCATTGATAGACCTAACCTCCATGAATCTATCTAGCTCTTTTTTGAACCCTGTTAAAGTCCTAGCCTTCACCGCATCCTCTGGCAAGGAGTTCCACAGGTTGACTGTGCGCTGAGTGAAGAAAAACTTCCTATTGTTTGTTTTAAACCTGCTGCCTATTAATTTCATTTGGTGACCCCTAGTTCTTATATCCATTTTTTTCTGTCATGTGAATTGATTACTTGCCAAGTGCAGGGGATGTGCTACCTCCCTTCCTTTCCCTCCGCCCCCCGTCCTAATTTGGGCTGAGGCATTTCACCTCTCCAAACTGTGGTCTTGTTGTCGGCACCATGGGTCTAGCACTTGTCCCCTCCCACTCTGAGTGGGGTTGGCACCTTAGTGGATTCCTGCTTCCAAAGCAACGTTAGGCAAAAAGGCAACGTGTGATGATAGAAGCACAGAACATTAGAACCAGAAAGGATCTCGTGAGATCATCGAGTCCAGTCCCCTGCCCTCACAGCAGCACCAACCACTGTCTAGATCATCCCCGATAGATGTCTAGCCAACCTGTTCAATCCTGATCATTCTGCTGTCACACTTTGTGCAGCCTGTCAAAACCCGTCCCAGGCCAAGCCCTTGCCTCCATAAAGCCCATGAGAAAACTCCCCTGGCGCTCAAGGAGCACTGGCGATAATGCTGATCTCGAGTGACGGGTCCAGGGTTTTTTCTGTGACTAGGCTTTTTTTTTTTTTTTTAAGTCTTTGAAGAAGGGCTTCTGAGCGTATTGGCGAAGGGGAGGCCCGCCCTGCAGGTGTACCACCCCCTGCACATCTGCAAAGGGAGAGAAACTGGATTGTGCGTTGGAATAGCTATAGAGAGTCTATGGGATTCCCCATTGTCAGGTAAGAGGCATGTTTTAGTGTGCAAAGGAGAGGGGCGAGGAGAAAGATCCTAGGTGGGAGACATCAGATTGGTTGGAAAGCAGCCTGCTTGAGGGATTATAAACTTTGCAGTTCTGCAAACTGGCATAGCAGCTACTCCGGGGCGGCCGCGCTGAGCCTGGGGTGTGAGTATATAAAAGAGACATTCACCCATGAGACACAGGGTTACTGCTTACAACGTATCATGTCGTGAAAGCATTTGAGGGCGCAATGTTACATTTCGGTGGTAATTGATTGTCACTCAGGCTCTGTTAATTCATGAATGTATGTGTGTGTTCTGCACGCACTAGGTGTTTGGGGGTCAAAGTCTGGTGGTTGGGGAGCTCCAGAAGTTGTGAATATGATCGATGGTCTTGTCGCCTTGCTAGTGTGCACGCTGTACTGTCTGATGATTTCAGGGAGGGGAGCTTTGTTGGTTGTTTGCGGTGGAGAGCTGTCATCAAATTGCTAGTGGGATTGAATATTGATATTGTAGGCAAGCCCACAGCCCCAGGGCCTCATGTGCTACAAGCCACACCAACACCCAAGAAGACACGGTCCCAACCTTGAAGCACTCAGGTGCAAAGAGGCTAAATGTGGTCAGTTGGGGGGCATTTTCAAATGTTCAGAAAAATCTGGATGCAAACAGCTGAGCTGCTCCAGTAGTGAACATAAGAATAAGTCAGACCAAAGGGCCATCTACGCCCAGTATCCTGTCCTCTGACAGTGGCCAAGGCCCGGTGTCCCAGTGCACTAACGCTGCAGATGTTTGGAATCGGAGGGAAGGGTCCGGCCGATCTCTTGCAGCCTAATCGTATTGCATCATTGGAGCGGGTCTCCATTGTGCTAAGCGTAGGACTTGCTCCAAAGAGCTTATAGCCTGAGACGATAAGACAGCCAGGAGGTGGCAGGGGAAACAAGGATGGAGAGAGGGTTGCCAGGTGTCCAGTACTGAGCCAGACAGCTCGGTATTTGCACCTTCCGTCCGGTAAAAAAAATTCAGAAAGTACCAGACATTTAAAGAGGCCACAACTGCATTTCAGGCCATGCACCAGAATTTTTTCCTGGTGGTTTTTTTTTTTGTAGGGTTGGTATTTTTTGTGAAACCATCTAGCAACCCTAGACGGAGAAGTCAACGTGACTTACTGGAGGTCACCCAGCCCAGAGGTTCTCAACCGTGGGCCATATGGCTCCCCAGGGGCCACGCCCTACCTCTAGGGGGCCACATGGAAAAAAACGGAACATTAGGTAAATTTTGTACCTTTTTTTCCAACTAACAGCAGCTCTGAGGGGGGCCACTGAGGTAAACGAGGCTCAGAAGGGGGCCATGAGCAAAAAAAGGTTGAGAAACACTGACCCAGCCAACCAGTGGCAGAGGAGAGACTAGAACACAGGTCCTCCTAACCCCATATGTCATACTCCTCCTTCTTCTATTTGTTCGCTCATAAAATTGCCTTTTCTTTCACACATCGGGCACACAGAGAGCCAGACTCTACCCCGGCCTTTAGCTGGAATAGCACCTTGGCGTAGATGGCATGCTCAAACTAAGGCAGACTTCTTGCTAATCCTGCCCAACGTGGAGTCCCAGGACTAATCACCACAGCTGGGCCGCACTAGGGGCGGGCCAAGAGCGGGAGAAGTAGGAGTGACTCCCGGAGGAATCTCTGAACAGAGTCCCATGGAAACCCAGTCATGCCACATCCCCACCTCATTAATAAACAGCCATGGTTAAAACAACAGCACTAAATGGCAGTGATACGCCGTGTTCTTCAGCGCCTCGGGCAGCACTGTAATTCCCGAGGACTTCAGCCGTAACTTAAAAGTTATCTGGAATCAATAGCTAATTCCACCCGCAGGCACTCATCAGGAACTTTAATGCTGAACATGGCATTTAATTTGTTATTTGGATTTTTTTTATTTAAGGGGGAGGGGTGATTCTTGCATTTCCAAAGTTCTGTTAGCCACTTTTCCACTGCTAACATGATAGGAGAAAATGGCTTTTCATGGTCTTAGGCCAAGATTTTCCTAAACCATGAGATGTTTAAGGTGCTTCTATTTTGGGGGTGGTCTGACTTGGGGTGGCCTTTAAAGAGGCCAGATTTTCACTGGAAATCACTAGTTGCTTGGGTAACTCTTGGCCTCTGAACCACAACCGTTTTCTGAAAAGGCATTTTCTGAAAATGTTCCATCTCTGTAACAGAATTTGGTGGGGAGGGAATTTTATCCCTGGCCTTCTGGTGTGAAACGTCAACTCCCATTAGGTCTCTGATATGTAGTGTGCTGTCTTACACACACACACACACACGGTCCCTGGTATGTAGCATGCTCTCTCTCTCACACACACACACACAATCCCTGGTATGTAGCATGCTGTCTCTCACGCATACATACACAACACATACACACACACGGTCCCTGGTATGTAGCATGCTCTCTCACTCACACACACACACACACACACAACCACACATACACGATCCCTGGTATGTAGCATGCTCTCTCTCTCTCTCTCTCTCACACACACACACACACACACACACACACACACACACAATCCCTGGTATGTAGCATGCTGTCTCTCACACATACATACACAACACATACACACACACACACGGTCCCTGGTATGTAGCATGCTCTCTCTCACACACACACACAACCACACATACACAATCCCTGGTATGTAGCATGCTCTCTCTCTCTCAACACACACACACAATCCCTGGTATGTAGCATGCTGTCTCTCACACATACATACACAACACAACACACCCACACACACACTCACACGGTCCCTCGTATGTAGCGGGCTGTCTCGCACACACATACACAATGCTCCTGAGGAATTATGCCCTTTCTTCAAAGACAACTGCGCCCATTTTGCTCAGCATGGTGCTGATGGTGCAGGTTTCGGGGGAGGGAGGTTGCTCTGATAAGACCATATGCAACACGTGCTGGGGAAAACGTACACAGGGTGTGAGCGAGGGGTGAAATCCAGCCCTGGGCCAGGCACCCGGGAGCCACCACTTGAATCCCAGGCAGGCTCCGCTGTCTTAAGCAGCATCTGTGATCTGCTATAGTCAGAAGTCAGAGCCCACGAGGCCAGAGTCACATTGCTCAGGGCTGAGTTTCATCCCCCAGCACAACGGGCCATGGTCTGTATGCTGATCCCATTACTGACCCATGCTTGCTTTCCTGAGGCCACCGGCGTCATCTCCGGTGACTTGCCAGGTTCCGGTCAGCGCCAGTGCAGGACATAAGAGAACGCCGGTATTCCTCTGCACTGGCTGGTAGCAGCAAGGAGGAGAAAGCCATGGTAATGGGACATATGTCAAAACCAGGGGAGAATGGTTCCTTCAGAGGCAGCACTGAGTGAGGCATGTGTACATAAGAGCGGCCATACTGGGTCAGACCAACAGTCCATCCAGCCCAGGATCCTGTCTGCCGCCAGTGGCCAACACCAGATGCCCCAGAAGAAGGGAACACAACAAGGAATCCTCACGTGATCTCTCCTCTGTTTCCCACTTCCAGACAAACAGAGGCTGGGGACACCATTCCTACCCATCCTGGCTAATAGCCTTTGAGGGACCTAACCACCATGAATGTATCTAGCTCTTTTCTGAACCCTGTGGAAGTTCTAGCCTTCACTGCATCCTCTGGCAAGGAGTTCCACAGGTTGACTGTGCGGTGAGAGAAGAAAAACTTCCTATTGTTTGTTTTAAACCTGCTGCCTAGCATCACCCCAGAAGAGCTTGAGGGTGTGGGGGACTTTAACTCAGAGCCTCACTTGTGAGGCACAGTTCACCCCCCCAGCCTCCCTCTTGCTCATGGTGAGGGGCAGGGATTTACTGTTGGCCTGCCCCAGCAGTAACTCATTGACAGCCTCCCCCTCTGACAGGCCAAGGGAGTAGGGGATGGTAGAAAGGCCCCAAGAGACCCCAGGGGTACGTAGCCCCCAGAGCATAATCAGACCCTTGTGCTACCCTAGATGTGCACTGTCCTCACTGGGGTCGAGCCTGTTCCACTCACTGAAGTTTGGTTGCTCTCCCTTCCAGCCCTGCGAAGCCCAGAGGACAGGATGAATTGGTCCTCGCTCCAGGAGCTCCTGAGTGGAGTGAACAAGTACTCCACGGCCTTCAGGCGCATGTGGCTCTCTGTGGTCTTCGTCTTCCGCTTCCTGGTCTCCTTGGTGGCAGCGGAGCAGGTGTGGCGCGACGAGCAGAGGGACTTTGAGTGCAACACGTGCCAGCCCGGCTGCCCCAACGTCTGCTACGACCACGTCTTCCCTGTCTCCCACATCCGCCTCTGGGCCCTGCAGCTCATCTTCGTCACCTGCCCCTCCCTTCTGGTGGTCATGCACGTGGCCTACCGGGCGGCCAAGCAGAGGAAGCACCAGGAGGCAGAGGGAGGGAACAGCCACGGCAAGAAGCAGGGAGTCCTGTGGTGGACCCACCTGCTCAGCCTGGTCTTCAAAGTCACCATGGACGTGACTTTCCTCTACATCTTCCACCGGCTCTATGCCAATTTCAGCCTGCCCCGCATGGTGTGGTGCGCTGAGGCCCCCTGCCCCAACACGGTCGACTGCTTCATCGCCAGGCCCACCGAGAAAAGACTCTTCACCTACTTCATGGTGGCCGCCACCACCTGGTGCATCCTTCTCAGTCTCTGTGAGATGGCCTACCTGGTCGCCAAATGCTGCTGGGAACTTGCCACCTGGCGCCAGGGCAGGGAGCTTGGGAGTAAGCCTGCAGGCCGTTATCACTGCACGCAACAGAGCCGGGTTCTTAGTGCAACATCCTCAGGGCAGGCTCCACTCGGGTTTGTCCCTTTAGATAGTGGGGAGGGTGCTGGTGAAGGGAGAAGAGGCTCATACGTCCTCTCCCTGCACTCAGGGTCTCTGGCACAGGCTCCATCCAACAGTGCAAACTGCTCACCAGCTTACAGCCTGACTGATGAAGTAATCAAAGGCTGATTTGAACTAGGGTTGCCAGGTATCCGGTTTTTGCCCAAACAGTCCCTATTCAAGTCCCCTGTCCAGGAAAAAAAAAACCTGGTGAAAAACTGGGGCCATTTAAAGGTGCAGTGTCCTTTTTTCTCTCTCTCTCTCTCTCTCTCTTTCTCTCTCAACCAAGTTTGCCATGTTCAGGATTTTTGTTGAAAGCATCTGGCAAGCCTAATTCAAACCCTTTCTCTAAGGCTACAACCATTTCTCAAACCAGTGCCCACTGGAGGCAGGGTCACACTGTCCCTGAAAAGTGCATGGACAAGTTGCAGAACCAGTCAGAGTTTTGCATAGTTCTATTTTTTTTCAACAACAGCAACATTCGAAAGGGATGACATTTGTGAGACAATTTGCCCTGTTTCTGGTCCATCTTCAATAAAGAGTTGATACATGATTTGTAGATGTTCTAGGTATGTAATTAGGGTACATCTACATTGCGGAGCTATTTCAGGATACTGGACGTAACCTGCAATAGCTATTCCACATTTATTGAAGCATCCCGTGCTTTCAAAATAGATTTTGAAATAATGGGCGGCTTATTCCGACGTCCCGATAACCCTCGTTCCACAAGGGTTAAGGGGCATTTCGGAATAGCAAGTTTTTTCCAAATTTGGCATTGTGTAGAGAGCCCCAAAGCACGAAATATGCTATTTCAAAATACACTCGAAGTAAGCTACGCAATTTGTGTAGTGCAAATTGCGTAGCTTATTTCGAGCTAAGGGTGCTGTGTAGACGCACCTTACAGACAGGCATTTTCAGTGGGCATAAACACACTGGTAGAAGGTGCCCCAGATGGTCTGCGGCAAGTGTACAAGCAGCTGTTGATCTGTAGAATTCCATAATGGTCCATAGATATTTTCATAAGTGGTCATAAACTGTTTGTAAATATACCTGGGTATAAGGTCCTTCTGTGATGAGCTGGGAGCTGTTTCTGTGTACAGCCTGAAGACTCGGTTTGAAATCATGGGCGAACTTTGGATTGCAACCTCCATTTTCAATGTGAGGTTTGGTCGTTCTTCCCAGTTGCCCTTTTACCTCCAAGTTGGACTGGGCCCAAGGGGGTAGTGGCACAAAGCTAACGCTAGAAGGCTGTTAAACCTTGATGATCCAATATTCACATAGGAACACCCTAAACCAAAGATGGCTTCTCCCCAGAAGAGCTGGGCTAACCAGAGAGAGGACACCTGGCAACAAAGTCACCTGGAAGGCGTCTGTGCTCACCTGTAGACGCTGATCAGAAGATCACCTGACAGAGGTTATAGAAGGGCAGGAGAAGCTCTATTTCCAACAGCTGAGCAGCTGGCAGAACCAGATGAAGCAGTGGGGAGCCCGGCCTATCTGAACACAGACCCCGCCAGGGGCAGGAGCTGGAGTGAGGACCACTGTACACGGAAGGGGGGTTGGTTTCTAAATGATATGGGCACGCTTGTGCGTTTGCTTTGTACTTAAGAGGTACTGAGTTACCAACCTTCAGGTGGGGCAATAAAATGGTGGTGGTTCACTGGGGTTAGCCCATGGTGGGCCACTGCCACTGTATTTACCTGCACCTCTGCAGCTACCAGCAATCGCAGCTCCTATTGGCCGCAAATCACCATTCCCAGGCAATCGGAGCAGCGCAAAGTGGTACGGACCAGGAGACTGCTTCCCGCAGCTCCCATTGGCCGGGAATGGCGATCCGCGGCCAATAGGAGCTGTGATCGCCTGTACTGATGGAGGTGCAGGTAAATATAGCGGAGGGGGCCCACCAGAGACTCACCCTGGTGGACCAGATTGGACCCATAAGCCAATATTTGCTCATCCCTAAGCTAGACGCACGTCCATTTTGGTTCTGTCGTCCCCCATCCTTGGAACCCTTTGGGGGTGGGTTCGGAACATGCAAGAGCTGCTGAGGTGTGGCATTAGGTTAGGGCCAGGGCGATTGGCTTGCTGGGGCCTCGGTGCCAGGCATGGGAGCTGCAGCAGGAGAATGGGCCTCCGGGTCCAAAGCCAGGCCCCATGCATAACTTCTCCCAGCCCCAGCAAGCTAATGGCACATGAGATCCACCACAACATGGAGCCCCTTCTCAGCAGCCTAGGAAGTGTCCAGCCAGATCTGTGACACCATCCATGCCCTTCAATGGGCATTAGAGACCCGATCCATTTTGTACAACTTTCACTGCCACACCTGCCGGCGGGTTGCAATGGAGCAGAGCCCACTAACCAATCCCTGTGCATCTCCCTCTCCTGGGATGGGTGAGATTCTCTGCAGGCCACCCCGGCCCAGCCGTGGCTTTGGAAGTTGTCTCATGCCCTGTGGATGGTGCAAAGTCGTGGAGGGAGAGGGGGACAGGAAGAGCTGGGGGATGGGGTAGGTGGAGGCAGGACCTAGTGAAAGGAGGGAAGGCAGGACCTAGTTGCAGGAAGAGCCCCGGCAATACTGCCTGATGGTGATCGGATGGCCAGGGCAGTTTTATGCGGATCACGTTGCGGTGCTCCTCTTGTCTCCTGGGTACGGCGCGGGATCAGCTTCCCCACAGGTGCCACATTCGTGTGTCTGAGTCTCCAAATAGCCCAGTCCTCAATGGGTGATAAGCAGTGTAGCTCTGTTGGCTTCAAGGTGCCAAGGAAACCAGTTGCAGAGCAGGTCCCTGGGTGTTAACCCAGTCTGCCCATGGGCGTTCCTGCTAGCATGGCTCATTTGCTAGGTCAGTCACGGAAGGGGAATCGGCCGCATGTGATTTGCTACCTTAGGTACTTATCCGACCCTTAGCACCTCAGCCTCTCACAATCTTTTCGTGTCTTAGCCTCACCATGACCTTGAGAGGCAGGATGGTTCTGATATCCCCATTGTACAGCTGGGGAACCGAGGCACAGAGAGATCAAGGCCCTCAGAGGATCTGGCACTAAAGGACTTGCCCATGGCCCCACGGTAAAAGCTGTAGCGGAGCAGATTTGAGTCCAGGCTGGCCATGTTCTAGGCTGCTTCCCTAACCGTTGCACCATCCTTCCTCTCATGGAAGCTGGTCTCCAATCCCTTGGGCAGCTTTGAAAAATCTCCTTGTGAGTGTTCTCATTGGAGCAAATGTGGAAACTCGACTGATGTGCCAGCCCCTGGCTAATGGATTCTCAGTACAGGTTGAATCTCCCAAATCTGGGACACTCTGGTCTGGCAACATCCCTGGTCTGGCAGGGCCACTGGTGTTACTGGAGCAAAGAGTCCCGGAGGCGGAGAGTAGGGCCTGGGGAGCCCGGACTGGGTCAGCAGGGGCTGAGCAAGGTGGCAGCTGTGGAACCCCGGTGTCAGTGGGACCAGGCGGGGTGAGGAGCCCTGTCCTAGCTGAAGAATCTCTGGCATTAGCAGGACCAGGCAGCAAACAGGGAACCCCCATTCCGACCAGGGAATCCCTGGTATCAGCTAGGCCAATCAGCAAGCGGGGAGCCCCTGCCCCAGCTGGGAAACTCCCTGTAGCAGCCGGGCCAGGCAGCCCCGGGCCCAGCAAACCAGCAGCGGAAGTAGGACTGGCCCCAGCGGGAGGGGCAGCTGGGCAGCCCCAGCCAGGGAGCCCTGGGAAGCCCCCAGTGGCAGCATCCCGGGCAGCTGGCCCACCCTGGCTGGGGAACTCCCCAGTGTTATCGGAATGGGCGATGCCAGGGAACCCCGCCTCAATGGGACTAGGCAGCCGGGAATCCCCAGTAGGGCTGGGATGGTCAGTCCCAGCCATAGAACCCTGGCAGCAGTGGGGCCAGGCGGGACGGAAACAGGGGAGCCTTGGTCAGGGAGCCCCGGGTAATCACCAGCAGCAGAGGGGCCAGCGGCATCTGATCAGGGCTGGCAGCGGCCGGGTGGCCCCAGCAGGGGAACCCGTTCCTGGTGGCAGTGGGGCTGGCAGCGGTCAGGCCGGGACCCCAGGGAACTCTAGCAGCAGTGAGCAGGAGTGCCAGCCCTGGGAGCCCAGGAGTGGAGCAGGCAGCGGGGAAGGACTGACCTTCCCTACTCCGGCACACTCCCTGGCTCGGGACTGCTCAGGTCCCGCGGGTGCCAGACCAGGGAGGTCCAATCTGTACATACAGTCCCCGTCTGAGCATCCTCTGGAAATGTGGTCACCCTAAAGACAACTCCTTTAAACATGGAGAACGCTGGCTGAAGAAGTGGGTTGTGCCCAGGAACACGCCTGATGCCTGATGTTTGGTTCTCCAGGGTGCTGCTAGACTATTGGTTGTTCTTGACGTTATTTGCTGTCTACATGATGATTAAAATTCTTCCTTGACTGCCATGCCAGGTTTTGGGGCCAAGCAAAAGGTCGCTCACCGTTCCTATTAAAACAAAATGTCTAAAAAGGCAGCAGTGGTTTGTGAATTTTTTTTTTTTTTAAGACTCTTGATTTAAAAACATTTGTTTGGAAAACGCCGAGCGGCTCTAACTCTAACCAAGCAAGCTCTGCCCTTTGCCGACCACTGAATCTCTGGCTGGCGGGGAGCCCGGCCTCACTTGCTTTGCCTTTCTGCTGGGGAATGAAGACAAACTGATTTATCGGTTGTTCCGAGGGGCGGCCCTTCTGTTTCCAACATGCATGAACCTGTATGTAGGCCGGCAACACTGCTCAGAGCAGCCCTTTCTGCAAACAGCAAGGGACTGGTATGTGGAAAATCTCCTTCTTCTGAGCCAGTTTTTCTCTCTGCACCAAAACACCTGCAGGCAGCAGCCTGCTGTGAGACGGCCTGGTAAGAGCCCTTCGCACAAACGAGCAGCAGCTGTAACCCAGCAAGCACAGTGCAGCCCTTACAGAAGGGTGAATGAGTGCTAGATGGTGTTCAGATCAGGAGGTTTTTCACTCGTCTCTTGTGGTGAATTTCCCCTGGCTGGGGATCTGAGCTCTGAGGCATAAAACAAGCCCAGTTCAGAGCATTTCCTGGATGCTAGAGGGACAGGGCAGGATAAAAGACCCAGGCCTGGGTTGTCAATGGTGAGTTTTCCATGCCTAACTTAAACTAGCCTTAAAGCAGGAGTGGGGAGCCTAGTGCCCTGGGATTGGATCCAGCCCCTGGCTTGCCTGGATCTGGCCCCAAATGTTTGGGACTCCCCCCTCCCCTCAGCACTGGGGAGCCCACATAGGTACTCCAGCCTCGTGCCCCTGTCCCCCCTGCTGCTAGGCTTGCCAGATGCTTTCACCAAAAATCCTGAACTTGGCAAAAAATCCCAGGAGATGAGAGTTGTTGAGCAAAAAAAAAAGAAAAAAGGGAGGTTAAAAAAAAGGTCGCTGCACCTTTAAGAATCCCCGCACTCCTCGCTTCCCGCCAGACACGCCGGCCTTCTGTCCAAAAAAACCAGAAAATACCGGACATTTGACATGTCCGGTATTTTCTGTTTTTTGTTTTTTTTTACTGGACAGGGGCCAGAAATAACGGACTGTCCGGGAGAAAACCGGGCACCTGGCAGCCCTACCTGCTGCCTAGTTCCCTGCTGTTGAGGAGGAGCCTTGAGCCTTGTGGGCTGGAGTCAGGGACCCTCAGGGTGGACAGCAAGGACATTCGTGCTGGGGCAAAGGCCAAGCCTTGATGATTGTCACTCAAGCCATCAGAGAGACAGGAAGCTCCAGCCTCCGTAACCTGATCAGAAAAACCGAGTCTGGGGGATGGGTGGTGTCCTGCTTGCAAATGTTCTTCCTGGTGGACGTGGAGGGGAGAGACAACAGACAAGCCCTGCCTCTGTCATGTCAAATGAACTTCATGGTCCAGGCTCCCCACGGACCAGGACTGGTGGCAGAGAACAAGAGAGCTGGTGGAAGGAGGGGAAGCTAACTGCCCCCACATGGTGAGTAGGCCTTATATTGGGCCTGAGCCCTACCATGAACAGTCACTCCAATACCCAGCCTTCCACTTCTAAATCTATCTTCCTCTTGCCAACCATCCGTCAATTCCCAGACAGTCCGTAACCCAGAGATAAAATTGGACCGGTCCATAAAAACATTTAGATCTCAGCAGAAAAACCACCAAGCTTTGCAGCACACCTTGGCCCTGAGCAAGTTCTGAGCTGCGATTCCCAGGGCAAGGGCAGAGAAGGGAATTGTCCTGGCAGGGGATGTGTCTGACCCGCTGGCTGGCAGGGGCTGCTCTTCTCTGCCTCTGGCTTTGAACTCTTCTTCCATGTCGCTAGCGTCAGCACAGCAGCAACTTTTGGTGGGCGCGTGTCAACGTTGCCTCTACTTTTTTTCTACCCGTGTGCAGAATAAATTTTGTTCTGTGCACCAGTGCATGTGCGGATGTGCACTGCCAATAAAAACGCATCCTACCAGCTGAGGAAGGCTGTGGGCGCGCTGCTAATCAGCTGGGTGACATCTATATCTCTCGTGGGCAGCCGCTCAAGCACTCAGCTCACAGGGAACACTGGTGTGCGTGCAGCACACAGCCCTGCCGGGCTCCCCGCGGTGGGGGCAGGGAATGGAGTACAGCAGGCCCGGGCACAGCAGCCCCTACAGGTTCCCTGCTGATAAGTCACAGGGGAGCAGTCACACGTGGTGGCTCCCCGGTCCCAGTTGGGCGAGCAGCTCGCGGGTGTCCCCTCCCAGGAAGGGAGGAGGAGGGCCCAGAGGGGGATGGTTTGGGCTGGTGCTGGGGGGCTCTACTAGGAACAGGATTGTGTCCACCTGCCTGGTAACGTGCTGTGAAACCAGCTGCCTGTTTTGGGGGCTCCCCCTTTACCCCAACTTGCTGCCCAGCTTGGTCGTGCGCTGCTCCATGCTCCCATGGCATCAGAACGTGCCGGTCAAAATGTTCGTCTGCCTTTTTTTTTTTTTTTTTTTTCTGTACCGCCCATAAAAATCCGTTTTGGCCGTTGGCAGCCCCTAGAGCGGAAGGCAGTCATGCCGATGCGCTCGTGCTCCTCTCCTCACCGATGGCTCGCGCAAGCTGATGGTCAGCCCTCGGCCAGCGATCCCGCCCAACAGCCTCCCAGCCCAAGGCCACGTCCCGGTTCCTGCGGCTGCCAAGGATCGTGCGGTTCGAGCGCCTGCTCTCGAACAAGCTAGTCTTAGTTCCCCAGCACGCCGGGGGTCTGTCAGGCCTACCAGGCTCTGCTTCAGGACGCAGGCTCCTTGCATTGCTGCTGAGTGTAATACAAGGCTACCTTAGCCCTATGGGCTACGAGCACTGAGGCTTATGGGTGGCTGGATCACCTCAGCCCCACAGGTTTGCTCAATCTATAAAGCACCTCTTCTTTCCTCTCCCTGTGCAGTTGAGCTTCTCGAAACCGGGACTCGCTGGCCCTGGGGCCTGGCAGGACCTCGGATGTCCCTGGGTCAGAGGGCCCTGGCTACTGGGAGTCAGCTAGCAGGAGGGCCGGGAGCCCTGTTGGGGCCAGGAGCGGCAGCCAGCAGGGTAGGCGGCCTGGCTGGGACCAGTGTCAGCAGGGCAGGCAGACCAGACCGAGCCACGAGCGGAGCTGGGTGGCGGGGGAGGCCGGGTGGCGGAGCCAGAGCCGGGAAGTCTGGGGGGGTCTGGCGACCGGCCGGAGCCAAAAGCTGCGGGTGCCTGGCTAGGAGTGGAGCCAGGCAACAGTCTGTCCAGCAGCAGAGCTGGGCGGCTGGCAGCCAGGGCAGGGAGGCTGCCTGGGGGGCCAGGGAACTGGGTTGGGGTGCTGGTGATGGGGGAGTGGAATTAGCCTCCCGTTGTCCCCCAAACTCCCTCATTCAGGACCAGTCAGTCCCAAGGGTGCTGGACCAGGGAAGTCCCACTTGTAGTGTGATTTTTGTTCCCTTCTCTGGTCTCATCTGTTGTCACTGGGCAACTGGCCCTGCCAGGGGGCCTGGGCCTGGCCTCACCTGGGACTTATCAGCTGCCTCCCAGCTGAGTCTGATCCAGGGATGATAAAAGCCAGCAAGCACACCACTCTGGGGGGGAGGGTCTGGCCTGGGTAAGAGGCTCTTTGTAGTTTGGGGAGAACTAGCCAGCCTTGCTCTGGGATGGCTCCGCTGGGCTTGAGCTGATGCTGTTAGGCCTTCTGGGCTGTGGGAGACAGAGTAGGTACTGACGCAGCCCTTGGCCTGTCAGCGTTCTGGGGCAGCACTGGCTCTTTTCTGCGTGTTTGTACAGAGCATGGCACAGTGGTACCGTGTGTTGCTTGGGGGCTCTTGATGCTACCAAAATACTATTGCTGCAGGGCTCTCTCTGCTGCCTCTGCCCATGGACACAAGTGGCCTGGGTCTCAAGCATCAATCCTTGAGAACTGACTTGCTGCTTTGCCCACTTGTGTTTACTGAAGTCCTGCTGGTGAGTGAGAATTTTGGCTGTGCCCCAATGAGCCATGCAGAACACTCCGTTTGTGCAGTCATAGAAATGTGCCCCAGGAGAGTCAACCGAGGGGTGCCCCAGATCTGACCCAGTTACGTTAGGCTTGACTTTTTTTCTGAGAACTACTGGTGATGACAGATATTCAGTCCTGCCCTCTGGCTGCAGCTGCTCTCCATAGGGCCATATCGTCAGTAAAGAACCTGATAGTCCATCCCTCTCCAGGAGGATGGGGGATGCTGCTTGGCTGAGTAGGGCAGCTTTTAGCCTGGTTCCCTTCCTGGGGTTTGTCTTGTGTGTATTGTAAGGATGCTAATTAATAACGCTGTAAGAGCTAATTGCAAACTGAAAGGTACCATGTGTGTCTCAAGCTGGAATGACCAAGCCAGTGTAAACCAATGGGGAAGTCTGTATAGCCAGGTGGCTTTGTGGGGTGTGAAATGGTTTAAAAGAAAGGATCTCAAAAATGGACAAAAATCTACAGTGGCAAAATGAGCTAGCCCATGAATAACCACCCTGGGCTCTGTCACACGGTGCAATGCATTTCATTCTCTCTCCTGTTGGAGAGGCAAGGAAAAGGAAGTGTAACCCACACACCTAGGCTATGTCTACGCTGGTGAAATCTTGTGCCAGAAATATGCAAATGAGGCTAAGTGTGGAATATCGCTGAGCCTCATTTGCATATCGAATGAGCGGCCATTTTTGCGGAAGAGGCTCTTGCGCTAGAAGGAGCTATCTACACTGCCCCTTCTTGTGCAAGAAAAACCCTCTTGCGCAATGCCATTATGCTGTTTATTTTCAGGAATAACGGCATTGCGCAAGAGGGTTTTTCTTGCGCAAGAAGGGGCAGTGGAGATAGCTCCTTCTAGCGCAAGAGCCTCTTCTGCAAAAATGGTGGCTTGTTAGATATGCAAATGAGGCTCGGCGATATTCCACACTTAGCCTCATTTGCATATCTCTGGTGCGAGATCATGCCAGTGTAGACATAGTCCTAGTGTGGTTCCCTGTCCCATGCAGTAGCACTTAGACCACTTACGAGCCATATGAACAAGGGAGCTCTACAGCCTCAGCTGAGAGCCAGCTGGCTTTTAGCTCAAGCAGCCGTTTGCATCTGCCCAGTGGTTACAGAAGCACATTAATATAATATGGTTGCATCCATCTAGAGCCTGATCTTAGAGGTGGTGTAACTCACCACTGCACATAAAGTCCATACAGTACTTTAAAGATCAGGGTGCAAACTGGGTGTGACTCCTTTTCCCTGCAGGCTTAAGTGCCTCAGACCCTCTGCACCTGGTGAATTACTTGACTCCTGAGTCATTTCTTTCCCCCTCCTCTCCACCCACACATCTCCCATAGAAGTTAGCAGAAGTTTTGTCTAGTGATTTGCTCACAGGGGTGGGAATAGAACCCAGCAACCCTGACACCACTGCTCCCCTGTTAATCACTAGAAACCTCTCACTGAGACTTCTTACCCAGCACTAAGGAGGCTCTGGAAAGGAAGTTGAGAGCAAACTAAAGAGCATCGATCTGCCAGCGTCTCTTTGGAAGAAGTCTGGCTGGGCTTTGTGCTCTTTGTGCAGCATCTGTTCCTCTGTGGTTCTGGCCCCTTGTTCTCGGTTCACAAGGCCAATCCACATCAAGGTTTTCACTGCATCTCAGGAGTGCTTCTGCTGCCATGGCTGCTTGCTGCTCCGCTGATCAGCATGCAGGACCAGCCTGGTTTTTTGCTGTAGCAGGACCTGCTGGCCCCACCATCTTTTAGTTTAGGTCAAGGTTGGGCTTCTCTCTAAAGGACTCCCAGGGACAGAGAACTTGGCGCATCCCTTGGTAATAAGCCATGAGTGAATTCCAAAGTGGATCTGGAGCATGCTACCGGCATGCATGTGCCTTGTGGGCTCCATTTCAGGTGCCTTCGTTGATCTCCTCTGAAGATTTGGCTACGACAAATCAGGAAAGAGATCTGGGAGTTATTGTGGACAGTTTCCTGAAAACTTCCACACGGTGTGCAGCGGCGGTCAAAAAGGCA
>JANRFK010002918.1:12038347-12048507 GCA_030068395.1 Apalone spinifera | reverse complement strand
AAAGCAGATGATTTTCCGCAAAAACTGGCCAGTCTAGACGCAGCCATGCTGTGTGTATCTGTCGTTCATTCTCTCTCTCTCTCACGTACACACTGTCCTTTCCTCTCCTCTCCCGACACGTACGGGTGGGGGGAGGGTTGTTACTACTTTTACTGCTGGTAAAATGGGTTATTTGGGGTTTGGACTGGTCTGTGCATTTCATAATTTTCATCTCTGTCGTACTTAAATTCAGTTCTTTGAGTAGTGAGTTCTAAAACGCCAAACCGGCTGTGGCTGGGGTAATTATCCCTGTGGTAATTGCTGCCCCTGGAAGTGGCAGGCGTGTCCCTGAGGCAGGCCGAACAGGGGGTCTCTACATTGCTGGGTTTGCCCGCAGACACCACTCCAGCAGCTTCCATGGATCAGTAAAGGGAAAGCGTGGCCAGTAGAAGCTGTGGACTCAGTGTCTGTGGCTGAAGGGCAGCATATGGTGCCAAGGAGCTATTGCTATCCATGCCAGCTGTTTTCAGGAGAGACACAGGGCCAGGGCAGCAGTAGGTCTGCCTTAACCCTACTGCTCCACCACCCGGAAGCCCTCTCCATTAAATGGTGCCCAGACAAAGCCTCCTGCAGTCTGACCCCCTGTCCCAGCCCTGAACCTCCTCCTGCCCCACACAAGTCCCCCTGCACTCAAACTCCTTCCCAGACCTTGCACCCTGAAATCCCTCCTGGACCCCAACCCCCCACCCTGGGCTAAGCCCGGAGCCCTTCCCACACTGTGAGCCCCTTGGCCTATGACCAGAGTCTGCACCCCCAACCCCCTGCTCTAGCCTGGTGAAAGTGAGGGAGGAAGGGAGATAGGGTGGGGCCTTGAAGAAGGGGCGGGGCCTCAGGAGGATCGGGAAGGGAGTGGGGCAAGGGGATTTGGGGTTGAGGTAGATCTTGCGTTGCACGTACATTGACAAAGCGCTCTTGGGATTAAAAAGGCTGGAGTCCACTATGCTAGATGGCGATGGGCATTTCGGTGGGATTAGCCTCTCGCGCCTACATGATGGCCGATGCCCTCTGTAAGCTGAGCCAGCCGGCGGTGTGACCAGGTGCCACCTTTTGCCTAGGAAGCAAGACAGAGGCTGGCGGAGGAGGCTGGCTAAGGGATGGGGATCAGGCTGCTGGCTGTGTGAGTTAGTCGCGGCTGGTTTGTGGTGCCAGGGGAGGGCCAGGGCCCTGGCTCTGCCCCCTCTCCCCCCTTCTGCTCAGAGCTGGGTTGTACTGACTACTTTTGGCTGCTAGGCTGCCCCATCTGTTCCATGCTGTGTCTCTGTTGCCTAATCGACCTTCTGTTCCACCTGCTGGCTGAGGGTTACATCTGCCTGCAGATGGGGGAGCGGGGGTGCAGACTCCCCCACACCTCGGTGATGCTGGGCTACTAAGCTTGCCCCCTCTAGCCATCAATGGTGCACTTCGAGTGAATTCTGGTCCGCACACACTGAGTCAATCCAGGCTCTAGTGAGTGTAGCAAGCTGGCTGCAGGCTGACGTCATGTGTGACCGTCTGAAATGGCCGGGATTGGCCTTCAACGCCAGGTGCTGACCAGAAATCTAAAGAATGAGCCATGAGCTCAGTTCCTTCCAGCGAGTGTAGCAGAGCAATGGCTCCCTGCCTTACCCCCCGCAGCCTTTATTCAGCTCTTCCTTCCAGGCAGGCCTGAGTCATGCTGAAATCCATCTGTCCCCTTCACTGTGGCGCTGATAAAGTTGTCCCAGGGCTCATAGGTCTATAGCTAAGCACAGGGGCTGGGGCGCTCTAGCTTTGGAATGAAAAGGAACTGGGAGCTGTGGGGGGGCAGGCCACTCCCAGGCTGACGGTGACGGAACAGCCCCAGGCAAACTTGGGACCTAGAAGCAGGGGACTCTCATGTAGCAGTAGAGAATATTTTGCTCTGGGGTTTGGCCCTGGGGTGGCCCCTGCTGGGGTACTGCATGGAGAACAGGTGTCCAGGATTAACGAAGGGTGCGGAGGCCGTGGAGAAGGGCCATGGCGGTGATGAAAGGATTAGAACCCTTGCCATGTAGTGATTTGAGTTTGTGATGGGTTGGATCACAGCGATTTTCCCCTTGGGGTTGTCCCCCAGTGGGCGGATCATGCCTTTGAGCCTGCCAACCTGCCCTCTGGGGTGCCTCACCACCCTGTCCTGCTGGGTCGGAAGCTCTAGTCTCTCCTGCCAAGGCATAGAGTTGGGGTAACTACGCCCCTGCAGAGTAATCCAGACACCAACCCAGCTCAGCTCTGGGAAGGCTCAGCTATAAGGCTGCTGACAGCCCCCAAAAGAGGGCCAAGCCTCCAACTAAATCCATCTTACTCTGGGTGAAAGTTTTACACAGAGAAAGCTTATAAGTTTGCCCCCTTTATCGATGAGAGAGAGGCGCACAGTGGTTACCATTTTTTTAGACTGGGCTTGGTAATAAACGTTTTTATTAATTATTAAAAAGTAGGATTTAAGCAGTGGCCAAGTGAAAACACACACGTGACTATGTCTACACTGAGGGTTGTGTGCATGAAGTCTTTTGCGGAAGAGTTCTTGCGCAAAAACGCATCCACACCTCAAAGCGCATTGCTTTTGTGATGCTTTTGCACAACAGAGTGTCCACACGGCATGGACGCTCTTGCGCAAAAAAGCTCTGATGGCCATTCGCAGAATGGCCATAAGAGCACCCGTGCTTTTTCAGCGAGGCTCTATTTGTGCAAGAAACCCCTGCGGAGCGTCCACACATGCCTATTTGCGCAACAGCTGTAGCACAAAAAGGAGTTATGCCTCGTAGAAGGAGAATAGTGATAGAGTTGCAGCCGTGTTAGTCTGGTCTAGCTGAAACAAAAGACTTTTGTTCATAGAAGGAGGTTTACCTACACCGCAAAAAGCCCTCTGTTATGCCGTTTTACTGTCAATTTACTTGCACAAAAGCATGATTGAGGTGTGGATGTGCTGCGGGTTTTTGCGCAAAACCTTGTGGTGTAGATGTAGCCACAGATCAAAGTAAATTACAAAGCCCAAATAAACCAAGCGTACCAGTTAATCCTCATACACCGAGAAACTTGCTACGTGCAAATTCTTGCCCTTACAGCTGTTCTAATTCCCTCTCACACAAGCTAGTTCAGCCTCCTAGTTTGGGCCCAGTCCTTTCCCCCGTTCGGTCTTAGATGTTTCCAGCAGGCAGCTGGTGGAGAGGGGGTCATTCTCCTGACATCTAGCCGCTCACTTCTCTTGTTTAGTTTCCCACCTTTATATACCATTTGCCCAAGGGATCCCTCTGTGCTCAACTCAAACTTTTCTCACTTTGAGTGGGAAAGTACCAGATCTAAAATGGGTTCCAGCATCAGGTGGCCTGGTCTTATGTCTTCGTAGGACCAACCACAGTTTGGTCTTACAGGAAAAACAAAACCATTCACAGGCTGTTGACTTGATTGCCCAGCCATTAAGTTCCTAAAGTATCACTAATGACTCTTGCCAGAACACCTGGACTAATAAAATAGGTTCCCACTTAATATCTCTAACTCATACAAGAAAAATACATGCACAAATAGAATATCAACATTCACGGGATCATGGCCTTTTGAATGACAGGTTACATGACCTGTTTTGCATAAAGCGTCCTCGAGTTGTGTATATTCATCAGCCAATTTTCCTAAAGTATGGGGGACACGACAGAGTTCTTTGAGTCGTTTTAGCTCAACAAACAGAAGATTAAGAGATGACTTAGTTACAGTCTAGAAGTACGTAGAGGGGGCATGAGAAATTGGATCATGGTATAGGTCTCGCTGCTAGATTAAGGAGCCCGTTCTTCAAGGTCTGAAATTGAAGCTAGACAAATTCAGGCTGACAAGGTGTGACTTTTTAACACGGACAGTAATGAACCATTGGACCAACTTACCAAAGGTGTTGATGGAGTTAGATCACTGATAAATTTTTAAATCAAGATGGGATGTTTTCTGAAGAGATCTGCTCTAGAACCTATTTTGGGGATGTTCTGTAGCCTAAACAGGGGGTTGGGATCACAGTAATCCCTTCTGGCCTTGGAATCGATGAATCTTAGGGTGACTTTATCCCTGGCTTCACACAGCTGGGGGGTGGGGGAGAGGAACTGTGACAAATAGTGCAAACTCTTGGGTAGCAATTGTCCTGGGACACTCTGGCAGAGAACTGACCTGGGGTGTAGGCCAGTTTTGCCCTCGCTCGTAAGTTGTCGTAAGTTGCCTATCGTCAACGTAAATTGCATATTGTTAGAGACACAGTGATAAAGGGTGATTTGGGCCATGCAATCACTTGTACTCACATAATAGGTGGAAATGGGCTCTAGATAAGCTGAAATTCCTGTATTGTTTTCTGCTGCTGTAACCACAGGATTTAAAATACCCCAGGACAAGCCATTCTCTCTGGCGAACTGCTGTGCAAAAAGGGTTTCAAAAATAACTCTGCAACACAGGGTGGTTTTTTCCCCCCTTCCAGCTGTGGGTTGAATTCATTGGCAGGTGAGCGAATGGGAACAATAATGCTGCAGTCAGCTGTGGAAGGAAATAGAGCGAGGGCAGGAACCACTCCGCAGCTGCCATACGCTTGTCAGAATGGCGCCGGGCACTTGTCTTTGTCCCCTTGAATGAGGCAAACTGGTGTCTCTTCTCTCTCCTCCTGCCAGCCCTCCGTTGTGGCTGCGAACACAGCTGTCCTCGGTGTGGCTGGGGCAGCCCTGTTTCTGACTTGGAAATTTGTAGTCAACAGCTCTGTCCAGACGGGGGGAGTAAAATCAGAGGTGGGAAACTTTTTTGGGGTGGGGGCCACTGACCCACTGAAAAATCTGCACAAAAAAACCCTGACGTGGCCCCTGACTGAGAAGCAGAAAGACACTCTCCACGTTCCCCTCACACACCGGAGCCTAGGGGTCTGGACTAGTAGATTTTTGTGGGCTGCCCTAGGCTCTGGGGTGAGTCTCATTGATGCTTGGGGGGGGGAGCCCCGAGCCTTGGGAGGCCAGATGCAGGCAAGCCAGAGACCAGAGCCAACCCCTTGATTATAGGTTCCCCGCTCTTGGAAGAAACAGATTCCAGCTTGCCAAGCTGTTACCCCGCCGACTCAAGGAAGTGTGTGGTTGTGGAGGATTTAAAAACCACACGATCGCTTTTCCCCCAGGCAAAGCCAGCGCATGACCTGTCCCACATGCACATGATAACTCAGCAAAGGGCCATTTTACCCAGTTGTCTTTGCCGCTGTAGGATCTGCTGAACTTAGCACAAGGCAAGGAGAGGAAACCGCAGCACAGCCAACAGCCTGGGAGCTGCAGCGGCAGTAAGTGCAGCAGCACGGAGCAAGACCCCGTCCTCTATCACAAAGGCTGCTTTCTTCATCCCCACCTTGCTCTCTCCTGCGAGGGTTCCCAATCCCGTTACGTGCCCTGTGTCTTTCCTCTCCGAATCTCACCTCCCCCCCTTACAACAGCTGTGACTCATGGGATCGGTGCCTGAGCCTGGGTTGGGCAAGACCTGGGTTTTCTTCCACAGATGCGCCACATGACCTGGAACGAGGCTCTGTGCCTCGGTTTCCCCTTCTACCTGGGGCGTGCCGGGTGCCTGCAGCGGGAGTACAACGTAGTGGCTATTAGCTGTGATGGCAGGGAGTGTGGCGGGGAGTCGCTGGTGGTTTTGCCCTTTTAGTTATGTGCTTCCGATACCAGCCTGTAGCTTTAGAGAGCTGAGGTTGATCGCCTGCTCTGCCACAAACTCCCTGCTCGGCCTTGGCTGAATTTCTTAGTCTCCCTGGGCCTCAATTTGCCACCTGCAAAATGGGATAATAGCCTATTACACTATCACTAATCTTGCTAGGAATCTCTAGAGCAGGGATGGGAAACCTAAGGCCTTGGGGGCCAGATGTGCCCCCCCCCAGCTTGCCTGAATCTGGCCCCTGAGGCTCAGGGCTCCCCCTCAGCATTGGGGAACCCACACTGATGCTTCAGTCTCACCCCTCTACTCCCCTGTGGTGCTGAAGCACACAAAATCTACTAGCCCGGGCCCGCCTAAGCTCTGGTGTGTGAGGGGAATGTGGGGAGGGTCTTTCTCCTTCTCGGTCAGGGGCCATGTCAGTGAGGGTTTGGTTTTTTGACTTCTCACTTGTGTGCCCCCCCCCCACTTACTTTTTCTGTGGGTCAGCAGCCCCCTGACCTAGAAAAGGCTCCCCACCCCTGCCCTAGAGTTACACAAGCCCGAGTGAGATGCCAGTGCTTCGGGGAGGTGCCATCGTGCACGGCACACACGACTCTGCAGAAATCTCTGTCCGGGAGGAGACAGAGATGCTTTTAAGGAGGGATTCCCACCAGACTCAGCCCTGGATCAGGGGAGAATTTCTACCCTGTCAGTGAACATCCCCAGGCTGTGCCTCAGTTTCCCTGTTTGTAATGCTAGGTACTATTACAACAGTGCTGCTAACCCGCCCCTCCCTCTCACACACACACACACACACACACACACACGAACCTCAAGGGTGCTAACAGGAGAGGAAATGCCAGTGTGAAAGGTAACAGTGCAGACGCCTCCACACACCCCCGAGGGGCAGCCTGAGTGCTTAGTCTGCAAGATATTTATTTATTTGGGTTGCTCACTGTTTTTGCTCCCTCTCCTGGCCAGGAGCGACTATTTTCATTGGCACAGGTGGGGCTTCGCAGCCTTTTCCCACTGTTCCAGCAAGGTGAAAAACAAGACAGCCATGAGCCCCCCTTGCCTGCAACTTTCAGCCGTCCCGGGCCTGGCCTCGGGCCTCCCAGGGCCAGCTCTGGCTGTGAGATGAGCTGGAATAATAGCGGCTGCTGGGCCTGCTATTGTTTCCATGTTATGACAAGGCTGGCCCTGGCTGGCCCAGTGACATGAAGTGCCGTCCAGGGGCTTGCACAGCTGTGCAAAGCTGCCTTCATTGCCCTCCAAGAACAACAGAGAGGAGTTAATTTTCACAGCGAGCCATTTCCAGGGGCCAGGCTTGGGAGCCGAGGAGACAACCAGGCCCTGCTTCTGGTGGTGTGTCTGAAGGGACACAAACAGGCCTGTTTCCCTGGAAGGCGGGCCGGCAGGCCTTGTGCAAATAAAAGGTTGCCACTGATAAGGGTGGATGATGAATGGAAAGGAACCATTCGCACTCCCCTCTGCACAGACTGGAGGGGGAGATAAATACGCATTAGCGCCACGGCCCGCCTGGCCTCTAGGAAGGAGCCCTGCAGAAAGGGATCGAGGGGTCAGAGTGGGCCACATGCTAAATAGGAGCTCCCTAGTGTCACGCAGTGGCAAAAAAAGCAAACGTGATTCTGGCAGGCACGAACAGGAGTGTCGTGAGCAAGACACGAGGAGAAATTCTTCCGCGCTGCACTGATTAGGCCTCAACTGGAGTATTGTGTCCAGTTCTGGGCACCACACTTTAGGAAAGATGTGGAGACATTGGAGCGGGTCCAGACACGAGCAACAAAAATAATAAAAGGGCTAGAAGACATGAGCTAGGAGGGAAGACTTCAAGAATGGGGCTTGTTTAGTCTGGAAAAGAAAAGACTGAGAGGGGGCATGATGGCGGTTTTCAAGTACTTAAAAGGGTGTTACAAAGAGGAGGGAGAAAAATTGTTCTCCTTGGCCTCGGAGGATAGGGCAAGAAGCAAGGGGCTTAAACTGCAGCAAGGGAGATTTAGGTTGGACATCACATTAGGACACGCTTCCTAACTGTCAGGGTGCTTAAACATTGGAATAAATTGCCTAAGGAGGTTATGAAATCGCCATCACTGGAGATATTTAAGAGCAGATTAGTTAGGCCTCTGTCAGGGATGATCTAGATCAGTGGTTCCCAAACTTTTCGGCATCAAGCCCCCTTTTCACACACACCCACACACACAAAATAGCAGCAAAACTTGTTGAGCAAAAAAAAAAAAGAAACTGACCGGGGCCAAGAAACAAAAATAGCAGCACAATTTGGAGGGGGTGGCGGGGAAGGGAAATTGACGGGGAGGCTGTTTGCCTCGTGCCCTCCTTGGAATTTCTTCACGCCCCCGCCCAGGGGGGGAACCCATGATCTAAATGGTGGTTGGTCCTGCCACGCGGACAGGGACTGGACTTGTGATCTCACGGGGTCCCTTGCCGTTTGAGGATTCTATGATTCTATGAGCGGAGCTGGGTGTTACCATGGCCGCACTGGGCCTGGGCTGAGGATTTAGATGCCATGTTGGGATGTAAGCCCCAGAGGAGCATGGCACTGGGGAGAGGAGAGTCCCATGGTGCTTGGTGCCATATGGCCACCAAGGAACTTGCACTGGAAATGGGCAAACAGGAGGCAATGGGGGAGGATGCCAGCATCACACGGCAACGTGGGAACAGTGCCTGAGCCCAGCACTTAGGGCTGTCCTCACCCACAGGCAGAATAGTTGTGCAGGGCTCCTGAAAATGTGGGGCGCCGCTGGGTCCTAATGTCCATCCATCCGCCTCTCCCGATCCCTGTTCTGTGGCTCCTCCGGGGCTGAAGAGTATAAAATCGTATCGTTAAAAATCGTCCCACCCGCCCCAGCCTGCTGTTGGACATAGGGGAACCAGTTTAATAGTCCTGCACAGAGGCCCCAAAATCCTAAGGAGGCTCTGCCCTAGCACCTCTTCTTGATTGTAAGCCTGCGCTTTGGTAGTAAGTGCTTTCAGGCCGACACCCACGGGCACTCTCCTGCTGCATGTAGCGGAGGGTTGTGCGTTGGCTGGCTGGCCACATTATTTCTCCCACTCCGCCTGGCCAGGGAGGTGGGGAAGTGTTTGACTACCATCCCTGAGGCCTTCAGGCTTTTGGTGGTTTTTCACAGCCGTGTGACATACAAACGTGCAACACAATTTGTAGACTTGTCTGCCAGTGAGGGGCAGCCACTACTTTCTAGGCGGGATTCCCAAAGGAGTCAGCCTGGCTCTGAGGGAGCCTTTCTTGCCGCTTCCAAATGGACATAGAACAGTTCAGGGACAGTCTGCCCCGGGCAGTCCCTCAGTTTCCCAAGCTGTAAAATGGAGCTAATACTACTGCTCCATGGAATAAAGTGCTTTGAGCCCTTTGGAGAGACAGCGGCTACATCTTGCTGGCATGGCATGAAAAAGACAGCGCAGGGAGTTCTGTGCTTCTGCCTCATCCCAGTTTCATTACAGGGGCCAAACGGTGACAAGCCATCACAGAGAGTGTTCTGCGCAGAAAAAGAGCGAGGTGAAGGGATCCCCAGCACAGCCGCAAAGATTTGGTGGTGCACGAGGGTGCTCATGTGGCAAGTCCAGCCCAGCAGTGGCTGATGCCCTCCTGCCGTTTCCTAGCAACAGAATCTATTGCCCTGTTATTTTTGTGTCTTTGGAGTCTGCAAACTGGATTGTTGCACTTTTCCTGCAATACAATGGTGGCGGCAGGGCTGCAGCTGCCTTTGTGTGATAGCTGGGCCACTCGATTCCTCCCTGTCTTTTCAGAGCTCAGGAAACAGCTTCTTGATAACGCCCCCAGCACAGCCGCAAACAAAGCACACAGCCTGGACCAGCTGATGGGCACCCAGAGCCTTAAAGAAAAAGCTGGGTAAAAGGCAGTGTCCCGGCACTGAGCTGGGCAGGAGCATGGTCAAGTGTTTTCAATGAGGCGTCTGGGACTCAATGCTGTGCCGTGCCTCAGTTTCCCCATCTCTACTGTCAGATGAAGGCGCCTGAGCTACCTGCATCCCAAGGCCTGTAAAGCGCTATCTGTGCTGCCCCAACTGTGCAGCACATGGGGAGCTCAGGTGGCTTTATGCCAGCCCCACCCTTGGCTGCTCCGAGGCCTGGTGTGATCTCGGGGGTAATGCCTCCAGCCCTTGGGCCTGTCTAACTTACGGCAGTTTCCCAGCATTACCAATCTGCCTGGGAGCCCCACTTGCCATACACCATGCCAGCCCTCGCAGGGGACTTCTTACTGGGCTGGCCCTGGGTTTTGAGACCCCTTTTACACCGCACTGTCCCTTTTACTTGGCCTAAAAGGGCTGCAGTAGGAGCGTCCTTTCTGCTGTAGCCCTCTGTGATCGCTCCTCGTTGTGTGTACGCACTCTAAGCAGGGACTCTCATTGTCCTGTTTGCACTGTTTGCTACGTCTAGACTGGCATGATTTTCCGAAAATGCTTTTAACGGAAAAGTTT
>JANRFK010002918.1:11993380-12007033 GCA_030068395.1 Apalone spinifera | reverse complement strand
TCGATGCCTTCTCTCCTGCTTGCGCTCGTCTGTTGCTATGGGAACCGGCCCTGGACAGATGCTGAAGGACGGGGAGAGGAACACACACGTGCTCAGGGCCCTTGTAGAGCAAAGAGACGGAACATGGAAAAGTTCCTCTCAGATGCCCTTCAGTGACTCGGCCGTGGGGAGGCAGGCAGGGAATAGCCCAGCCTGTCTGAGAGCAGGGGTTGGGTCAGAGCTGGGCCCCATAAAGGGCTTTTTTGGCCTCCACCTCTGGCCGTCTCCACCCGATTCCACCTGACCGCTCAGCTTCTTCCTCTGCATAGCTGGGTTACAGCTGCTCTCCCGCCACGGCCATGCCTTGTGCCCAGCCTCGGGCCCCGCTGGCCTCAGCCAGAGCCTACAGACCTGCGCTTCCAGTTCTGGATCAGAACCGGGGGCCTCTGTGAGACGGGCAGATTCGAAAGCCCAGAACCGCCCCCCAGCTCTGGGTCAGAACCGCAGGCAGAAAAGCAGCTGCTGATCGCAGGCACCCGGGAGGGATCATTTCCCAGCCTTGCTCACACCTGCAGCAAGAGGGAGTCCAGACAGCTGCAGATCCCTCAGCGCCTGCCCAGCGTGCAGGAAAGCCCAGGGACTGCAGAGGCAGGTGCTCCGCCCAGGGTAATAAACCTGCCGATAAGACAATGAGAGGCTCAGGGGAGGCGCTAACAAGTACCAGAGCCTCCTAGGTGAGGATCTGAATCTATTAGCAGCAAGCGAAGGTTGTGACAACTTGAGAGCCGCTTGTTGCCCTGTGCGACATGCATTTGCTAAGCCTCAGTCCGTTTTGCAGTTGTGCCCACAGCACAACCTCCCCGCTCATCACAAGCAGCAGCTTCTTTGACAGCTGGCAGGCCCAGCAGCTGGATGGGGCAGAGACTGACCTAGCTACCCCGCCCGCGCATGCCCTCAAGTCCAGGTGGAGGCACGTGGCAGAGGGAAGCTTGGCCAGCTGCCGCCTGCATTGCCCATTGATTTATGAGCTAGCGGGGAAACACAGCTGTACTTAGTCAGCTGAAGAAGCTGCAGAGCTCTTGGGATGCTCCGGAGAAGAGGCAGGTTGTGAATGTTTAGTTTGGGGGAGGCATTGTGTGAAAACAATGAAGCCAGCGCAGCCTTGCTCCTGGAGGGATGCAGCGATAAAAGCTGCATTTAACCAGCCGTACCTTTTGTCTTCTTCCACTTGCACCCCGATGGAGTGGAATTCCCTCTGGCTCCTGCTTTCTGTGTCGGAATCAGAGATCGTCTCCACCTGCGGTGGTGATCAGAGGGAGAGCATGTTGGGATAGAATCGCTCCACCGCCTCGGGCGCAAGAGACTCATGCTTTTTAATTTCCGTCAGCAGATGCAGCAGCGCAGCAGTAGGAAAGCCAGAGAAACAAAGCGCTAATGAAGGCAACAGCCAGGCAGCTCCAGGAGCATCTAGCACAAAGATGAAGGCCCACGGAGATCGGAGTCCCCTCGCACTGTTGATCCAGGGCGGGGTGTGGCAGGAAGGAACCTGGGGCTGCCACTGCTTGTTGGCAAGACCATTTCATGCCGACACGATGCCACTTGCAACCCGTCTTGGCAACGGCTGCAGAGCCAGGTCGTGGGGGTGAGACCTTGGTTTGGAGCAGCCCAAGAGTCACAGAGCGTAAGAGAGGGGATGGCTGAAGGGGAGGCGAGGCACCATGCATTGGCAGGGCCCTGCCAATCTGCAAGTATCTGCAGATGTGGGTGCGGATCTCCACAGCTCACTGTTGCAGATGCAGTCACAAATACAAATTTTGTGTCTAGAGCCCTGCAAATCTGGGGCGATGCACTTTATATCTGCAGGTATCCGCATCCCTGGACGTGGCTGCGGAGATATGCGGATCATTTTTGCAGAGGCAGATACCAGTTTTGTATCCAGGCAGGGCTCTATGCATTGGGACCCTGTATCGAGCCCCAGTTGCCAGGCCTGGAAGGGCCAGTGCTGGGGTCCTGCAGGGAGCTGTGAGTCAGAGAGCTACCGTGCAGCATTGGCAGCTAGATCCAGATGGCTCTGGGTCCAAGTGTAGCTCTTGGAGACTCCAGGGAGCCAGGGGAGAGCGACACCTACCTGAACTCCAATGGACGGGCGCCATTTCCTCTGCCGTGCCAAGCTCCTCAGCTCCTCCCGGCCTGGGATGGCCTTGATGATGAGTGTGGATGGCTTGGAAGAGCCCCTAGGCTGGACTGGTGGCAGATCCAAGGAGAGGGAGGTCACCTTGGAGTTCTCCAAGCTCTCCGTGGAGTTGCAGCGAGCCGCGGCGTCTTTGGACCACGAGGGGCTCCGGGCGACCTCGCTTGGGAGGTAGCTCTCATGGGTGGACTCAGTGCTGCTCTGTGCCGTGATCGAGATGAGGGGCTTGGCTTTCATTCCTGCAGGGATGGGAGGCGGCGCTTTTCTGTAGCTGAAGGCTGTCATGGGAGAGGGACACGAGAAAAAGACCCGTGAGAGAGAGACACATTCTTGTTTCCTAACATGAATGAAGGCCAATCATAAGAACGGCCACACTGGGTCAGACCAAAGGCCCATCTAGCCCAGTGTCCTGTCTGCCAACAGAGGCAATGCCAGGTGCCCCAGAGGCAATGAACAGAACAGGGAATCATCCAGTGATCCCTCTTCTGTCACCCATTTCCAGACAAACAGAGGCTAGGGACACCATCCCTACCCATCCCGGGTAATAAGTATTGACGGACCTAACCTCCATGAATTTATCTAGTTCTTTTTTGAACCCCGTTACAGTCCTGGTCTGCACAACTTCCTCTGGCAAGGAGTTCCACAAGTTGACTGTGCACTGTGTGAAAAAATACTTCCTTTGGTTTGTTTTAAATCTTCTACCTATTAATGTCATTTGGTGACACTCCCCCCCACCCCCCCGGTTCTTATAACTTTTACTTATTCACTTTGTCTGCACTGGTCATGATTTTATAGACCTCTATCATATCCCCCCTTAGTCTCCTCGTTTTCTAATCTAAAAGGACCCAGTCTTGCCTCTTCCTCCTGCATCCTCACAGGGTGCCAGACCTAGCGGTCAGATCCTTGGCTGCTGTGAAACTAAGCAATTCTACTGAACCCGTTTACACAAGCCCAGGAATTGGCCCTACTTTGCCACACCAGCCAAAGTTACACACCCTATATAACTGCCAGTTAACTGTGAGCTTGTGGCGAGGGACACGCAAGGTTCATTTGCTTTTGGAACGGCAGTTTGGCCAAAGGGACCAGGCGACCCTCAAGTGAGAGGGAAGTTCAGGGCGGGGAAAAGTCCCAGCAGCAGAAAAGGGGAGAGAGAAACAAGAAAAGGAGAGAAACAGAAAGGCCCAGGGAGAGAGGAGGGGGAAACCGAAACAAATGCAGAGAGGAAGGAGGGTTGACAAACAGATGGGAGCCTTCGCGGTGCACAACCCAGTTGGACACTCTTAGCCCCCCCAGCGCCAGCCATGCGAGCTGCTGCCTCGGTGAGGCTGATGTTTCCCGCCTGCCCAAGGGTTGCGCTGGGGCTGGCAGCCCCCACAGCTCCACGGCAGGTGAGCCCACTGGCTACTTAGCCCAGCCTTCGGAGGGCATCCCAGAAAGATGGCAGCAAAGTGGGGGAGTGGGAAGCATTGGGTGCCATCTATGGGAGGGGAAAGTTGGTGGGCACATCCCTCTATGGAGAGGTAGGGGGTCCCTTTGTGGGTTAGCGGGGGGTCCCTATGTGGGGTGAGAATGGGAGGGGCTGGTGAGGGTCCCTCCATGGGAGGGGGGAGAGAACGGCCCAGGGGGTTCCCTCTGTGGAAAGGGATAGGGGTCAGTGTGAAGTCCCTCTGGGTCCCGCCACCCTGGTACGGCATGAAGGACCCCTGGGAGCAGCGCCGCGGAGCAGGGCCTGGGACTCACAGGTGCTGGGCTTCAGGATGCTGCTGGTGATGGCTGGCCTGGGCGGGGCAGACATGGAGAAGAGCGAGAGGCAATCGTCGTCCTGCGAGCAGCCCGCCTGGATGGCCCGCAGGTAGCTGTGGCTCCGCATGCGGAAGCAGCCGGGCAGGTCCAGGGCCTCCACGGCCTGGGACTCCACCTCGCCGAAGACGGACTCACAGACCGCCTCAAACTGGTGGTTCAGCTCCTCGTTGATCTGGGTAGGGGAGGGAAGGGCGATGAGAGGCCTGGGCAGCTCTGTGAGGGTCCAGCGCCCCCCGCCCCCAGCGCCATCCTCTACGGCAGTGGTTCCCAAACTTTTCGGCATCACGCCCCCTTTTTGATTTTTGAGAAACCCTCACCCCCCTCCCTCTTCCCCAATAGCTGCAAAACTTGTCGAGCAAAACAAAAAAAAGGAACTGACCCGGGGCTGAAAAACAAAAATAGAGAAACTTAGGGGGGGAGGATTGACGGGTGGGTGGGGGGAGTTGGGTCCCCACCAACGTGGGAGGTGAACACCTGCCCACGGGAGACACGACTGAGACCCACCAAACGCACTGCACAAAGGCTGCCGAGGTGCTAACTGTCCTCGTCCCCCTGGCTGGATTTGGCCCAGCCAGCAAGAGAGAAAGCCCTCCCGGCCCCTTGGCCAAGCTGCCAGCAGCCATGGCCTCTCTCCTCTGCCGCAGCTCTTGCGTCCTGCGACTGGGCAGCTACCTCTGCTGGTGCATGAGGATCTGCCATGAGGGAAGCGTCTGACCCACGGTGCTTGATTTCAGTGCCGGCGCTGCCGTGCCCCACCGAATGGGAGGCAACTCCCAGTCAAGGTGTCGGTCCATGGTGGAGTGGCTGGGTCACTCAGCCACTAGAAGGCCCCAGGGCCGGCTTGAGCCATTCCTGCACCCCAGGCAGCGGGCGTGCGACACGTGCGCGGCTCCGCCCCCGGGTGCACGGCGCATGCGCGGCCCCGCCCCCGGGTGCACGGCGCATGCGCGGCCCCGCCCCCCGGCGCGCTGCGCACCTTACAGTTGACATCAGGCACCGCGCACCCGGGGCCGGGGGGAGGTGAAGTCGGTCTGGGCAGCGCTAGAAGCAGCAGCCCTGGGATTGTGGCAGAGACAAGCTCTTCCACAGATGTTACCAGCCAGGCCTGGTGCCACCAAGAGGTTCAGAGAAACTTCCAGAAGCTTCTCCAAGCCAAGTCCAAACGCGCACAGCCCCCTTCATCGCTACAGCTAGTCCTTCAGGATGGACTAGATTGTAGCACTTTGGAAGGGCAGCCTGGAGGAGCTTACCCGGCCACTGTGCGGGTTGCATCCCTCCCCTGGCCAGGAACATCAGTTGGTTCCATTTGCTGGGGTTAACATGCATGCAAAAGGGGAGGGGAGGGGGGCAGAAAACCAGCTCACGCTGGGAGCAGAGAGGAGGGGGCTGAGAATGGGAGCCAGCCGCCGAGCCCAGAGCCTTTGGGTGCCAGTCAAGCCCCTGAGAAGACAGCACTGTGCATTGTGCATTGCCACTGACGGGGGGTCACGGCCAGCTCAGGCAGGGCTGTAGATGAGCAGGCAGCATGAATCGCGGGGGTGGGGGGTGTTGCAGAAGCAGAGCCACTGTGGTGAAGGGGCAGAGCTTAGCTGGTGCATGCAGAGGACTCTGCCACCCCCCAAGACTCAGCGCCCCCATGCTGCAGATTAGCACGTGCAAGATGGGGCTGGGGGGTGGGGGGTCAGGTGTCCATGCGGCAGTGGAGAGCAGCCAGGCCTGCCCCGCACACCAGGTGGCTCCACTCAGCACCTAACGGGCAGACCTCGACTCCGCCGCTCCAGCCTCTCATTCAGGAGCTGGGCTCTTACGAAAACCCAGCCCTGTGGTGGATGCTGAATCTGTCCAAACACCATCCCTCTCCCCCCGCCCGAGCGTATCAACTCCAGTGACTGTGGGCACGAGAGCCAGGCGCCGCGACGGGCACTGCCCACCTTACCTGGCCAGTGGTGAAGGAGCGTCCATAGCCCTGTCCCCGAGGGTGCATTCTGGATGGGGCGCAGCAGCTGGGACAGGTACAGATATATGAGTCAGAATAGTGCCTACTTGCAAACCTAATGAGAGACAGTGGGGGGGAAAAGGATTCGGACCAAAAGCAACACATTCAAGCAGAGCATTTGGAAACAGCTCAGTGCCTGGGCTCCTATCGGCTGCTGCCATCCACACCCCCACCCATCACGTGCTCACCAGCCCCTCTGCAAACTCCCCACGCAGCCCCCGAGCCAGCAGGGGATTCTCAGAGCCCTGGCGGGCTTGAGACCCAAGCAGCTTGCTGGGAGGCAGCCCTAGCCGGTCCATTTCTGGCTAGGCAAGGCCCGTGTGTCGGGCATATGATTGCACAGCTGACCCACGGTGCTCCACACCACCCCGGAGCAGAGAGAAGTGTTGATAAGCAGAATCATAGGTAGCAGCATGGGGCTGACAAAAAGAGGGTGAGCCAGGGCCATGGGGAGAAACAGAGCAGGTTACCTCTGCTCTGGTAGGTGTTGCATCCTTACCTGGGCCACCAACACCTGAGAGCACTATAGCCTTGCCGACACAGGGACTGCCACCACCGGTGTGAGCCCCTCACACAACCCCATGCAGCAGTGCAAACTCCTACTGACGGCCTGATTTACATCAGCCTAGTGCAATGTGCAATGTGCAATGGTGCAAACCTCTACGTTAAAACACAGTGGCTACGTCTAGACTGGCATGATTTTCCGAAAAGTTTTCCGTTAAAAGCATTTTCGGAAAAGAGCGTCTAGATTGGCACGGACACTTTTCCGCAAAAGCACTTTTTGCGGAAAAGCGTCCGTGGCCAATCTAGATGCTTTTTTGCGGAAAAGAAATGTCAGCTGTCTACACTGGCCCTTTTGCACAAAAGTTTTGCGCAAAAGGGACTTTTGCCCGAACGGGAGCAGCATAGTTTTTCCGCAAAAGCACTGACAATCTTACATCCGATCGTCAGTGCTTTTGCGGAAATTCATGCGGCCAGTGTAGACAGCTGGCAAGTTTTTGCAGAAAAGCAGATGATTTTCCGCAAAAACTGGCCAGTCTAGACGCAGCCAGTTTGTACTAGTCCAGCATTATTGACACCAGTGCAGACTCTTAATACAAACACTGTTGGCACCAGTGCAAGATTTACACCAGTGCAAACCCCTAGTCTTAACACTGCAGTGTGATTTGCACTCTAGTATTTAACCCCAGTTTCAAAGCAGTCACCCTCTGCCCCATTCCTGCAACAGTGACAAATTGCACCAACGTGAAATCCCACTGCACTCGTGCAAACTGTGTTTTAAGTCCCTCTTAGCCAGGAGTTTACAACTGTGGCTAAAATCCCCGCAGAGACAAGATCCAACCATTAGAGAGTCAGACAGTTCAAACTTTCTCTGAACCCCAATACTATTTGTTTTCACGTTGGGGATTTACTCCCTGGCCTGGTTTCACAGATCTGGATGCACAAAAATGCCTGGTTACTTGTGCTCCTAACTCCCGTTACTTGTGCACCTAACTCCTGTGTCTACAATTGGATCCCCTCATGTGCATGCTGCTCCCACACAGAACCTCCCTGCGCCAGTCTGTGCCCACTGCTCCAAGCGCAGGGTCTGGACCCCTATTTGCAAATGCAGCTGCAGTAATTGCACATGCAAATGCCCAGGAAGCTGGATATCATCTGTGTGGGCACATTTACCAGAGCTGCGCCATCAAACCCACGGGTGTTTTGAACAAGTGTTTCTGAAAATCTGGGTCCTCTAAAAATAGGCGGGACACTTGCATTTCCTGTTTGTCTCGGCCCTGCAAAACTGACCGTTTCCCAGTGCAAAAGTTACTCGCCAGCATTCGTGGAGGACAAAGCAAATGGAAGAGTTTAATCTCCTGGAAACTGCCCTGGCCCCATGCTCCTGCCCAGCCGGAAAAATCTTTGGGCCAGGGATTTTCTCCTTGGATGTGTATGTGCAGCCCCTAGCACAGGTCACAATCAGGGGCTTTGGGCACGACCGAAGTGCACATGATAAAAACTAGACGCAACAAGCTAGCAGAGTTGTGTAAGGCTGATCAGTTTCATTATTCAAATCTCCCTCACTATAAGCTGACCCAAGAGTGTTTAAGTTGCAAATCTGCGGGGGAAGGGGAGGCGAAGGGTTGGTGAAATCCATGGTGGTATGGTTCTGTGGGGTTTCATTTAAAAGAATAAACTGTGTATTTTAGCCTGAATTCCCTGCCAGAGACCAGCTGGAATTCATCTCTCACGAAAGCTGAAGTAAAACAACTCCAAGCCCCTGCACCCACCGCTCCAACATGCGTCCCCAATACCCCCATTCTGCACCCATCTCCCCAACATCCTTCTCTGACAACCCCTCCCCCACACTGCACAAGGGATGTAAGCATATGCTTATCGGGTTATTGAGTAGTGACTTGACAAGTCGCTTCCCACCCCCCTTGCTGCCTCTGTCAGAGAGAGGCAGCAAGGGGTGGGGAGCAGAAGCTGATGCTTTGGGGAGCTGGCTTAAAAGCCATTCCCCCCCACCCTCCCCAGCATTGTCTCGGGGGGACGGGGAAGCAGATGCGAGCAGGGGATCAGGCACGCGTCAGGAATCAGCTGATTCCCGGCTCGGTCCCAGACACTGCACCTCTGCTTTTTCAATGAATTAAGAGCTGCCAAAAAAGCAGACAGCTTTTTTCCCTGACAAAATGCAGAGGCGCAGCCGGGGGGATGGGAGCAAGCCGAGAATTGGCTCTCCTGGCTCACTCCCAGTTCCCCCCGCTGAGTGTCTGCTTTTAAATGTATGAAGAGCCACCAAGCTCTTCATACATTTAAAAAGCAGAAGTGTGGGGGGGGGACCGGGCGCGAGCTTGGGATCAGCTGATTCGTGGCTCGCACCTGGTCCCCCCGCTATGCCCCACCTTTTAAAGAGCCTGGCGGCTCTTAATACATTTAAAAGGCAAAGCCGCAGCAGGGTCAGCTCCCTGGCCAGGAGCTAACCCAGCTGTGGCTCTGCAGTTTCCCCCCTTATCGACTAATCAAGTAGTCTGTGGAAATTCCATCCACTACTCAATTAGCTGATTACCCGCAATTTAGCATCGTTGCTCTGCATCCACCTCGCCAACATTCATCCCTGACAACCCCTCCCCCATCCTGCACCCACTTCCCCAACATCCCACCCTGCACCCACCTCCCCAACATGCTTCCCTGACCACTCTTCCTCCACCCTTAATCCACATCCTCCAAAATCCTCTCTCCTCCCTGCCCCCTGCCCCTCTCCCAGCCGGCATCCCCAGAGGAGGTTCCTAGTGGGCTGGCTCTCGGGCCCTCTCTTACTTGGTCCTGGCCTGGTCTACGCTGGAGGAGCGGCGGTAGCCATCTCGCCGGGACAAGCCCTTAGGCGACACCTTGGTGCTGGCCTCCGAGTCGCCGCTGTCGTCATCCCCCATGGCCTTGATGTAGCTGCCGCTCCGCATCCGCCGGCAGGGGATCTCGCCGTCCTTCCCCGCCCCTGGGTAGGCGCTCCACTCGTCCTGCGGCACCTGAACCAGAAGAGCCCCATGGAGGGCGGTCGGGTCAGGGAGCTTGGGGTAGCGGAGCAAACGAGGGGGGGGGCGCAGAAATGGTGCCTAACGGTTGGGGGGGCACAACTGAAAGGCTCGGGTGGCATGCAGCAGGGTTACGGGCAGGGCATATAAACCCTGGCGGAAATCTGGGGGTGGGGCCACATCTCCCCACGTGACTCACCCGCCACGTGTCGCCACTGCCCGGCGATGGAGCAGACTCAGCCATCCCCTCGACAGCTGCACGGTCCGGAGGGGATACTGGGGAGACGCGATGCCGGGGGAGAGCCCAAAGGAGCCACGCAGTCTGTCCATGTCCAGCAGCTTGACAAGACTCCTCTTTATGGCCCCTCCTCTCTGCAGGGCCCCTCCCCATTTCCGCGAACATTGCACCAAGGAGGGGCAATCAATCTGCCACAAGAGGAACCCTCCCTTCCCCCAGCCTGCAGCTCAGAGCTGGATGGGCCTGGAGCCCGGCTCGGAGCACCTAAGCCAGGGCCTCTGGCCGCCTGGCAGGACTTGATTCAGCCCATCTCTGCCCCGAACCGTGTCGGTAGCGTTTGGTTCACTCCCTTCCCCGCATCCCGTTTTCCAGGGAGGCGAAAGGGGCCATTCTACTGACACCAGCGCTGCTAGAACCAGAGACTTCCTGTGCTGACGACTGCACGGTCGGGGTGCTGGCTGGCGTCATAACCTGCCCCGAACTCCCAGACAAAGGCCAGCTGGCCGGGGTGAGCTCGGTGTCCTCAACGAGAGAACCTCGTTCCTCTCCTTACCCTGACAGCCTCCCCGTGGGGTGCCCCACAGCCCCCTGCCCCTGGGCGTGGCCCACCCGAGTCTGCTCATTGCTCCCACCCTCGCCCCTTTGGACACAGACTGCAGCTAGCGACCCCCTGCCCTGTGATACCCAGGACTCCCATCTCACGGCGCCCCCGGCAGCGAGGGTGGGCCAAATCCCACCCAGCGCCGGTGCAGCCCCTGGTGCCAGGGATGTGGCGGCATGGCTCAGGCCGGAACAGAAGAGCAAAGCAGCTGGAAGGGAACGAGAGACCCGAACCCACAGAGGCGCCTCTCTGGCCACTCCGGGGTAGGGTGGCCATTCATCCTTTGAGCCGCAGGCTGGGCCAGGGAAGAGCCCATGTCAGAGACTCCCTCTGTTCCTCCCTCCCCAGCCAGCCAGGTCGCTGCGGTGACTTGGGCCGGCCCCAGGCAGATGGTGCAGAGATGGGGAGCGACAGCTGAGCTAGCCAGCATGGATTCTGGGCAGCTGCCTCGCCCAGGCTCCAGTGCTGGCCATTCCTCCCCTGGGGGCTTCAGCAGAGAGAGGGGAACCCCCGGCTGGAGCCTTCCTGCCTGGGCAGCTCAGCCCAATCAGCTCGGACCTACGGCCTGGAAATTTCAGCGGCTCCGCCACGGTTTCCCGTGATCCTCTCTGCTGCCTCCGCTGCTTCGGCTGCCAGCTGGCCGCTCCAGCTGCAAAAGGGGGCCGCTCCCATGCGCAGAGCCATGCCCCCGTAGGAAGGGGGGAACATTGTGCCTGGCATGCCCTGCCCGTCCATCACACGGGTGAGGCAGCCTCCTCTCGGGGCAGAAAGGCAGCAGCACAGCAAAGAACCCCCTGCTCTGCCCAGATGGCCAAGGGGCAGGCGAACCCCAGCCAGAGGAGCAGAGAGCTGGAGGGGGCGCCTGGAAGAATGAGACCCACTGCCCCATTGCATCTTGGGAGAGCAGTTCTGCTCCCTCCTACACCAGGTGGAAACTGGAGGGACCCCTGGAGCCATCCCTGATTGACAGCAGCGTGAGAGCCGAATGCGGCTTTTCCCGGCCCCACAGACTGGCCAGGGCATCGGTTTCCCACACCACAGCGTGGAGTCGTGCGCACAGCCTGACTCGGGGTGTAAATCCAGAGCAGCTCTGCTAAGGCCAGCAGAGTCAGCGTGGATTTACGCCAGCATAACTGAGGGCCAGATTTGGCCCACGGTATCTCCTGCCCCTTGGAATGACACCAGGGCGGGGCGACCCAGCTGGAAGCCCCCAGAGCGCAGGGCAGGCCCCTGACAGGCAGCAGAAAGGGACCAGCACCTGACAGGATCTGGCCCCAGAGAGCACACACGCCCACATGCACAGGCCCATGCCCCCCTCCCCCTTTCTCCCTTCCTGCCCCCTTGGCAGCAAGGGCCATGTTGAAGCTGGAGCGGGGCCCATCTCAGGACAGGAAGGCCAGGCGCTAATGGGCTCCTTGGGAAGGCAGGTCATTTACATTTTTCCAATCTGTGCTAAGTGAGGCAAAACAAACAGCGGCATGGCTCAGCTAAGCACCGGGCCTGGCCCCGTGAGGGGCGCGGGACACGCAATCAGGCAGGCCGGGTTTTTCCATCCCGGCGCCTCAGACAGAAGACTCCTGGATCCGGCCCAAAAGCCACTTGTGAGCTGAGGGCAGAGTCATTTCCCCCTTCAGCTCCGAAGGCCTCAGATGGGGGTGTCATCTGCTCTGCCCCAGGGTGGCAAAGCCAGCTCTCCGAGAGGCACCTGTGCTCAAGGGGGGGGGGGCGATGGCAGGGTTGAAGCTGGGGCTCCTAGGACCACTTTGTGAGCCAGGGAGCTCTACTAGGGCCTGTGAGGACTCCTGATGGGCTACAATGGGAATCCAAGATGGGAGGTAGCCCAGGGCCCAGACAGAGCTGTAAGTGCTGAGCAGCTCCCGGTACCAGCTGCAGGCCCAGGCAGAGAGGGGTGCATGGGTGAGGTTGGTACTTTGGGGTTCAGAGAGGCTCTGCCCTGTCTCCCTGCCCCTGGGACCTGCGAGCAGAGCCAGCTCGCTTACCACATGCTCTGCACCCGGGCTGGGGCAGGAGCCACAGGCTCAGAGCAGCCTGGGAGCCTGACAGTGCGCGATGGATAGAGCCGGCTGCAGCTAGGGGGAGCTCAGGCAGGCGCGAGGCAAGTTTCCCTTTAACTCTGCTGCTGCACCTCAAACCTGGCCCACAGCCCCCGGTTACCACACAGCTCTGCCGGTGCCTCTCAATCCTCACCCACCACCTCCTTAGCTGGGGACCTGGCGCTGGGGCAGCAGGGCATGCTGGCAGAGTATCAGAGGCAGCAGCATGAGGTGGAGGGGAGGCAATGGCTTTCCCTGCCTCCCCCAGCTCCCACCTGCCCCCCCTTCCGTGCTACTGCCTCTGTGGGAGGCAGCAGCTGGGGGGGGGAGGCGGCTCCACGGAGACAGACGATCCAGCGAAGCATTAAGATGCATGTTCACAAACTGCCTCTCTCCAGACCACTTCTCATTAGAGCTGAGCACTCGCCGATCAGGCCTTTTGAGCTCCGTCTCCCTCTGCGAGCCGAGGACCACGGCTCCGTCTCGCTCTTTGAGTGGCTGTGATTAGCCGCAGTGCCAGGGATGGGATGTGCAGAGCCGGGGGCCCAGGGCCTTTGGAGCCGGCTGCAGCCGCTGGCAGAATCCTTCCTTTTTGTAAATAATAATCTTACTTGGTGCCTTTGGTGGACAAAGTCAAATGCTTTTATTGCTGCCTGTCTCTCCTCTCATCGCCAGCCTCAAGGCACTGGGCTGCCAGGCATTGTGGGAAGGCAGGGGAGAGCCAAGCCAACGGGGAACAGAGTAGCTGGAAAGGGCCACTTCAGCCTCACGCGGCCCCGGAGAAGAGTAACACGCAGCCTCCCGCTGGGCTCCCTCTCCGTCCAACTCTCCTGCCCGACAAAGGCCCCCTCAGGGTGCGTCCACACTGCATTGGCATTGCAGACCCAGGGCTATGGGCCCGGCTTGGGGACCTGGTGCGTCCACTTGGCCTTGTGAACCAGCTTTTACCATTGCTGGGCCCGGGTCTCCCAGCCGTGCGAAGGCAGTACACCGCGCGGCCCTTCAGACTCAGGGCTGCAAAATGGCAGCGGGACGGCGTCTTGACAGGCCTCGGGCTCAGACTCACCCCCCAGCAGGTCTGAGGACGGGTCAGACTGATTTGTGTGTGGACGGCAGGGGGGGAGAGGAGGGCTGCGGCTGAAACCAGAGCCAGAGCCCAGGCTAAGTGTGCAGGGTAGACATGCCCTTCGGGGCCTACACCAGGCCTCACCCTTCCCCAACCACTGGGGAACTGTCATCAAAGAGCAGCCCTGTTCCCAGGAGCAACCCACCCCCA
>JANRFK010002918.1:11973054-11984571 GCA_030068395.1 Apalone spinifera | reverse complement strand
TAGGTTAACTTTATCATTCCATGGGGCTCTTTAATGATCACAAGCTGGGAGAGGAGCAAGACATGAGAAGTCATTCTTCTGCTCTACTCTGCATGGACTAGACCTCAACTGGAGTATTGTGTCCAGTTCTGGGCACCACATTTCAAGAAAGATGTGGAGAAACTGGAGAGGGTCTAGAGAAGAGCAACAAAAATGAGGAAAGATCTAGAAAGCATGACCTATTAGGGAAGACTTAAAGAATGGGGCTTGTTTAGTTTGGAAAAGAGAAGGCAGAGAGGGGACATAATACCAACTTTCAAGTATCTAAAAGGTTGTTACAAGAAGGAGGGAGAAAAATTATTCTCCTTGATCTCTGAGGACACGACAAGAGGCAATGGGCTTAAATTTCAGCAAGGGAGGTTTAGGTTGGACATTTGGAAAAACTTCCTGTCAGGGTGGTTATGCACTGCAATAAATTGCCTGGAGAGGTTGTGGAATCTCCATCATTGAAGATATTAAGAGCAGGTTAGACAGTCACCTGTCAGGCATGCTTGGTCCTGCCGTGAGGGGAGGGGACTGGATTCAATGACCTCTTGAGGTCGCTTCCAGTTCTAGTGTTCTATGATCCTATGGTGCCCAGGGGCCCCCCATCCGAGTACCAACTCAGCTTGAAACTACTTGGCCAATAGTTCCCCAAAGGGAAGCACCATGCAAGGTTGAGTAGTAGGGCTAGATATCGCCAGCAAAGTAGTAGGGAAGGCAGAAATTTCCCAAAGCAGTAAAACTGTGAGGAAATACGGTCTGATGGCTCCATCACTGAACTGGCTTCCAGATCTCAGCTCCTTGGACAAGTCATTTCATTTCTCAGCACTCACGAGTCCTGTGTATTTCACTCAAGAGCTGCAGGGGGAAGAGGAGGGGAACTTTTCCCCACTCTGAAATATTTCCCAGTAGCACCTGAGGGAGGGGAAGTGGCTTGGTCAAACTTAGCAACCTTCCTGCTTCTTTTCTCCCCTTCCCTTTTGCAATGATTACTTCTAGCAACTCATGAAAAAATAAAGACCCTCTCTACAGAGACACGGGAAACAAGGTCACCTTATTCCTCTCACAGATCTCCCAGGGCTTGGTGGGTGTGGGAGCCTAGAGAACACAAATCATCGTTTAATTACTAATAAATATTAAACCACCCCTTTAAAAGGGCAGAAAGAGAGACACCACCTCTGCCGGAATGGGCTGGCCAGGTGGAGACAAGGTCAATCGCTTATGAAGATGCATCTTGACAGCTCTTACATAAGAATGGCCAGACTGGCTCAGACCAAAGGTCCATCTAGCCCAGTGTCTTGTCTGCCAACTGTGGCCAATGCCAGGTGCCCCAGCAGGAACTAACCAAACTGGTAATCATCAAGTGATCCCTCCCCTGTCACCCATTCCTAGCTTCTGACAAACAGAGGCTGGGGACACCATTCCTGCCCAGCCTGGCTAATAGCCATTGATGGATCTACCCACCATGAATTTATCTAGCTCTTTTTTGAACCCTGTTAAAGTCCTAGCCTTTACAACATCCTCTGGCAAGGAGTTCCACAGGTTGACTGAGATGGGTAAAGAAAATCTTCCTTTTGTTCCTTTTAAACCTGCCACCTCTTAATTTTATTTTGGTAAGCCCTAGTTCTTGTGTTATAGCAGCAAGTAAATAACTTTTTCTTATTTACTTTCTCCACACCAGTCATGATTTTATAGACCTCTATCATATCCCCCCTTGTTCTTATCCTGTCTTATTCGCTATCCCTTTTTGAATGACTCCTGACATTCTGTTTGCTTTTTTGACCACTGCTGCACCCTGAGTGGATGTTTTCAGAGAAACTCTTCAATAGTTCAGCGTGTGGTGCCACCCAAAAGCACAAGTCGGACAAATCATGGAATCACAGGTTTGGAAGAGACCTCCCGAGGTCATCGAGTCCAACCCCTTGCTGAAAGGAGGCTGCAATTCAGATGCGACAGGAACATTTTTCTTTTACAGTGGCTTTTTAAAGTTGTTGGAAGTGTCTTGACTTGGTTGTTTTGCGGGGCTATAAAAATCAAACTCGATGTGTGCCGGCAGTGAGCAAAGTCCCGCACACAGGTCTGCTGATCACTTTTAGTGCCGATCCACAACCCCGCCTGTTATTCCAGTCCAGAGCTCCCCACCACACCTCTGCCAATGCTCCTTCCCCCAGAGCAGGGATTCCCCTGGCTATTCCAGCCTTGGCTTCCCCATACAGCTCTGCCAGTAGAGCCCTGCAAATCGGCAGATATCCATGGGGATCCGCATGTGTGGATGTGAATAGCTGCAGCTCATTTTTGCAGCCAGGGGTGTGAATGTGGTTACAAATATTGTATCTAGAACCCGGGAAATGTGCAGATATCCACTTTATAGCCATAGGTATCCGCATCCGCGGCTATCAATGCAGATCTCCACAGCTCATTTTTGTGGATATGGATGTGGAGGCAGTTACAAATATTGTATCCACAAAGGGCTCTAAGTGCCAGGGCCCCTCAATCCTGCGCAATCCCGTTCTTTATCGGCTCAAGGGCTCCCTGTCCCCACAGCAGCAAACCATAGGCTGAAAGCTACAGGGAGCCATCAGGACAGGTCCAGTCTGATCAGTAACCCTGCTCATTCATTTGACTTGTGAATATGCAGAACCTGTGAGTGAAATGTTAATGTCATTTTAATTTCAAGGGAACCAGCTCTGCCTATGAGCCTATTAGGCCATGTCTTCATTGCTGCAGAGATTGATCTTTTGGTGTTCAATTTAGTGGGTCTAGTTAAGACCCTCTAAATCAAACGCTGAAGGTGGCTTTGCTCAGCCACAGTCGTGGGGAGTAAGGGAAGCCGATAGGAGAGTTTTCTCCCATCACACTCTCTCTGTGAAGACGGTGCCAAGCTCAACTTAGGGTAAACCGACTCCAGCTACCTATTTTACATAGCTGGGGTTGCCTAACTTAGATAGCTGGAGTTGCGACCTCCCGGGTCTAGTGTAAACCTGGCCTAAGCTGCTGAGCTGAGGAGCCAAAGAGGTCTGAAACAGGGTTGAAACATGGGCCCTGGGATATCTCCAGCTTGGCTGGCTCAGAGGCCAGACATATGCACTTCTGAAAGGACAGTGACAAATCAGAGAGGGCTCAGAAAAGTGTGATGAGAAAGCCTCCCCTCCCCTCCCTTCTCAGCGAGAGAGCCGTGAGACGCACCATCGATTCAGTGTATCCAAGAGAAGGTTAAGAGATGACTTGATCACGGTCTCCGAGCTGCTGCCTGGGCGAGAAATCTTGCAGAGCAGCTGGCTCTTTAAGCGAGCAGCAAAAGGCTGCATGCGACTCAATGGCCAAAAGCCGACGCTAGAGAAATCCAGCTGAGAAATAAGACCGAGGTTTCTAACACTGAGCACTAATTAGCCATTGGACCAACTTCCCGAGGGAGGTGGTGGAGTCTGCGTCACTTGAAGCTTTTAAATCAAGCGCTATGCTCTCGCTCCACCAACGCGGCAGGCTGGATGCAGGAAGCGCAGGGCGAAGTGCCATGGCTTGAATTAGACAGGAGGGCAGCCGACATGCTCATAAAGCTCTCTTCTGGCTTGAAAATCTGTCCCGCTCTGAAGGGGAGCTGCAGAGAGAGAGCCCCGGGAAGATGCTTAAAACAGCGGACAATAAGGAAAATGCGGAAGGAGGTGCTAAAAAATGGGGGAGTGAGGCAAACGCAGACTATCTGCCAGCCCCTCTGTTTGGTTCCAGGTGCTCCCTTGAAAATGCTCAGGCAGGGAGAGCAGCGTGGGATTGACGTGATGTCTTTCTGGCCCGCCATAACATCCTGCCTCCCAAACGTCGCGCAAACACACAATGGGGTCTGCATGGGGGGAGGGAGGGATGCATGTATATTTTTTTTACCTCATTAGAACCCGTCAGAGGGCTGGCTTCGTTATGACTCTAAATGAGGAAATTACTTATTCTCCAGCGTAGCTTGGCTAATTAACGGGCGTCATTAGCAATCTTGTTAGCATATTCAGCGAGGGCGCCTAGAGCAACCTGTCTTTAAATCATATGTTAAGAAAGGTAGACTGTACTTGAGACAAAGGTAATTGCAAGAGAGGCAGTTCTTTCCGGAGAGAGGGAGAGAGGATGAGGAGAAGCCAATGTCTTCCCTTAGCTGCAGCCACCTTCCTCCGCTGTTTGCGGTAACGTGCGGCAGGAGTTGACTCTCATGCAGGTCAACGGCGTAGCATGAAGGGAAGGGAGGAGCCCGTTCAGCCCACAGGTTGAATCTCTCTAGTCTGGCACCGGTGCAGAACCAGAGAATTTGCTGAACCACAGGAGGTCAATACTGTTCAGCAGCATGACCAACACTCCCACTGATTGCTGGGCTCTTAGAAGACATGGAGAGGTAAATCACAGCACAGAACACAGAGCCGGGACCGTTGGCTGTCAACAAACTTTACAGGCCCATGGGAAACTTGGGCATACCCATGATAAGTGAACATGCAGCTCACTGAAATTATCCCGGACCACGGAGGTTGCCGGACCAGAGAGTGCCAGACTAGAGAGGTTCAACAGTTGTTGCCAAGATTCAGAGCCACATGGTGGTTCTGAACCAAGCACAGGTTGACACTGGGGATGGGCAAATGGGATCAGAAAACTGATTCCTAATCTTCAGCCAAAATCCAGGCAGAGGGATCCTCAGCTGGTACAAAATTGGCCCAGATCCATGACCACCACAGCCAACGTGGGGTGGGACTAAGGTGCGTGGGCAGAGCTGTAGATGGGGGGCCCAAAGCAAGGTTTGCGGGCAGGGCTGCAGGTCAGGAACGAGGTGCATGGGTGGAGCTGTCTGCCCACGTACCCCGGCTATGCCAATCTCTAGCCAGAGCTTCACCCCTCGCTTTTCCAAGTACTAAATTTTCTCTTCGAATGACTCCCCCGTTCCCAGGACTTCTCAAGCCAGGAGACTCACATCCACATTCTGGGGCTGGGAGAAATTGCTCTGTGCCAGGAGGAGGCCTGGCAGAATGACCGGAGGGCAGCGGATTAGATGCCAAGAGATGGATGGGCCTAGGATCTCCCTGACTCCCAGCAACGGGGAGTGAGGGCTCTCGATGACAGGGGGCAACAGAACTGGAGGGGAAATGGGGGGACAGGACCACAAACAACCCAGGAGGCCTCAGGCTGGAATGAAACACCCTAGGAACATGGTGCTAATAAGCTTTTCCACTCGCCTTCCCTCCATCCTCAAGGCTGGATCATTCAGCGCCGCTTCCCTCCCTCTCAATCCAACTCCTGCTCTAATGAGGCTCCCTAATTGCTCTGCCTGAAGCTCCCTGGCTGCTGCCTGTGAAAAGAAAAGCCTGCTGTCCTCTCAGGGGGATGTCGGAGGGCTCTGTCACCAGCCCAGGCCTCCTCGCATGCCCACACCTGCGCTGCCCATGGAGGGCGCCGGGAGAGGGAGGGGGGCTCCAAGAGAAGTCTTGGAAGACTCCCCCTGATGTGAACATGGGGCAAAGCGAGAGGAGAATCCGGCCCACACTCCCGCCTGGATGAAAACTAGGTGCAGGCAATGGGAAGCGGATTGCAACTCACCAAGACTTCTGGCCGTGGGCCGACCCGGCTGTCCGGCTCGGCTACAATCATGAGGGGGCTCCGGCTCCACATGCAGGCAGACTGGAGCCCAGGCTCCAGAACCACCCCTCTATCACCTGGGTGCAAGTGTAATGCCCCAGCTCAGCGGAGGGGATCCACGTCGCCCCTCGCAGCGGTTCCCAGCCTCGGCAACAGGTGGCTGCTCGGAGACACAGGGGAGACTCCGTTCACTCAGCCAGTAGGGGGCAGCGGGGTTAGGGCTCTGCCTGCTGGGTGACCTAGCACCTCTGTGCCTGTTTAGATGGGTTCAGGGCAGAGTTCGTCGGCCATCCTGCCTCTGTACAGCACCGAGTGCACCGGGGCCGCCAAAGATCCCGTTCACAGGTAGCTCTGGTTCCTTCCCCAACTCTGAGCGGGGGCGCCATTTAAGCTTTTGGTAGGTGGGGCCGACCTGTGCATGACATGAAAGGAGGGGGGAAGAATGCCAGCATGGGGGGGAGACGGAGGACAGCGGCTTCAGCAGGGTTACTAAGCATGCTCAGAACAAGCCAACCAGCAAATTGGGGGGGACCGACCCCATCCACCACGCCCCCCACACACACATCACCTCTTCCCAGGGGCTACTAAGGCAGGTAACTTAGCAGTTAGCTGACAGGAGCACTGTACCTAATTCCTATATAAAAGAAAGAAAACTAAATAAATATTAGACCCACTCAGCTCTAATGCTAACACACTCTGATTTCTTGTGGCAAGTCACTTAAGGGACACTGGTTTAGCCTTAGCACTTTAATATATGTTCTTGCTTTGTTACTAACTCTGTGGAGAAAGAGAGAGAAAGACAGACCGACCGACACTGTCAGGACTCCTGGGGTACGGCTAGACTACAGGCTTTTGTCGACAAAGCCTCTGTCAACAAAGAACGTCTAGTCTGGCACCTCATCCTCGTAGAATGAGGTTTACCGCCATCGACAAAACTGCTGTGTTCTGTCGACTTACTGTCGACAGAACTCGGCGGTAGTGTAGACGCGGGTATAGTTATGTCGACAAAAGTCCACTTTTATCAACAAAACCCTGTCATCTAGACACACCCGTGGGCTCTATTTCAGCTCTGGAAGGCGCGTGGGGTCTTGTGGGGGCAGATACATTTGGGCTCTATATAAGAACATCAGAATAGACACACTGGGTCAGACCAATGGGCCACCTAGCCCAGCATCCTGTGGTCAATGCCAGGTGCTTGCAAAGGCATGAGCAGCAGAGGTAATCATCACGAGCCACTCCTTGTTTTCCATTCCCAGCTTCTGGCAAAGAGAAGCTAAGGACACCAACTATGCCCACCCTGGCTGGTAGCCACTGATGGACCAATCCTCCTTGAACTTATCTTGTTCTTACTGGAACCTTGTTATAGTTTGGGCCTTTCCAGCCTCCCCTGGCAAAGAGTTCCACAGGTTGACCGTGAAGAAATAATTTGTTTTGTTTGCTTTAAATCTCTACATTTCATTGGGTGAGCTTCTTGTGTTATGTTAGTGAAGGAATAAATAACATTTCCTTATTCTATTTTTCCATACCATTCATGATTTTCTACAGATTTTCCCCCACCCTTTTGTCTTTTCTTTTCCAAAATGAAAAGTCCCAGTCTTGTTAATCTCTCCTCCTATGGAAGCTGTTCCTTCCCCCTCATCATTTCTGTTGCCCTTTCTGTGCCATTTCCAAATCCAAGTATATCTTTTTTTTTTTAGATGGGGTGACCAAATCCACATGCCATATTCAAGATGTGGACATATGGATTCATGCATGAACAGGAGATTTGCACGTGTGATTCCAGATTCCATTTTGGGATATACTTTTCCACAGCAAGAGCAATAAGATTCTTTTCACCTGGCAAAGGATATATAAAGGGCCTTGGAAATTCCTCCATTTGGTCTTCAACCCTGCTTCTCACCTCTGGAGCATCTTTGCTATGAACTGAAGCTCTGAACAAAGGACTGAACAAACGACCGGTCCCAGCTGCGGATGTACTGCAGAGACGTGTCTTAAACCCTCAGATTATTCCATCACTGCTACAAGCCTGCACCAAGAACTTTGCAATTGTTGTATGTATGTGATCCTTTTAACATTTAACTCTCACCTTTCCTTCCTTCCTTCCTTCCTTAACTTCCTTCCTTCCTATAAAATTTAGGTTTTAGATTCTAAAGGATTGGCAATCGTGTGCTTTTTGGTCAAGATTCTAAGTTATAAATTGACCTGGGAATGCGGCTGGTCCTTTGGGATTGAAAGAACCTTTTTATTTGGTGAGATTGGTTTTCATAACCTCTCATCTGTCCAAGGAGTGTTACGGGTGGTGGCCCAAGAAAACTGGAGCATCTGAGGGAATTGCTTGTATGACTTCTTGTTAGCCAGTGTGGTGAACAGAAGTGCTCGTTGTGACTGGTTTGGTGGAGGACCACCAGTCCTGGGCTGTAAGTAGCCCCTTCTCTAAGCAATTTGCTCTGAACTGATACTCTCAGCAGTGTTTCCCAGGACCCGTGTTCCCTCTAAAATTTTCCAACCATGAGCAGAGTGAGTTTTGGCTTGTGCACCAATATTGAGGTCTTGTGAACTGGTTTGGACGTGTGCCACCGTGGCAACCAATTTAGAATCATAGAATCCTAGGGCTGAAAGAGACCTCAGGAGGTCATTGAGTCCAGCCCCCTGCCCAAAACAGGACCAACCCCAACAAAACCATCCCAGTCAGGGCTTTGTCAAGCCGGGACTTAAAAACCTTTAGGGATGGAGATTCCACCTCCTCCCTAGGGAACCCATCCCAGTGCTTCCCCACCCTCCTAGGGAAATAGTTTTTCCTAATATCCAACCTAGACCTCCCCCACTGCAACTTGAGACCATTGCTCCTCATTCTGCCATCCGTCACTATTGAGAACAGCCTCTCTCTTTGGAACCTCCCTTCAGGAAGTTGCAGGCTGCTATCAAATCCCCCCTCACTCGTCTCTTTTGCAGACTAGATAAGCCCAAATCCCTCAGCCTCTCCTTGTAGGTCATGTGCTCCAGCCCACTAATCATTTTGGTTGCCCTCCGCTGGACCCTCTCCAATGCGTCCACATCCTTTCTGTAATGCGGGGCCCAGAACTGGACGCAATACTCCAGATGTGGCCTCACCAGAGCCGAATAAAGGGGAATAATCACTTCTCTGGATCACCTGGAAATGCTCCTCCTCATGCACCCTAATATGCCATTAATTTATTAACACACACACATTCCCAGCGGCCGGAGCACTCACACCGCCCCCCGGCCATGCAGAATGTCCCATTCTCGGCCGCTGGAGCAGACAAACCCGCCCTTCCTGCCACCATGCAGCAGGTCCCGTTCCCAGCCCCAGCCGCCCTTCCCCCCCCCCCTTAGCCACCCCTGCCATGTTGTAGCCCCAGCCACCGGAGCAAGCCACCCCCCACCACACGGCCTTGGCAAGTCCTGACCCTCTGCCCCAGCGGCTCCCTCACCACACCATCCCAGCTGGCCCTGCCCGCCGGTGCAGCCGCCTGCCACACAAGCGCTGCTGCATTGCTCTCCAGAGGAGGCGGACGGGGAAAGAATTTTTTGTGTGCGGCCACGCAGGCGCGCACCTTAGCGGGAACTATGCTCAGGGCCCTTGTTACAGAGGCATGGTCTGGCCAGGATCCACAGAACAAGGTCATTTAAGCTTCGGATCAGAACCCTCCCGTTATTCAGAATTTGAATTTTGGGATGGAGCATTTTGTCGGTGAAAGAGCAGCTGCAATGAGTCAGCCCCGAGATGAGGGGCTTGGCGTAAAACCGCTGGAATACTTGCATTCAAACTAGGAATCACCTTCTGACAGAAAGCTACTAATCCAGACCCGAGATCCTTGCTAATGATCAGTGTCCCACGGGCAGGAATGCAGCCCTCACCTGATACTACAGATGCTGCAGAAGCAATTAGGAGGCAGGAGGCAGCAAATAAACTGCGACTCGATTATGAAGGGAAACTTGCAGGCATTCGCTCGCTGGAGAAGCGGAAGGTAGCCGAGAGGGAGAGAGAAGCAGCGGAAAGAGAGAAAGAAATCCTCCAGGCTTGGCGGTGCTGCACCTGCTCTGTAAACAGGAAGAAGGCTCCAATCTCTGGAGCTGTCTTCTAGGGCCATTCATGTCCCTTCTGTACAGGTCTGATGCCACTTGACAGCATCCGGGAAGGAGAGGCAGTGAAGCAGCATGGCCTACTGGCTAAAGCCAGAAACTCAAAGCCAGGATGCCTCGGTTCTTCTAGTCCCAACGTGGCCACTTTCCCTGGGCTTGGGAAGTGACTGACTCATGCCAGTTTTAGCACTAGCAGAATGAGGATACTATCCATCCACCAAGCAGGCGCCTTTCCTGAGAACTGAACCGAGGCGAAAGAATGTTGGAATTTTAGGGTGAGCCAGGAGGGGAGGAACCTGTAGCCACCATTTGCCACAAGACATGAGGTTTTCATAAAAACAAACTGCTGCCCTCTGCGGGATGGAATCACAATTGTTCCCGTGTGTATCATAAGCCCTGTACTGATGACAACGAATGGAGATTCCCCATGAGCTCAAGTCGTCAGGTCCTTTTGGAACAGAGTAGATAGCCAGGGTGTGTGTGGCACAGGGGCAGTGATGAATTCGGGGGTGAAAAGCCAACTGAGATAGGAGGGGAAGCTCTCACGGAGGAGAGGAGCTGGGGATGGGGGCTGGACTCCAAACCAGATCTCTCCTCTCTGCTTTTAGCATCGGCACTCTTGTTTAAGTCTATGTTTGCTGGAGCCTAGCTCCACACGAGGTGTTCCTAGGTGCTACTGTAATCTGGGTAATCACTGAGAATAGGAAGCTGTGCTCCCCCCACACACACACTGAAGAATCCAGCCACTGATTTACTGTGACCTCCTGCAGAGCCCTGGCTGAGCTGGGGGATGGGGCAGTAGGTAGCCCATGGGGGAAGCAGGAATATAATCTCCTAGCATTACAGGAAGCAAGCAAATTGATTTAAATATTGCAAAGGTGCTGGTGAGAGCAAGTCAAAATAGCAGAGCAACCCTGTTATTATGCACCGCGCGGGCTTTTGTACCAGGGAATTAGCTGAATTAAACAAAGCGAGAGGCCCAGCGCTTGCGAGGCAGCTCGGTAATTTTCTCATAAAGACCTGCCAGCGGCTGGAAAGAGGAGCCTTGAGCAAGACCATTTACCTCGCCTGTAATGAATCCAGGCCACCGGTGGGCAGAGGTGGGGGATAGCAGCCTGCGCCTCCCGCCTCGTGGGGCCTGCGGAGGGAGAGGGAGCAGGACGGGCTGCCGGAGCCCCTCCGCTCTGCCGCGGTTGGAAGGGGCCGTGGGAAAGCAGGGGGTGATTCCGAGGGGTTCCACTCAGGTGGGGCGCTGCCTCAATTCCCACGGGCCAGGGACAAGATGGGCCTCAGCGTAAACCCCCAGATCAGGGCAGGGGGCCCATTTGGCACATACGTCTTGCGCCACACTTGAGAAACTGAGTGGGCCGTCGCCACAGACACCGGCTAACCAGGGGCCGGGGAGCGTCTCTGGGAGAGGCCGGTCCTGCGGCTGTGGCCGGGATTCCACCCTGGACCCTCGCTCTTTACCCTGCTGCCTCCAAACTCAGTCGGATCAGATCCGGAGCCCATGTTGGACTGCAGCAGGGCGGGGTAAATCCTGAACCAGCCCCATCACAGCCCTCCAAGGGGGCAGCTCCCTTCCTAACCTGCCCCCACCCTGGATCCCCGAGAGGGTGCTGGAAAGGCAGCTGCAACTGGCTCCCTCCGTGGCTAACCGGAGCATTTTGAGTGTGAGTTGGAGGTTTCACAACCGGCTGGGATGCTGGGGTTACCTCACTGTGCCCAGGTTAGGGCTGGTGCCCTGCTGGGGAGGGGGACAGGGACAAGCGGTAGCGGGGACAGCCCGAT
>JANRFK010002918.1:11900702-11912811 GCA_030068395.1 Apalone spinifera | reverse complement strand
AACGACCCACGCGGCCCTGCAGTCCTGGGAAGGGGCTGCCATGTGCTCTGGGAACGGCGGCCAATGGGAGCTGCAGGGGCGGTGCCTGCAGGCAGCGGCATGTGGACCCTGCCTAGGTTCTGCTGCCAGAGGGATCTGCTGGTCACTTATGGGAGCTGCCTGAGGCAAGCACCAACCTCCTGACCTCCTCCTGCACTGTAACCCCCCTCCCAGCACAGAGCCTAATTTATGCCCTTGTTACATGCAAGCCTCTCTCCCTGAGCCATGAGAGTCCCTAAATAGAAGCCAAAGCAGATGACGGCACATGCCAGTCAGCCAATGGTGCACTGTGCAAACCTGCTTGTGTGTGTGCACCATTTGCACGCACAGCCGCAGTGGTTTTGCACAGGCATGCTCACCGCCACTAGAAGCCCTTTGAAAAATCTGGATCCAAACTATTATGAAACACAGGAGCGAGCAACAAAGAAAAACAGGCTTCATTTTAGCCTCACAATGATTTTGAGTGATCACGTGGAGCATAATATTTTTGGTGAATTTCACCCCTAAAGAATAACTTAAGTGGAACTGACATATGCTAAATATACCTAAACTTTGCATGAAACCAGGGTCAATCTACAAAAGTCAGGCTGATGGGTTCATTAATTTTTGCCTTCCTTGGTCTGTTATCAGACGGAATAAGACATCACCTGAGACTGGTAATTAGGCTAATTATTCCAGTTTCAGAGTTTGAATAATTAGTTACCGTTGTCTCCAGCCTTATTCTAACCTTAAAAGAGTCAAGTAATTTTAGTGCTTGTAAAATGAGTGAAACCTAGAAACCTGCAGACAGAAGGATTCTGTTTATAAGCTGGCTGCGTACCAGATCTTCCATTTCAGAGCAAATGCCACAGTTTCCAAAGTTTCCTGTGCTAAAATGGAATAAGAATCAAAAATTCCCTGCAAAACAAAACCCTGATTTTTTTTCTTCTTTTAGACCAATCAGAACATTCCACTTCACTAATATAGACATTTTCTTCCGATTTTGACCTTTTAAAAAAAATAACTTCTTAAAGACGTCGTGACTCTTCAAACAAACCCTTTCAGTTTGAAAAGTCGTTTCACAATGAAAAATCAGAATGCCCCCGCCTGCAAAGGCTGAAGCAGGACCCGACATGGAAGCTGCTGCATCTGTCATGGAGCCGTTCCCGCAGCTGGCATTTCGGTGCCTCTTGTTTCAGATCCAGAGCTCTTGAGTACCATACTCTAAAGCAATGATGCTCAACCTTTTTTAATTCGTGACCCTGTGGGCTGGAAACATTTTGATTGAGCAAAAAAAAAAAAAAAAAAAAAACCACATGGCATCTGAGCTGGGAAAACAAATTGACCCCCCAGGAAGACAGCTCTAAAGCAGGGGTTGGAGGCCACTTTTTGGAGTTGGGGGCCGCTGTCCCACAGAAAAAAAATCTGTTGGGGGCCACCCAATGCTGGAAAGGAGCCCCAATCTTCGGGGCCGAATCCAGGCAAGTGGGGGCCCCATCTGGCCCCTTGTTAGCAAAGGGAGAACCAGATCCCGAGACAGCCATTTGCCCAGGTGGTTGGGATGGGCTCCTCACGCACGGACTTGGAGGGACAATGACATTAGCTACTTACTCCCAGGGGGAACCTCTCCAGTGGGGGCATAGTGCAGTTAGCATTCGGAGCCGCTCACGGGACCTGATCTACCATCAGCAATGGTCTTTCCGTTGATTTCAGTGAGCTTTGGTCCAGGCCTATAGTCTCTCTCTCTCAGAGTCAGCACCAGGCTGGCCTCTCTCCTCATGTGTCTTACCCAGGAACAAAGCAGCCAAACAGTGCAGAAGACTCTAGAGTGAATCACAGCTGGCCCCAGATCTGAGTAGGAGTTGGGCCATTGCTTGCTGCAAAGCAGCAGTTGGAGAACTCCCAGGCCCGTAGCCCTTGTGGTGAAAGGGGTGAGGGGCAACACTAAAGAGCCACCCCAGAACCCTATGGGCTCCATGCTTCCCCTCCCTGCCAGCCCAATCATGGATGAGCAGTGTTCCCTGTCGCTTGAACGCTTGGGCAGCCACCCAGGAGAAAGCCAGGTGCCACCCGGCTGATTAGCAAAGTGCTCACAACTGGCAGAACGGTGTGCTGCACACCCGCACATGCCTCTGTGCACATAAAATTTATTCCACACCTGGGTGGAAAAAAAAAATGTAGAAGGAACCCTGCAGGAGAAGAGGTTTAACTGTCTCACTGGTAACCAGCGTCATGTTTTATTGGAGAGGCAGCAAGAGAGACAGAAGGAAAACAGCACAGGAGGATGGAGCAGAGGGACCCTCAGACCCCTTCTTCCAAATGAATTGTCAGGATCTGCCAGATCAGAGCATGCTACAAGCGGCACAGCAAAGCAGAGCAATGGAAGGCAAGTCTGTGCAACCCACGTGCCACCAGGTTATCGCTCTCCAGCCAAACACGCCCTTTTTTCTCTGCAGTGATAACTGCTTAAAAGACTCCTATTAAAAAAAACAAAGACGACGGGAGAATTAAGCTTTTGACCTTCATTAGCAGAGCTGTAGTCAGGCTCCATCACAGCGGCGCACTGCGAGGCTCCGTTCCCACCCTCCTCGCTGTCACAGGCATTCACAGCGCAGAGTAACAGGTGGAAACCCACGGATGACAGCCGGGTAGCTCGGCATTGTAAAGACACGAGTGTTCTTTTTGCTCTGGCTGGGGGGCCGGTTTCCATCTCTGGATCAGAGAGGCCCAACATTCCTAAATGCTGAACCAGAGTCGGCCGAAACAGGATGCATGAATTCTAACTGATGGTCATTTTACAACATTACAGTCGGGGAGGGAGGGGGGAGAGAATAGTAAATATCAAATAACGAGGCCGGGTTTTCAAAGAACACAGGCATGCAATTGTATAAGCACCGTTTGGAACCCTAACCCCTCTTCATTTTAAATGCAAATTCCTTAGCTTACATTTTGGAAAACCTGGCTCTAATGGGGGGGAGGGGAGGGGAGTCCTTCATTTTTTTCAACTTTTATGCCCACCATTTTTGTAAGATGCCCGAAAAACAGGGTCACGCCCCCTTCACCGGCTACGCAGCCACATGTGGCTGAGAAATTCTTCTCCCATGAGGGCGGCTGACCCTTGTTATGCTGCGTTGCATCCCCAAAGAAAGATGCTACAATGCCCATGAATTATCCATCAGTGCTATTTCCAGATTCAGGGGTTGAGTGTCATGGCTCTGGCACCTTGGGGTGCCCCCCAACCCTGGTTGGAAATCTGGGAATCACAAAGTTGGAGACTGGTTTCCAAACAGATAGCCCTTTTACAACTATACTCCGCAGGTGTGTAAGGGCAGAGACTGGGAGGCAGCAGTAACGGGACATGCCACACTGGTGTCTCATTCACGCAGGGCATAAACAAAGCCACCTCCGTACGGTCTGCCTCCCCGCCCTAGCATGGCCTTTCCAAGAAAGTGACTCGAGTTCATGCAGTCACAGACACAACTATTAATAGCTGTCACCAGCCTCCCTAGGATCCCATTAGCATATTTGATTGCACTCTGAGGAGGCGCATGGCCCCCTAATCAGACACTCTCCTGCAGCCTCGCTCGCAGGGCTTGGCATGTCATTGCCAGCAGCCCTGCGAAGATCTTACAAGAGGCTGTGCAGTCGACACGGTGCCCCCAGGAAGGGGACAAGTGTGTGGAGTGCAGGCAGGAGAAATGGAAACCAGAAGCCAGATCCAAATTTTGAGTTGGTTCCTTTACCCCTCCAGGGGCTTCCCAACGTCTCAGCCTCCCAGACCCTGGAAACAATACTAGGACAATGGGGGCGGGGCAAAGAGAGCTTTGGGCCGTGAGTTTTTAGCACCTCAGCAAAGCCGCCATCAGGGTTGCCATCTCTGACCAAAGCTCTTCTGGGAGAGATTTCCCCCCTTCGATAGGCTGTAAGGCCCTTTCCGTAAAATATCCGAGTCAGGGCTGCAGGGTGGCTTTCAACAGTCACCAGGAGACTCCAGGCCAAGGCAACTCTACCACCCGTCCCTCCAGTCTCCCGTCTCAGGCCTTTGCCCTCCCTCGCTGCCTTCAAAGCCCATCTGCACTAGACAAAGCCACCTCAGTGCCAGCTCCTAGTGGAGACGGACCACCCCGCAAGCCCTGGTTCCAACCGACCAAGCAGGACCACGGCTCTCGCTGGACACTGTCTCTGGACAGCCTCAAACTTGACAAGTGACTGTCAACAGGACCCTTTGTAGCCCTGCAACACCCGTACCCCCTTGTCTATCCGCTGCTCTGCGCCTCTTCCGCCAGGCTCCCGACCCCTCCTCCTTCCTCTGCTGTGGCCGGCCTGTAAGCAGAGGCTGCCCTGGTAACGGGCCCCAGGAAAGCAATGGAGGGGCTGGCGGCTTCTCTACCTGCCCATCAATATTTCATCTCCTCTTGACCGTGTCTCTGCGCTGCCTTGCACGCTTCCCCGGCTCACGCTCTCTGGTGAGTCACGCTGTGCTGCTCCTTCTCCCTGTCAGCTCCATCGAATCAGGTCATTAACAGCACAGAGCTGAGCCGGCCGCATCAGTACATACGGCCAGGCAGGCAGGCTGTTTGATGTTAGCCTGTTTTAAAGGTCAGCTGCCCTCCCTGTCAACCCTGCCTGGAGCTGGAGCAGCTACAGGGCTTACGCGGTGGCATTTGGCGGAGCAGGGGGGCGCTGCTCACAGCCCTGAAAGCCATACAACTGAGACTCTCCTGCCACCCCCTGCAGCCACAAAGGGCGTGCGAGGAAGGGCAGAGCTAAGCATTCCTTTCTCTCCTGGGGTCCTCACTGCCATCTCGCAGGTGCTGCTTTCTGGAAACACATCTGAGATTGGGCTGGAATAGAGGAGTCAGGACTCCTGGGTTTTTTCCCTTGTGTGAACAGAGATTCCCGTGAAATCTCAGGCAGATCTCTATAGCTTTGTACCTCAGTCGACCCAGCTATAAAATGGGGATAATCATCATCTGAACCATGGGGGAGAGGCTTAATGAGCAAAGTGCTTGGAGAGCCACAGTTGGATGGTGCTCAGCAGCAAGGCCGAGCACCATGAGTTGAGGCCTGAAACCCGGAGCAGTCTTGCCCTCGACTGCAGTGGGCTTTGAATTGGTCTCGACCTCTGTGACGTAGTGTGGGTACCTGGCTGGTTGCTGGGCTTGGGTTGGAGTGACCTCCCCTGGCTGCTGTCTGCAGCACGGCCCAGCAGGGCAGGGGATGAGTCATTATGCAAAGGAGGCTTCAAACCTGTCTGACCAGTTATCTCCCAGGGAGCGGAACAATGGGAAAAAGGGGAGTGGAGCCCTGGCTGGGGGCAGGGCTGGAAGTGAGGGAGTTATGTTTCTGGCTGGGATCATGGAGGAAGCAGCCTAGGCAACGGGCTGGGATTTAGGGGCCCAGGCTCCCCCATCTCAAGGGGGGCTGAGGCATCCTAGGCCTGCCTTATAACTAGATGACATCTATGCTGAATCCTGGAGAAGCAATAAACTCCCTCTATTCTGCTGACTGCTGGAGTCTGTTCGTGCCATTATGGGGGTGCAGAGGACGGGAAAACCCCAACGCGCCATCACAACCTCATTTGCAGTAGCCGAGGAGAAACTGACCAAGAAGAGAAATTGCCTCACCCAGGAGGCCAGCAAGCAGGCCTCTCTGTTCAGCACCACGGACAGCGCTCAGGCTGCTCCCAGCCCCTGTAGGGGGGAGGGAGGGGGGAGGCTGACCTCAGAAAGCACAATCCACTGTCCCCATGCCATGCGCATGAGCATATTCCACCCCCACTCCCTTTCAATGCCCCCCAGGACCCGTACGCCACTTGCCACAGACAGGCCCAGGAAGTTGCAGAGGTGGCGGGCAGGAGAAATGGTGCTTAGCTTGAAAGTCCCAGGCAGGGAAGCTGCGAGGAGGAACCGCAATCTCATAACCTCTGCAGAGAGATGAGCCTCATCCCAGGCTGGTTCTCAGTGGAAGCAGGGCACAGTGGGCAGGTCCCCTCTCGTGTTACAAGAGGAAGGGGGGCCTTGGGGCTGAGGCACCAGCAGGTTCCTCTGGATACCTGCCTTCAATTCCCCGCCCTGCCAGAAGCGTGGTGACCTTGGGCAGTGGCTTCCATCCCTGGGCCTCAGTGTCCCAGATGCAAAATGGGGGCACTGAGGATACTGACTTGCCTTGGGAGGGCAAATCTACTCCTGCAGGTGAGCCTGATATGAATGACAGGAGGCTGGGTGCACCAATGAGATTAGAATTAAGCCCTATAGACGGCAAGTGACAGCTTCCATCTGGCCGACCCTGGAGACCTGCAGCAGGAGCCTCCACACAGCTTAAGCCAAAGGTCCAGGGCCATAGCTGTTGCTATAACCGACCTACATTCTGTGTGGCCTGGGGGCCTGGGACAGGTGCTGACCCATAGATCACATGAGGGCCCGGCTTTGCTGATTCAGGGGCTCCATCAAGCTTCACAAGAGAGAAAGAGTTTCAGAACAAGGCCCCCCTCTCCCTGCCGGGGCGTCCAGCCCTCACGAGCTTGTGATGCGGCTGAGATGAACGCAGCCCATCTGCCCCGTGCCGCCATGGGCAAAGGAGGAAAATCTGCAAAGACTTTGATTCAGCAGGCACTCGCAAAGGCTGCATGCACGTGAGAACGAGTTCCCAGGGCGAGCTGGTCCCCACCTGCTCTCACACACACGTGTGCACACGCCAGCTCACTCTCGTGCACCATTGACCGGGCTGCAAAGGAGAGATATTTCCCATCACTTACAATGGTGCACACTCAGACACCCAAAAAAGCCTGGCCGTGGTTCTAAAAAGGGTCATTTCCTCACACGCGCCCCGTCTGGGCGTATTTCTCTCCAAAGCCCTTTCCTTCTCTTGCACACCCAAGCTCACACTTGTTCATCCAGTGCCATGGGCAGGACACCGCTACCCGCAGCTTATTGGGGAGGAGGGGCTGAGTCTGGAAGAAAACCTCCCAGCTGCCCCTCAGTCCCTCCCTGATGCTTTAGGCACCTTCAGCCCTGTCCTCTGATCTTCACCTCCCCAGCCAGCTGGGTCCGAGCCTCAGATCTGGAGCCTTCTCCGAGTCCTACCAAGGGGGATGTGAGGTGGATTTAGTGAGCCACAGGCTCCCCTTTCTCCCTCTCACCCAGTGCATTCACCAGGCGTGTCACCTCACGAGAGGTCCCAGGCTGCATCTGGGCACGCGCGCTGGGGGTGCCACCACACCATGCATGCTCACGGGAGGACAACCATTCGGAGCTGCCAGCTGGGGACTAGCCCTGGCTCGGCGACACACGAGCATTGGCCAGCAACAGCATGGTGGGTCCCCACTGCTGCAAGCGGATCTCTCCCGGCCAGAACACAGGCTCGACACTCTCAGGGGCCGGGCATGGAAGGGTTAAGTCCAAATCCTGCCATCGGCCGGCTGGCTGGGGGATTCAGCCAGGGCAGGCAAGTCCTGCACAGCTGCGTCCGATCAGTCAACGTCCTGTCGGCCAGGTGTCGTAAATGACAAATCCCAGATGGAGGAGGGGAGCCTGGGCCATGGGAGGAGGGGCCCTTCCAGCTCACGCTCGAGGCCCACGGTGTGCTGTGCAGCTCCCCACCACCACCCCCTGGATCCCTGCGTGCCCCCGGAGGTACCCTGCCAGCCTCTCGCCCGGGCCTGCACGCTGCGCTCCTAAGCCAGCGCACGGCGGCTCTCCACTCACTCTGAATGTGCCAATGAGCCATAAAGTTGATCGTCTCCGCTCGGCGCAGGAAGGCGGGTGGGAGGAGAGAGAATTCGCTTTCTTCCGGTGGCATCCCCTGGGCTTTCCACGCCGAGCGGGAAGCGGAGCAGCTGTGCCGGCAAGCAGCCGGCAGTGCCAATTTTTCCGCTGGCCGGCTTCAGGGGGCGGACAGCCCTCGGACTGTGAGGGGGGAGGAGAATCCCGCAGGGCCCAATGCCGAACACGAGACAGGATCAAAAGGGAGGAGGCTCCGGGAGCAGCTCCTGCCTCGCCGGGCTGAGATCTCTGTTCCACCCCCCGGCCGGCGTCTCCGCCACCCCACCTCTCGGAGGTACGTGCCCCCTCCTCAACAGGCAGCTAATCACACGGCATCAGACCCACACGCCGGCTCGCACCCACTCACAGTACGGTCACACCTACACACAAGCGCAGGCACAGCCACTCACGTGTCATCACACCCCCACACAGCCAGCGCTCACCCCGTCACACATGCCCCCACCACGGAAGCAACAGTCACACATCCCCGGGCTTCGAATCCTAGAATCCCAGGGCAGGAAGACACCTCGGGAGTCACTGAGACCAGCCCCCTGCCCAAAACAGGACCAACCCTGACTATCAATGTCGGCACATGGAGTTGGGGACTCTCACATGTATGCTCACAGAGACACACAAACACAGCATGCACACACACAGACGTATGCACACACGCAGCCACGCACACCATCCCACTCTGACTCACACGCGTCCCGCACCAGCACAGCACGCACGCGTGTGCGCACGCACAGAGAAAGGGGGGGTGCCCATGCTCCTGGCCACAGAGACACACCCAAGCCCACACGTGCACAGAGCAAAACGGAGATGGGTACACACACTCACACACATGCTCATCACACAGCAACACCCAGCACAACCCCATACCCCAGCCGAGGTTGCTAGCTTTCCCTGACCCAGCGAATCCAGCCCATGTTAATATTCTCACAGCCCAGGGGAGATGAAGTGCAGGGAAGCACGGAGGAAAAAAAACAAAAAACTGTATTTTGTTAAGAAATGCCGAGACCTTTCCTTTTAATCTGCAGGAATAAAACCCACGCTGCCCCACAGGGACCCACTAGGCGGGGAGATGGTGGCAGCCTCAGCCGTTAGTCACGCTTCCTGGGCCAGGTCGCCACAGCAGGCCGGATCGGCATGGCGCATGCAGAGTGGCTTGTGGGGATGGGGGAGGAAGAGAAGAGTGCTTTACTTAGCAATCTTGTCAGTGGGGCTGCAACTTGCCCATGACTTAGCCCAGCTGCCTGCCCAAGAGAGGCCTAGAGCCCTTCACCCTGCAAGTTCCCCAAATGCCCTTCAGGAATCGGGCATCGGAAGCACCCATGGATGCGGCTTTCCCTGTAAGCGGAGTGCTTGGGCAGCCACCCAGGAGAAATTCTGATGCCACCCAGTGATCAGCAGAGGGCCCACAGCCGGCAGCGTGTGTTTCTGCTGATGGTGCCCCGCGGCACATGCTAGGGTGTACAAAACTAAATATATTCTGCATGCAGATGGAAAAACTTAGCGCGGTGGTTGACAGACGTTTTGGCCGGGGGCCCACCCTGCTTAACACAAACCTTTCCGCAGACCCCCCCCGCCAGCCACCCGGGATGACAACATGCCTTCTAAATTCCAACCTTTTCGCTCCAGTGTCGCGCTGAGAACTCATGTCCCACTGATTATCCGCCACGATCCCCAAATCTTTTCCTGGGTCACTGCTTCCCAGGATAGAGTCCCCCATTCGGTAAGCATGGCCCGGGTGCTTGTTATTCCAAGCTGTACACGTTTACATGGCCCTGGGCAACAGCCTTGATAAATCTGAGAATCAGGAAATGCCCCCAAATTAAACGCACTTATGCTCCGAATTCCCTGGTTACCTGGCATGGGCCCTGCCCAGCGGGGATGAGGTGCAGAAGAGAGGAGGAAGAGGAGGAATCCTTTTAAATTGAATTCTCTTCTCGTGCCTACATCTGCCTGCCGCCCTTCCTGCCAGAGCGGGGTCTGCTAAATAATTTAACCCAGGCAAAGAGAAAGCAGGAGGACAGCGGAGAAGGGAGGGCGGAATTAACATCACCCAGCTCCTTCGTGGCTTAGCTGCGTCACCTGGACTGGCTCTTGCGTGGCTCTTTTGTATTCTCGGCTGCCAGGGGTCCCAGCACCGTCAGACAGGTCCGAGCGAGCGCACACCGGTGCGCCTATAGATCAGCTTGCTCGTGCATTTGCAAGGGTCTGGACAGACATGGCACTTCTAGAGGGACTTCGAACATACTTAAGCCCCACATGGAGCCCAGAACGAGGAGCACGGCTTGGCCACATGAAGCCAAACCCAAGAAGAGAGCTGCCAGGAGGCTGTCACCATTGGGTAAACTGAGGCATGAAGGTGCGCTAAGTGACTTGTCCCAGTTCACAGCAGCAGAGCCAGGAATGGACCCCGATATCCCAAATGCCCATGTGCCTTTACCACAAGACCATCTCCTTATCTAGTACCACTCGCTCCTCTACAGACAGGGGATGACATGCGGGCAGCGTCAATTCCACCGCGGAGCTGCACCCACGCCAGCCACCTGCATCTCAGAGGACGAGGAGAGCGGCGGCAGCTGAAGGATTTACTGGGCAAGGCTGCATATGCAGCCTGGACCCCGCCAGCTCCCACTCAGCGGCTGGCTGCGGCACCGTCCCCTCCAGCCTGGAGCAGAAAGAAGCGAGGTAGGCAATAGGGATGGGATAGTGTAGTGGATTAACCAACCAGCTTTTGCGCATTGGTTAATGCTATAGACCACGCGCATTTCCCCCTCACCCCCAGTCCATTTTTTAGCAGGCTGGCCAGTAGCCTGCCTCAGTTTTGGCTCGTGCTGGGTCTGGGACCTGCCCCTGCTGCCGCTCTGCGTTTAAAGTGTATTGGAGCCAGGCAGCGCGGCTCAGCTCTGGCTCATGCCAAGTCTGGGAGCTCAGATCCGCCCTACACAGGGGCTGCTGCCACCCCACGCTGCTGTCTCTGCATCAGAGGCAGCAGCACAGGGCGATAGGCAGCTGGTCTGCGAGAGGAGTTGGTTTTTAAACTGGCTCCCCTTGTGGACCAGCTCCCACCTGGCACCCCTGTGCTGCTGCCTCAGACACAGAGGCAGCAGCACAGAGTGGCAGGGGAGGGCAGCGGGGCCAGAGCGCCCTGGCTGCCGGCCGCACCCCCGGGGACTATAGACTAGTCGAATAACCAATAAGAATTCATGAGGTTAATCGACTATTTGATTAACCGATATTTAACCTCCTTAGTAGGAATGGGAGCCCTCTTCGCACTGATCTGCCCCGAGCCAGCCAAAAACCAAGTGGGCAATTTTGTTGCTCCCCTGAATTTGGGGGCAAAGAAACACAGAATTCCCCCCACACTTGCAAGCATAGAGGGGGGCCTAGGGGAAAAGCTCACCCATCCCCCTCCGGGGTAGGCTCTGTCTGTCTGTCCACCTACATCCTTGCGCCATGCTCAACTGCACAGGGCACTCCAGCTGATGGTAGCCCAGCAACGTCTGTCCCTCAAGGACCGCTCTCACCCCGGTCTCATTCACAGGGGCTGCCTCCACCCTCCACACCATCCTGTCCAATTTGTCTCTAGCAAGCCCCTCAGAACACAGCGCCTCCCCGCCTCCCCCCCCCAAACACACACACCCCTCTCCTCCTCCAGCCCCTTTCCCCATCCTGCACTGCCCTTTTCCAATGACATTCACAAGACAGCCACGTCTGCCTGGCACCCCAGTGCCCAGCCCCACACAGAGCACGGATCACGCCCCCAGCCAGCCACGCCGAACCCCACAGGCCTGTCCCACAGGAGCCCGGCGCTCTTACATACGCTCAATAACGCAGCGGAGGAGAGTCGATGAAGCACCGTTACCAGCGAGAGCTGTAAATCTCCTTAAGTAATTCAGGGCTGTGCCGTCAATGACACAAACAGCCAAGTGCAGGCTCCAAGGCTGTTCCGGGGACTTCATCGGCCCGTCCCCAGGGGTGAAGACACTTAATTGCCAACAGCCCCAGATCACAGCCTCCGGGCGATGGCTTTCTGTTACCGCGTGGCACCGGTCAACCCTTTCAATAAGGCGCATTAGCTGGGAATGGCCAATGAAAAATGCATAAAAGCTGGACCTGGAAATGCAAAGTCATGACCCCTTTGGAGACCTCGCCCCATTGAAGACCTCGCCACACAGACAGGGTTAGCTTCGTATCCCACCAGCGCTTCGAGGCCCCTACAGAGATCAAGTCCCCTTTGTGCTGGCCACTGTACGGAGACAGAGTTTATAACCTGCCCAGAGCCGGCAGGCACAGTCAGGAACGTTATCCCCACCATA
>JANRFK010002918.1:11808164-11833160 GCA_030068395.1 Apalone spinifera | reverse complement strand
GCTTTGGTAAGCAATGAAATAATTAACAATATGGTCATTTAAAGTATTGTCTTTGGAACAATTAGTGGGTTGCACAAAGCTCTTTCTTTGTGTTGTGTGACTGCAGAAAAGCATCACTGCATCAGCTACCACTGGTGGGAACCACATTTTCAAGGCAACGAGAGCAGACAGGAACTTCCATTTAAAAACCAAATAATAAATCTGGGCTCCTGAAGATTGAGGCAGCTTCAGAGCAGCCAGCTGGCCTTGACCGACGTCAAGGCTCCCGGTGGACCTATATGTGCGTAAGTCAAATCAAGCACTGCATACGCTGTTGTAGTTATCTTCCTAAGGCTAAAGTAACCTTTGCTCTAGTGCTGTATTTGGGTCAAAGCAGAGTCAAGTTTCAGCACTGAGGTTTTTTTACCATTCGCCCTTCCTTTGAAGAGTTAAGCACAAGGGACTGTGGAACAGAAAGGAACAAACAAGCCAGTTGTCTTTTCCTTCCTTGACCCTTCAGATGATATAGACCAGCTGGTCAAACAGTGCACCAACAGATTAGGCTGCAACCAAGGTATTCTGGACTGCAAACTAATCAACAGCAGGAATTTTTCTGTTAAAGCCTTTTTTAAAAATCCTTTCTGAATAATAGAATCATGCATCAGGCACCCTCATTTCCTTCTTCCAGGATGGGGCTTTTTGTATCCTTAATACCTTACACATCATTGCATGAAATATTAAAGCTCCCAGGACAACAGTTAAAGCAGACGAGCATAAGGAGAAACCAGCCTGGAAAAATAATTTTCCTTCCCCTGAAAAAGGATCAGCTTGCCTTTAGCTAGAGAAGAGGTTTCACCTCAACCCTTTCACGTGTTCTGGAAACGCCCAGTAATCTTGACCCAAATTCTCTTTTGCTTAGTGTACAAAACAGTAGCCTGGTTCTTATTTTTAAAAAGGCACAAGAACCATTTAATTTCCCCTCACCCAAGAACATAAGACGCCCAGGGTGTAGAGATGTGAAGATGGCAGAGAGAAAATACCTAATGAAGTACTAGGTACTCTTTTTCATACCACAAGAGCTAAGGATCCCCAAATGGAGGTAATAGGCTGCCAGCTTTAAACAAAAAAATATTTTTTCACATGGCTGTATCTAGACTGGCCAGTTTTTCTGGAAAATCAGCCGCTTTTCCGGAAAAACTTGCCAGCTGTCTACACTGGCCACTTGAATGTCTGCAAAAGCACTAACTTCCTACTGTAAGAAATCAGTGCTTCTTGCGGAAATACTATTCTGCTGCCGTTCGGGCAAAAGTCCCTTTTGCGCAAAAGGGCCAGTGTAGACAGCTCAGATTTGTTTCCCACAAAAGAGCCCCAATCACAAAAATGGCGATCGGGGCTTTTTTGCGGAAAAGCGTGTCCAGATTGGCACGGACACTTTTCTGCAAAAAGTGCTTTTGCAGAAAAGCGTCCGTGCCAATCTAGACTCTGTTCTGAAAATGCTTTTAACAGAAAGCTTTTCTGTTAAAAGCACTTCTGGAAAATCATGCCAATCTAGATGCAGCCTAAGAGTTCAAGAAAGAACTAGGTAAATTTATGGCGGATAGGTCCATTGATAGCTATTAGCCAAAGTGGAGGAAGCTAAGAATGAGCAAAAGGGAATGGATCACTTGATTCCCTGTTCTATTCATTCCCACAGGGTACCAGGCATTGGCCACTGTCAGAAAACAGAACAGCAGGCTAGATGGACCTTACCCTGCTGCCATAACAGCCCTAACCTAAGGGAGAGGGGTTATGCTCAGCATGAATTCACCCCCATGCCCTTAAAAACCATTACAGAAAGGTCATCCTCCTGGATTGTGAACTATGGACTTTATCCCAACAGCTCTACCTTCTAGCATATCTTAAAGATGTTCTGTGCACACCCAACCTCTTCTTGGAAGAAGCAGTTTGCTTTTCAAACAAGTCAAGCTTCTGTCAGCAATTGGGCTGGGGCAAATCATTGCACATCTGGCTGCGGGGAGGGGGCTGAGAGGGTACCTGCCAAAAAGTATGTGATGTTGGTCGTGCTCAGACAGGACAGTGAGCGAGGAAGACTACAGGTCTGATCCAGCCTGTGAATTTCTAGCTTCACACACCCCTGTAACTCAACTCTGGAGTTCAAGCACTTGCTATTAGAATTGTGCCACAAGGGACTGGGCATTGCACAAAGCAACCTACGCTAGAGGCTGACATGGGGTGGTTTTTGCCCAAGGCTTTTTCAGTTTAGGGATGTTAAGATGCATTTATTAGGGTAAATATGTAACCACTGAAAATTTACATGGGGGAGGGGATTTCTAGGGAGCCACCTGCCTCCCTCTGCACTGCTGCTAGCACAGGGAAGAGGCCAGAGCCAGTGCTTGTGAGGAGCTGGCTCCTATCTCCCCTCCCACCCACATTGCTGCCTCTGATTCAACAGGGGTGGAGGATAGGTATCCCATGTAATCCTGAATGTTACCCAGAGAGCCCACACGCAGTGTAAATGGTTAACCACTATCACATCCCTGGTGGGGCTAGGAATACAACCCAAGAATCCTGCACTCTATCCTAAACATCCTAGAGGGAAGGCTCTCATGGTTTTCTGTACTCTTCCCCCTCTCCCCCTTGCAATCATGACATTTATAATAGATTAGAATCCATTGTTAGATGCTGCAGAACCACCCCCAAGCCCATCTTGCTATTCCATTTCCATCCAGACCAGTGTTTCTTAAACTTTGAGACCACGAAACACCAAACTATTTATTTTTTTTTTTTAAATACAGAACACCTGACAATTTTCTTCAAAAAACCAAATAGACAAAAAAACAGAGGTCACAGCCCACCTACACGTTGTTCACGGAACACCAGTGTTCCATGGAACATTTTAAGAAACACTGGTCCAGACATCACCAGCTCCCAGTGAACTAATTCACTTATGCAAGCTCAATTGATTTGGTGGATTGTCCATGCCTTCATCCAGTGATTCACAGTCTTCTTCTCGGGGTATATAGACATGGATCTCTGCTCTGGATTTTCTGATCTGTGGCAGCAAAGGCAGAGCCCCCCAGGCCAAGGGCAGGCAGGAAAGCCCACACACAAGCAAGCTCTGTGCCCTAGCACCAGGAAAGTGTTTCAGCATTGCTGGCTGCATCTCTCTCTGGTCAGCTGCTTCTGCTGGGAGGTTGTTCCCATCAGGCCACAATTTGCTGGGAGATGGCTTGACAGCTGGCCGAAGGGGACTGGAGAAGTGGATGTAGGCTTGTTGCTTCCTCCGCCCTCGAAGGGCTCCTGTCTTCTCCCTCAAGTTGGAATTGCTGCCTGCTTGTGTTCTGCCACCTGTGGAGTAGGCTAGCCCTGGAGGTCTTGGGACTGGTAACTTGCTATTCTTAAGGAGGCCTTGCAGAGCAGAGTGTTCACTCTTGGTAAGGAAAGGTTTGCACCTGCTTCAAAAGACAAGCCCACAATCACCAGGGGGTTGCTCAGGAAAAACCTAGAAGCGAGAGGCCAAACCGCATGCCAAAGGCCCAATCCAACACCCATTGAAGGCCCAGCCGCCTACCAACTAGGATGGGGTGGGCAATAATTTTTGCAAGGGGGCCACTTAATGAATTTTGTATGGGGTCCACTCTCAGAAGAGGTGGGGCTGGGAACTAGCCTCCCCCCCAGAGTTCTCTGGGGCCAGAGACTTTGAATTAACAACCCAGCAAAGGGCTCCCAGCCCTGTTGCTACCGAGTTGCCTGGCAGCCACCCAGGGTTGCAGCTTTTAAAGGGCTGGAGGCTCCCAGAGCCTGCCAGGGTAGTGCTGCGACCTTAAGCCATGAGCCATATACATAGGATCCTGCTCCCTGAGCCACCACCTAGAGATTTGGTGGCATTGGCAGCAGGATATAAGTAGTAAGCCACCAGATGCAGTCCATGGAACAGATCAAAGTATTAGGCAGGCTAGATCCATTCCCCAGACTCATCTTGCCCTGCAGTGCACTAGGTAGATTGGAGCCCATTTTCCTTTCACTGGCTCTCTGCAAAGCCTGGAGCTGCAAACCACTTTGACCTTTCAGCTGCTGGCACTTAGGAGCCAGCTCTGACATGGGACATGCTTCCAGCCTCATGAGTGTTCTAATGGCCAGGATCTTTGCATAAACTACCTGCAACTGGGGCCGGGTTCCAACTGCTGCTGCACCTCTCCAATGCACAGCCCAGCAATCAGAGCACAAGGTAGAAGTGAGGAACTGGTCTCTTGCTTCCGCCACAACAGTGATTTAGAAAAGTCAGGACAGTTTCATTCTAGCACCAGGATGTGAAATGATACAGCAAGTCAGGCAAAATTGGACATGGAACCCAGGCATCCTGCCCCTCTACAGCATGACCTCCTCTGAAATGGACTCTAGGGGAGGATGGAAATGGGGGTTGACACTTAAAATACAGAGACTCCTTCACTCTGCTACTGCAGCATGTCCAGGGTGGGGTCTCATACCATAATCCCAATCCCAGGACAGGAGGCAGCGCCGGTGGTGAAGGCTCCATGTCTTGGGAGGTGTCATGTCCTGGCATGAAGCTACTTCCTGTTCTGAGTGGGTCTTAGACTGTAGTGAGCTATTGCCAAAATTGGGTTGGCATCAGAACAAGAATCCATGTTGACACTGCTCGCCACCACAAAGGCAACATGCCATGGACCTGTACAGTTGAAACAGTGGAAACCAGCCAATGGGAACAGCAAGAGTGGTGCTTGCAAACAATATCAACACTGCTGCCCCCTCCCCTTAAAGGGGAGTACAGAGACATGTTTACTAACAGTAGCCATCAGCTTTGAGCCATGTGAAGCCACCACACCATGAAGGCAACTTGCCTGGCCAGCCAGGAGCCGCCTATGCTAGTGTCTCCTAGCCAGGGCCAGAGACTGCATCTCACATCCCCAACCCTCCCTCCTAGGTCACAACCTCCTCCCAGAACCTGCACTCCCCTCTTATATCCCTACCCCAGGTCAGATTTCCCTCCTGCATCTAACACCATTACAAATCCTGCACCCCTTCCACCAATGTAATAGAAATGTGTGGCCCAAGACCATTTGCCCAAATTTCCACCTGCTTTCAAAGTGGCCTCCCTGCAAAAACTGTCCACCCCAATCCAAATCAATAATGGACTATACACACACACACACACACACACACACACACACACACACACCACCCAGAACTGGACCCCAAACTGATCCCTACACAACCCCACTTTATTTGCTCTTCTAGCTGGACTGTTAACTGTCTCAAACTTTGCTCTAGGTCCAACTTGTTTTCCTAGAACTGAAATTACACTTACTGATCTATAATTGCCAGGATCACCTCTGGTTTAGATCCTTTAGAAAGTCAGCTTTACATTGTCTACCCTGAAGTAGCCTCATACAGAAGCCGATTTAAGTGTTATATCAAACTAGTTACTAGCCCTGCAGCAACGTCATGGCAATTACAATCCACAGCACAGAATTGTGCCCTGCACCAAATCCAGGGCAGAGAACTCTGGCATCACTATGTACTGGGATCACAGTAGTGGTATTTCAAAACTTACAACATACTGCAGCTCTATTCAGAGTGGATAGATATCCCATTTGAGTGTAAAACAGCAGGGGCCTGGATGGGAGCCCACGGCAAGGTATGGCATGTGAATGTGAGACTTGAACTGAGACAATGCTAAAGCCACATTCCTGCCTCAAAGTGCATGACCTACAATTCCTCTCGACTTTGCAAGGTGGTTTGGAGGAAGAGTTGAGTTTGGATACTTTTAATTGAAAGTTCTAGATTTTAACATTAAGATGGCAAAAGTGGAAACCATACTGCCAACTAATAAGCTAAGAAATCATTGTATAGGTTGAACCTCTCTAGTACAGCGCCCTTGGGACCTGACCAGTTCCAAATCAGAAAGTTTTCCAGATCATGGGACATCAATGTTATCTAGCAGCATTACCAACACTTACACTAGGCTATTACAGGATATTTAGGGGTAAAATAGAGCTGAACAGCACAAGAGCCAGGACTGGTGACTAAACTGACCATGGGAAACAGCCACACCCTTGAAATGCAGACATCCAGCTAACAAATTATTCCAGACGATGGCTGTTTCCTGAGCAGCCTGTTCTGGACTTGAGAGGTTCAATCTGTAGCAGCATGTGTCTGCAGAAGACGGAAAGAGGAAAACCACAATTCTGTATTTGCCTACAGTAGGACCTATTCTCCCCCTACCACATCTCTAATTCCTGAATTAATCAGGCACAGTAAAGAGCTCACAAGAACTTAATATTACACCAAACATAGGCAGTAAAGGACTCACCTGCTTTCCAAGTGCAATTTCCAACTGCCCTGCTGCTGGCTAGAACATCTGTTAGGCAGCTGGGGCAACAAATCCATATACTTTGCTTCAGAAAGAGCAGGATTCAAGGGGGAAGAGAGAGTCTGGTGAGGAGGGGGCCCTCTCCTTGCTTGCAAATCCAGACGAAGCGGGCTGCTCAGCCCCAAGGATATTTTTGGCACTCCTAAGTGCAACATTCGGCTGTGTTCATTCATTTCAGTAACTTCCAGGACTAGCTCTTCCCCCTGCCTATTGGGGAGAGTTCTAAGCCTCTTTCCCAGAGTATCTGCCCCCTTCCACTTTAGCTTAGTGACATAAATAATTCAGTTGTTGAACTGTATGTAATATTCATGAGTGATGAGTAAAATGGGACCTAATTACCACCCAAACTTAAGGGGACATCAGCTTGTGTATGTAATTTGAGAACTCGCCTGCAATCTTGCCAGCAAAATGGTTGTTTTACTCACACACTGCAACATTAGACATCCCGCTGCATTTGAAAGCCTCCTTTTGTTCTATTCCTCAAACTACACGGACTTCTGAGAGGTCAGGTAACTGAAATTCTCCTTTTCCTTAGGTGACTTTAGGGACTGGCACAATGAGCTTGTTGAAAAGCAGAACAAAAACCACTCAGCATTGCTATTGTGGGCCTGGGCTCCCCATGTTTCTATGTCACTATACCTCACCATTGGCCTGCAGCTCTGAGTGACTTGAACTAAACGAGGATTAAGGATGACTGAGGCCCACAAGGCCCTGGAAACTCAGGGCCAGTTATGCCCCTTACAGTTCCACTTGCTATAGCAGCACTATGGGACGAAAGGTTGAAAACCACAAGCCAAATCAGAAATTGCTATGACGCTTCAAGCCCTTTTATTAATGTACACATGGAGGATTATTCCTTGGTTTCAGAGGTTGCCAAGCAGCAGGGCCAGATATGCCAAGGGCTTAAGCGTTGGCAAGTTTAAGAGGGCACATAGCATTATCCCAAAAATGAAATGCAGTAATTTTGTTGGTATTTAGAGGCCCGAAGCTGTAGTTTACTTGACTCATGTATAAATCCAGCACTGCCTAGAAGGGCCAGTATTAAGACTTGCTGGGACTCTGGTCAGAAAACTCAAGCCCTGCTATGTGGGGCTGAACCCCTGGGGCTCCCAGCCCTGACACATGGAGCTAAAGAAAAGCCTGAGCCAACTTATCTTTGTAGGAATCCATGGGGCCATAGGCTTGCCTCCTCACCAACACCATCCCTGGCTTTTTATGCAGAAAAGCAATACTGAAGGGCTAAGAGGCCCTCAAACAAGAGACTCATTTGTCTGCTCACAAGTAACTCAATTATTTTAGCAGTGTGCAAGACCTACTCAAACATTTGCATTAGGACCAGAGATGATAAACTGAATTCATATAATTTGATCAGCACTAGTTTGGTTGTGGCAGCTTTCTTGGTATGGATGTATTAGAATGAAAGACCAACCAATTCTAAAACATGAAGGGCTGCTACTAGGGTGTCTACAATCAGGAACACCAAGTTTGGATGGCACAAAATTACCAGAGACAGACCATCTGGTTTGGTTGGCTATTCATTTTAAGGACCTTGACAGGTCACTCCACATGAAGATTCATCTGCAAGGTGACCTCCTTTTGTAATTTACTCTCTACACTTCTCTTAAAGCAGGGGTGGGGAACCTACGGCCCTGATTTCTGTGGGTCAGTGTCCCCCCCAACCCAAAAAAGGTTCCCCATTCCTGAAGTGAAGAGTCAATAGCCTTCGGTGCCAGCCCTAAATCCTTATCCATATGCTGAAGCACTAAAGCATTACAACAGAATTGGAGAGCTGCAGGATCCATTGCTTGCTACACAACCAATTCTGTTGTGTTTTGCAGGAGGCTGGCTCTGAGCCATGAATAAATGCAGCTTTATCACCACTGAACACTGAAGCTGTTGGTCTGATTAAGAACCTGATCTCTGTTAAGGGAGCATGTAGCAGAAAGATGCACTGTCTAGAAGAACTTTTAGACTCAAGCTTCTAGTTTCGTAAGCATGAAAGGCAAGCTCCCATCCCCAACACAAGCCCCTGCCTATTGCTTTCCGTGCTTCATCAAGGTCTCAGTACTGCAGACACTAACCATGCAAATGCTTACACAAGCTCAAGAGTCTCCTGTACTCACCAGGCTAATGCTTAGGGAAGGTTCACAGGTTCTCTTATGCTACACCTCACATTAGTAGTGATAGCCAAACACAAAAATGTTCAACTAAATTAACTTCTGGAGTAACAAACTTATGAAAACAAATGTTATTTGTACAACTGAGTATTTTATTGAAAGAAAAAAATTGCAGCTTAGTCCCTGGTTTCTGGACTTCAAACACTGCTTCCTCCTATGAATGCAAAACAGAAAGTTAGCCCCAAAAATCTGAGATGTGAGCAACTTCATGCATAGATCACTTGAAAACATACTGCATGAACACAAAACAATCATGCACCTGGCCACCAAACATGTTTCCGAGGTAAATAAGTGTTCAGTATACACTTAGGATCAAGTGAACAGTATAGAAACAGGGACAAACATGGTTCTGAACTGAATTAGGTATCTTTAGGAACCAACTCATAAGGATCTTCACAGCAATAACTTAAAATTTTAAGAGCTCATTTCTTCTGAAGTCAAGATGCATACAACCATTAACAGTACAGAAGTTAAGAAAATATTTAGCAAGTATCCCTCACGCGTGTGGTTTTAAAAGACTATTAAAAGTTTTTAAATGTTTCAGAGTGAAGTGTGGTCAAATGGTAGGAGAAAGTTTTAGTTTAACTGCAGCTCTGCAAATTCCAATTTATGGCCCCTGCTTGCTACCCCACATATAAAACTGGTATATTTATTCACTTACCTTGCTGGGTGCTGTGAAGTTCAATTGTTTGTAAAAGGATTTGAAGATTAAAAGCAGAATCAATATATTTGTATCTAGTTTATTTTAGTTAACTGTTTTATTCAAATGTCACACCATATGCCCAAAACCTTTCCTCCTAATGCACCACGCATCTTACAGTGCTTGAAATTAACTTCAGTTCCTTGTTTGTGTCTGAGCATCTGTATGCAGTGTTCATTGGGCAAGGTTTATTGATGCTGAAGAGCTGGAAAGCCTCAAATGGCTTATCTTTGTTCTAAAAAGAAAAATTAAAAAGTTTTATATCAACTCCATTCAAGACTTCTGATCTTAAGAATCTATATTAAAATCAGGTCACATTTTATGCAGAAATGGATAAGTAGTTAGGGTCACTTCTTACAAACTCAGTATTTTAAGGTTATCTACTACTCACCCATTTACTTTGCAGTGGGCTACTCCATCACCTGACATCACATTCTGGATTGTGCTCAGGCTCTACTGCTATAAGAAAAAAGGTAAGTTAAGGTCTCCATACGATGATTTTATACCTGCTCAATATAAATCAGTTATTTGGTGATTCTCAGTTTGGCCATTTCCTTTAGGAGGTGTAGCATCTAGGCAAAGTAGAGGCCATGTAATTAGGAGGAAGTTGGGAGTCTAAAAGCAGAACATGACCAAGCAAAAGTGACAGCTTGCACAACAGTAACTAATCTGGAGGTGTAAAGAGCATGTTACTGTACAGCAGGGGTTCCCAAAAACTTATTCAGAGGGTGAACTGCATCAACAAGACTTGTTTGAGCATTACCCACTCCCCCATTCACTATCACAATTGGCTACCAAAGAAAGCTATAGTAATTGCTTACATGAAAATGTAAGTTTAGCTTTTTAATGCTATTTAGCTACTGAAAACAAAAACCACTAGTACTGTATTAATAGTTTAAGTGATTAATAGTTTAAGTGATTAGCCAGTGCTGCACACTAATGTACATAGTATCCTCTGCTTTCTGGATTCAAAGGCTTTGCAACAATAATGGTGAATACTGCACTGTATATTTATTCTTTCATTCTATGACTAAATTTATGTATTACAGTATGTACAATAAAAAGGGTTAAAAACACTACAATATATACGGTGTGTATATATAAAAATAACCAGCTTATAGTACCTGATATTCCAGCACCACCTAGGTCCCAAAGGTTCCAGATTATTGGAAGTCTACTGTAGTACTATTCCAGTCCTTCAGACAAGTTTCAACTTTTAAAGTGAAAGATTGAGTTACTCACTTCACATGGATGAGCACACTGGTTTCACTCCGCTTGCATCATCTTCACCTAAAGGGTAACAACTGAAGTTATTATAAGAAAGATACATGAATGAACGTTTCTGAAAACAAAAGTTCTAACCAATTACAAACTTCTAATGTTTAAAAGTAAAGGTTTAATTGATACATGGACTGATTAGTGAGGGAATTTACAAATTATTCCAGAATGCTAAATGGAAATAGTATAAGGGGCAAAAGTAGGCTGGTCTACACACCTTTAAGAAAGTAAAGAATATGCAGGTGGTTGAGTGAAGTACTGCACCTAATCTAACCACCAAGTCATAACAGCTAGCTTCACCAGTCTGAGTACAATGAAGTTTGATTGCAGTCAGAGGTATACTATCCCTTATGTGAAGGTATATAAAACTGTCAAACTACACTAGTTTATTTTAACCATAGTTTGGCTTATCTGTAGTAATCCGCATTCCATATGGATGAAGCAAAGAGTCCCTGAACACTAGCTGTGCCCAGCCCCAAGAATCCTCCCAATGCACTGCACGTCAAAGGACGACACTAGAGTTTGTCATGTGCTTTTTATTACCTTTGCTCTGTCAGATTCCACCCCCCCTGCATATTAAGCCTTTCACTACAGCTATATTGAGGGCATGCTGCAAGGGGCTGAAGGTCATCTACTCATCAGCAACTAGGGACAAGTCTATACAAAGCTCTGTGAACACTTAGTTGGAGGCAAAGCACACTGCCTTCACAATGCTACTTAGCCAGCCAAGTGGATGAGAAATCCAAATTTAAGCTCAGCCCCACCTCTCGGTGTTGACACTGAATTATAAGCTGACAATAGAAAAATGTAGTATGCACATTGTTTTCTATGCTGCAGCACCAAACACCATGCATAAGGGATACTATATCTTTGTGCATCTTTTCAGCACTCCAGATTATGCACTCATAGCCACCCCTCTTTTCCCCAGTTAGCTCTTCAGTACTGGTGTTCAAAAACATTTATAGATGGGGTATTCACAGACCACTGTTGGACTGCACAGTCAAATCCTAACTTGTCAATCATTATCTAGCAGCAATGACAGATGTGGGAGAAGGCCAATCCTCCCCTTTTTTCTTGTCCAGCAGGCTGCCATTTACAACACCACTAGCTGGTATGGAGAGAAATCAAACTGGTTGATTCCAGCATTGCTAGTAGTGGAAGCCAAGTACCAGTCCAAAACAGCACACTATTTATGCAATTTCTTCAACATGCTTATTAGCCTCTTAACATGTTACAAAAGCACAGGCCTTCCTGATCCTGTCACTGCAGCTGGCAATGATTAACAGACATGCAACCCCAATGCCACTGAAGTCCTAAGACTACTCACAGGCCTCAATATTTAGCTGTTTAGTCTTTTGCTATTGGGGAAACTGCAAGCAAGAGACACTTGGTATGCTTAATGTTACAGTAAAAGCCCCCATATGCTACACTGTGCTGTGCTCTCCGCTGACAGCACCGGCATCTGATCTAACAGGTACGCATATGTATTCTGGCACCACACTTCTGAGCTTCAGATAAACTTTTGGGAAAAGTATAATTCATAGTGAAAAAGAAAACCAAGATGAAACACAATGCAAGCACTTCAGTGTACTGTTATTTCTCATACCCACTTATTACAAGTTGTTTGCTTAAAATAGATAACACTACATTTTAAGAGACCTCCTGCACTAAACTTTGTTACTGCAGACAAATCACAGCTAGTATGAACCCCATTGTTTAGTCACAAACTGCTTGCTCCAATTGTCAAAATCCTATTAACGTTTCAAGTATGCAGAAGGCAGATGTGTCCATATAACCCCTCCACGATATTCTTGAAGACGACACATCATGTGTGTCTAGTGAATACTCACACAGGCAAAACTGAACAGACCTGACTAGTGGTTTAGCGACACCTAATAATCCAATTCTTGCCGTTTCACAGAAATATACTGCCAATTTCATTGCTGAATTTTATTCATAGAAAACTTTAAAAGTCACTGGCAATAACTAAAAGAATGGTTATTGTCTGAGTTACGAAGTGCAGAAATTACTTTGGTTTTTCAAAAGAACATGAATACAAACAGCAGAGGGCAAGCCTCCTATCTATTTTTTGTAAACTGCGTATCAATGAATAAGATCCTCTTTGAAGATACAATATAAAAGTACAGTGTCCAAATTTGACAAAAATGTACACCAGAAACAAGAATGCAAAGTAAAACTTTGCATCTTAAGTAGAAAAACCCTTGCAATACCTCTGTGAAAGATTTGATGCTTTACCAAGAACTAAGATCAGGGGGTGAAATACGGAAACATGATGTCCAGACTGAAGTTACAGCTAACTAGCACAACAAAGCAGATAGGAGCAGAAGGTCACCACATTTATAAGTATGAAAACATTTAGGTATATAATCTTTTGAAACACCATATCTGGTATTTCTAGCAGTGAGGAATTTAGAATAAGCACACACTCAAAGATCGATGAAAAATTATGCTACTTTGATCAGTACGTTCACTAAGATGAATATTTAAAGACAGGAATCCAGAGATTCCCAACATAGTCAGCTGCCTTTAACTGAACATGTGTCATGATCACATGTAAAACAAATGTATCTGAAGTTGATAAACCCTGAAAACTAATAATGGAGATACCTGAAGGCAATTTATGACCTGAGAAGTACTTATACCCAGTCTTAAAGCTCACTACAGTGAGCTTTACATTTTTATCACCTAGTTCACTGAAGGCTAGAGCCATGATTACCATTTTCTAAATAGCCAAGACTCTACAAGGGGATGCACTGCAGATGGGTTATTGTATCACTACAGAAAGTTAATACAAACCAGTTTTTCTAGGTGCAAATAGCACCTAGCTGACCAGTTAAATTCTAAAGTCACATTCCCTCGTCCCCACAGAGCTCACCTACAAATAGCTTCATTACAATGTACTTAAGAAAATCCACATAAGACAAGTCATACGTACATAGGAATCGGGTCTGAGATATTTATCTAAGAATCGCAATAAGTTGCTTATTGCTGCAGAGAGATATAGCTTAAAACCGAAAGACACGCAACTTTGATGCAAGCCAAACATTATACAAGTATGGAGAGTGCTGCACTGTAATTTCATAGTCGGAAGTGTGATGTCAGAATACCCACAGAATAAGGTTACACAGAAAGTCACCAAGTGATATTATATTGCTTGTTACCTACCTGTATGCAGTCGGCAATGAGAATCTCGGAGCAAGCAGGAATACTACATCCGGGTCCTAATGTCCATTGCCATTTGTGGTACTACGTTCCTCACAGTTATGCACTGCAGAAATGCTGGCTAAGTGCAGTTATGTAGCAGGCCACTACTTTTAAGAGTGTAAAATTGCAGTCTCAAAAACTCCAGCAAAAACTTGCTGCCACAGTAAGTGGTTGCCGCCAAGAAGAAGCCAAGAATTTTTCTACCATAAAAATACCACAAAATCTCACAAAAGCAGTTTCAATTTTTCATAAGCTGTGTTTCTATTAGGTGATATGATGTATCTACATAGTATTGTAGATATGTTCTGTATTCATTTTTAAGGAAGGGTGAAAACGTGCAAAAGGATACCCATTTCTATAGGCTGTGTAACTCATAACAGACTGAAGTTTAAATGGGCTCAATTTAATTAAAGCAGACTGAATTGCAAAAGCCAGTATTTTCTCCAAGTCCAATAGAAAAAAGATGTTTGACATGGTCTAGACCATCTGGAAATGGGTCTTGCCACACCAAGGGCTTAATGATTTGAAAACCTTTTACTTCAGTTATCTAAGTCACCTGACTTGAAAACTCCAAAGCCACAGAACCATAGGGAAAGACCGAAGGAACATGACAACTCCTTAAAAACACCTCCCCCACCAACTTAACTGGGTATCAATTTTTAAAAATTCTTACATTTGACAGCTTAAGATTGTGACTTTAAAATCTTTTTGAAATAAAATTTGTTAGAAGCTACTTTATGCCTGTTTAACACATGCAACTCAAAGCAGGACTTGATTTTGTTTTTAAAAGTCTGCTTATGTAGCTACAACACTGGTTACACTGTTTAACAAAACTATTTCCATGTTGTAGAAGCCACTGAATCTTTCAGTATATGCATGCTAAACATAGTTTAGCAAGCGGTCTATTTAAGACCTAGCAACAGCTTACATACAAACAGGGGTACCAAAAAGAAAACCTCTGGAAGGTAATGACATCAGATTCCTTCACTCTTCAAAGTTACAGTACTACAAAGGAAAGTATTTTAGGATATGTGCCAGCATCTCTTTAATAATGACATGTAATCTGAAAAATAAACTGAAAAAATTAATTTAATGTTTACGTTCAGAGTTCCCCACCTCAGACTCTTTCACCCACTGTGGGTGTCCAAAGCACCCTTTTGAAAATATTTCGAGGCCTTACTAAAAAATTCATACAAAATTGAACTGCTGATTTCAAACTAAGAATCCTATACGGAATACCTCCAGACACTTGCTCTCCAGTTTAAGAACTGTTGACCCACGATTTCCTACATTTCAATTCATAGCAGTATAGTGTCAACCATCTTTAAAAGTTCTGGGAAAATGTGAACAGATTTGCCAAACCAGCTGAGTCTATTGCAACACTTAATATTTAGTCTTACACCTGGTACCACCATTTCACAGCTTGCCAGTATTTTACATTTGAAGTTTGTCAGCATTTAAACAAGTGCTCACTTCTGAAGAGGGACTGTTCGTATTTCAAGATAATGAAGCCCAGATACTGAAGTTTTATCCATATAGACACAGAATTTAGGATTAGCCAATGCTTAGCACAAATAGTGGGAAGACCTTCAACAATTAAAGCTATTCACAGAATGCTCAACATTTTGGGAGCCAGGTAAAAATACAGTCATACCAAGTCAGTCTACCAACTTTGCACAAGCAGGCTGATGTATCCTGCCTTAACACCAAGGCATTTTGCACTGGGAAGCCATGCTCCCAGCTTGTCAGGTATAATCACAGTAATAGAGTAACTACATTAATATGAGAGTCCAGAATACCTTGAATTCTTATGGGGGGGTTTAATGAATTGGACAGCAATCAAATCTCCTCTGTCAGAATCTTAGAGGGGTTTATTCCTAATATATAGCATTAGCTACTGAACTCCTACTCTTGCCTTCCAACTATATCAAAATATGACTATCAGAATTGGGGTTCTGATACCAGGAGAACCCCTCAGTGAGTTGAGCCAACTTGAATACGTAGCACGTGACCTGGCACATTGTCAGCAAAGGCTCCAAATGAAAAGGAATGCTAAGATAGGGCATGACTCAAAAAAGAAGCTGAGAATCCCCTGCTACAGTATAAGAAGTTATTTATTTATCTGAATTTAATATGCTGTATTTTAGGATTTACATATACCACAAGATCTAAGATGACTTGAGTTTTTACAGACCCCTGACATTTATCCTGGTTGATTCCTGAACTCTAGAATTAGTCCACTCAAATTAGCATGCGGACTAAAGTCAGAGTGTAAATTTTTAAAAAATCTGTTTCACTGAAATACTACTTCCTGGTCTTCTTGCCAAGCAATTTCAGTTACGTATTAAATACTGAACCAGCAAATCCTGCATCTCAGACAACTTACATATAAAAACATTGTCACAGTAACAGTCCTTTAATTGGGAAGTCTGTCAATCCAAGCCATTCTGTGGATTTTAAAAAGTGACCTTTTCAACTTCTGCTTCAAGTCTTTAGAAGATTTCAAGCAGTGGCTGCCAAAGAGATCTGCCACCATCCCACCCTCAATTGTTAAAATCCAAAACTCATTACATGACTGCAGCATCATTTGCAGTTTTGCTCCCATTACTTCATCTTACAATACTTGCAAAAATTGCCATTTATTTCCTTACTGCAGTATAATGAACCCTCTGAAAAATCAGTATCCATTGGAAGATCCATTGGAAGAGACTAACTATTTGACTCAAACTTAAAGCTTGAGCCATAATGGGAGGCCTCCCCCTTAACTACTTTTCCACATCCTGGTCTAAATCAGACCACTAATCCAAGTCTCATTTGTTTTATGTTGAACGCTATGGCATTTAGCCTCATTTAAAACCATGAATGGCAAGTTTAAGATCAAAATAGTAACTACATTTAGTATTCTATTTATTTGAAGCACAGTAAAAAAAAGTTGGTACACTGCCATCAAGTTAGGGATGTTATACATCAAAAAAACAGCTAATTTTTTTTGAAACACTGCATTACATAATTAAATTTTACTCATCCAAACAGACCACTTACAAATTTTAGGTCAATAGTTTCTAACATCCATAAAAATGTAGCTTTCTTACTAAAATGCAAGAATTAAAAAGTCGGTGTCTAAACAAGGCAGACAAAAACAAACTGGAATGAAACTCTACTGGTCACATCTAAAATCGGGGCTTTTTGTTTGGGCCTTCATATTCTTCTCTCCCTCTACCATATCCTGCTGGTGTTCCAGGCCCCATTCCTCTAGGACCCTGAGCACCCACAGGTCCCGCACCTCCCTGCCCAAAGCGTTCAGCACGCTATTGGAACAATATTAACAGTTCATTATATGTAGTTGATGTCCATGTGTGTTAAGAATATATTTTTAGAAGGTTCCGTAGTCAAGGTTCGTCGATACAATCACCATTGAGCCGATCCACAGGTACCGGGAACATAGAAAGGAAAAAAGGGTAATTTAAAAATTAGTTTCTTGTAATACATGCCTTGAGGTATGTTCCCAACTTGATGCATTCTCATACATCTGTTACAAAGAACAGATACTCCCTGCAGTGCTAGAAATGTAAGCATTAGTGCAGATGTGAATTAACACCCTTTCTAAAATAAGCTGTAGCAGTTCTCAACCAAGTTTACACAAATAGTTTGTAAACTCTCACCTTTATTTCAGTACAAGTTGTTTACATCAAGTTCTTTCCAAATAAGCCTAACCAGAAAATGCAGATTTAGTTCACTGAAGTATGAGCTGACATTAATAAAATGTCATTATAAAGTGGATGCCTACTCACCAGTTAAGGACATGTGCTGCATTAGAGACCATGTGCTTTTCAAGATGGGTTTAAGACTACATCTGCTGACTAAACTGCAGAAGCCTTTAGTAAAACAAACAACTGTAATACAGTGCTACTGAATTACAAGAATGAAAAATATGAAAAGCTAATAAAGCAGTGATTTACCTAACCAACACAATTGCTTGATTAAAAGACCTTTATATAACCTCATTTTAGATCTACTGCTACATAACCAAATTTAAAATGGGTTCACAGAACTACATTTTAACCAGTGTTTCAAGTTTGCTCTTCGTGTATTTCACAGGTGCACCCATTAAAGCCCCCTCCTCCCACCCTCCCCAGCTTCACCACAAGCTCTTGGAAAGTCCACTAAGACTTTACAATTATTGAAAGGCTTCATGGACTGTCTCCCATAGAGTTGTAAACACTGAATTAGCCTGCAATAAAGCAGGAACTTCACATATCTAGTACATCCAGCTGCACATATTTCTACCAAGCTTCGAGATACATAAGTAGGTATGGCTGGCAGCAGATCTCTGAAAGTTACATAAGTACTGTGAAGTCAAAGATAGGTCCCAAGTTTCATTTCAAAGGAGTTTCGCTACTCCCTAACAGCTATAATTTCAGTCTACTAAACTAAGTTTGTAAATACAGTTCATGGAGTCAGACTTTTCTCCGGTTATGGCATAGAATTGTTTGAAAGTTACTTCAACCTTTCTGCAGAAGGAATTTTCAGAAAATAAGGAGTTTCTAGCTTCTTCGTAATTTGTCTTCTTTACAGAGTTTGACACCAGCTAAAGTCTAATGGTAACTCTTAATTGGGATGGCTCTGTGCCACACAGTGCAATGTCCTAGGGAACTTTAGGCACTTAATCTAAACAGAAAATATGTCTGGATGGTATCAAGTTGTTTTAAAATATCACGCAAGTTCAACATGCACCTGTACCCAAGATATTTTAGAGTAAGGAAGGAAAAAAGGTACACAGCATTCACCACGGACTACCTAACTAGACACTTATGAGTTGCTTAAAAATGTTGAAAGTAGATAGATGCATTAAGGCCATCAGCATCATCTACTGAATCAATGCTTTGCAAAGTTAGATACCCGAAGTATTGTTTCCATAAAAGCAGAAGATACCTGGCAAGCTACTATGGTAGCACACCATATTAAGTCAGAGGCCTGAGTACAGTCTAACCTTAAACCCACCCAGAAAATTTTCTTCTGCATTTTGTGCCACAGAGGGTATGCACCCTTGACACAGAGGGTGGAAGCATACTATATCAACCACTTGACCCAGAATAGACTTCTATCCTATTAAAGCATTTCTGTCGGCACTGCTCCAGTGGGATAGCACCAAGCAGACTCCAACCCCATGCACACATTTAGTGTGCCAAAAAATAGTTTTGAAACATACCTCTAAACGTAAGGTATGCAATATAGTTTAAGAACCTGCATCTACTACAGTCATGCCCAGCAAGTGGGAACCAACAAGTTATCAGTCCTTTGTCAGATAGTCACAAAATGACTACAGTCAAGGAGTGCTGGGAATATTTAAACATGCCTACAACAACTGCATTTCTGCTCTTCTGATGTTATGGCAAATATTAGCGCACAGAATATGGCATACCGTGTGCCATTTGATTACTCAAGTTGACAGTGATGAGTAATCTGTTGCATAAACATACGTGAGTACAGATTTGCATTTTGCAATTTATCAGTGCAAGGGTGCACTGATTTTGTAACTAGACTTGGAAGGACCAGATTTTATTTGATGTCAGTAAGAATAAAACCATGTAGCACCTGTGGATATTTGATGAAATTATGAAGTAGTTTAAGACAGACTTGATAAACCAAGCTACGTGGTTTGTCCTATCACTGTTGTAAATTTCTACAGTAATTATATCTTGATAAATAATCCTTATATTTGTTACAGCAAAAATTCAAACTTGGAAATAAATCCAGTATTTTAAATCAATATTCATGATAAAAATCCTTCCAAGTCTAAATATAATGCAGGTACTCAAAACCCAACCAGTAACAGGGTTAATGACAAATATGCTTAATAGCACATTTGAATTTACTTACAGACAACTTCTATTTAAAGGACCATACTTGTAAGAACTAAGTTATTACTGTACATGCTGCCAGACTAGTCTTGAATATTGCTACTGCATACACTGACCAAAAAAGCGGTCAGTACTTAATGAGATTTAAACCATCTACCACTTAAAAACTGGTAGAATTAAGAATTTCCCACCTTAATTTCCCCTGTACTAAAAGAGAGCCACCACAGGATACATTACCATGTCACTTCCCATCATAGAACCACTCATGGCTGGCTGGCCAACACCAGGACTAGCTTCGTAACCTATGCCGGCACCACCACCCATAGGTGGGAATTTCTGAGCTGCTGCACCATACGGATCTGAGAAAGAAAAATATATAATCATATTCTGACAAGTTATATGTTAACTATATCTAAAGGATTGTTAAATATCTTTACCTCCCATGTTCATTGTGCTGGCACCACCCATTCTCATGTCTCTCTCTCTCTGCAAAGGGAAAAATAGAACATCAATGAGTCAGTCCTGTTCCCCTTTAACACTGAGCCATTTAACAGTATCTGGTCACCTATTGAAACTTTAGCATTAGTTACTTTAAACTATTGTTTGAAACGGAAATCTAAAAAAATCCCAGTAGCTTCTGAAATTAGTTTAATTTTCCATAACCCACAAGTACTTACTGGATCCATGTAACCCATTCTACTATAGTTCTCTTCCCTCTGTCTTCTCATCTGTTCTTCCATCTCACGCTGGCGAATCATCATTTCCTCTTCACGTCTACGACGTTCTTCCTCCTGCCTGATAAATTAGGTGTTATTATCCCTCAAAAAGCACAATATTAACATCCTTAATTACATAACTAAACAAATGCACATTTTAAGATGCTAACTGCTCTCTCATGTTGGTTAACAAAAAGTTTAAGTTATTCAACTTCAGTGAGAGTTGAAAAAAATTAACCATGTAATACTAACAGGAATTGAAGGTAGAGATGTAAAATCCCATTTAAAAAGTTAACTGATTAAATGGCATTACATTTAAGCCAGAATCCCACAGGTGGCCTCCCAGGCCTGCTGTGCTGCAGGCGGGGACTGCTCAGATCAAGACTGCTGCTCTGAAAACTGGGGCTGCTCCAGCACAACAGGCCACTAGAACCTGGTTAATCCTTTATGCCCCTAGTTGACGGACATCGCTAAGAATAGCTACAAAATTTAAATTTCTGAAGATGCCTTAAGTAAATAGTATTTTTACCAAGAAATTAGTTCAAGTTGGTTTGTTAATTGTATCAGCACATGCATAAACTGCCAATCTGCACAAAGATTATTGTTTTATAGTAGTTAGCAACAAAATCTTGTTTATTAAATCTAGAACTACCTCAGCTGAATTTCCTTGCGTTTCTGCATTTCCTGATTATGAAGTTCCTCCATACGCCTCAATTCTTCCTGACGCCTCATAAGATCTGAAAAAAATAAGTTTGTCAATTCCCCTTTTGTTCCCACTCTTTTACAAGTTTTTTCTCGCAAAACATCATCTCACTTCAACCACTTCCATTTAAGTTCTACACAACACAAAACTTACGCAGACAGCACTGGTATTTTACAACAATTATAAGGCTTGTCTCTACTACACTGTGGATCAATAATGCTGCCATCAAATCCACTAGTAGCTGAAGCAGACATGAACACCAAGCACTCTTACGCCACTAAGTGGAGTCAACAGGAGAACATCAGCAGATCTTTACTGCATTGAAGGCCCTATGGTAAGTAGTCTTACCTTAGTGAAACAAAGAAGCAGTCATGTAGCACTTTAAAGACTAACAAAATAGTTTATTAGGTCATGAGCTTTCAGGAGGCAGACCCACTTCAGATCATACTCTGAAAGTGAATAGGCACAACCATTTTATAACAGGGAAAGGTAAAAAAATTACAAACTGACAATTCAGCTACATAGAACAAAAGGTGGGGGGGTTAGGGAGGGAACTACAAGGAAGGAGGAAATTGCTTATTGTAAGAGTCAATTAAGTGGCTAATCTGGGGTCACTACAAATATCAGAAGGTGGGGAGAGCTGTGTGTCTTGTAAGGTAATTATCTCAATTAAGGCCCGTTTGCAACATGTCAAGCATAAATAAAAGTTCTGAGGTCTCCCTCTAATCTGGTATTAAAGTCTCTTTGTTGTAAGATGTGTATTGTCAGGCCTTTAAGAGAATGACCAATTTGATTGAACTGATCACTTGATTTACAGGAATATGAGCCCTTGATCAATACAAGGCCCCATACTCCTGTACGTCCACAGCAACGTGATATACGCCATTGTGCCAACAATGCCCCTCTGCGATGTATATTGGACAAACTGGTCAGTCACTTCTCCAAAGAATTAATGCTTACAGATCGGACATCAGAAATTGCCACACTCAAACCTGTCAGCCAGCATTTCAATCAAATTGGTCATTCTCTTAAAGACCTGACACCACAGGTCTAACAAAGACTTCATCAGATTACAGAGGGAGACCGCAGAACTTTTATTTATGCTACAATTCGACATGTTGCGCAGAGGCCTTAACCGAGATAATCCATTTTGACTTACAATAAGCAATTTCCTCCTTTGTCTCCCTTCCCCAATCCCCACCTTTTGTTCTATGTAACTGAGTTGTCAGGTTTTTTTTTTTAACCTTCTTTCCCTGTTATAAAATGGTCATGCCTATTCACTTTCAGAATATGATCTGAAGTGGGTCTGCCCCCTGAAAGCTCATCACCTAATAAACTATTTTGTTAGTCTTTAAAGCGCTACATGACAGCTTTTTTGTTTTACCAAGATCAGATGAACCTCTCTGACTATTTATCTTAGTGAAGTACATCTTATTTGAGAGTTGGGGGATAGTGTAGACCAGGCTTTAGTCACTCCCTTTTAAATTACAGCTGGCTAAACGGAACCAAAATACAAAACCAGTCAACTTTGTAGGAAACTCCTCACAGTATCCAGAAATCAGTTTAATAGAACTACAATATAACTATGTAAATTCAACGAAAAGTCCTGTGGCACCTTATAGACTAACATTTATTGGCACATAAGCTCTCGTGGCCAAAGACCCACTTCGTCAGATGCATGTAATGGAAATTCCCATGTCTACCTCTATTGATATGTAAATCCAGACTCTACAAAGCCAGTCTGTACTCCACTATTATGCCAAATAAAGTTTACAGGGAGCACAAAAAATAATGAAAATGCAAACATCCATATGACTGTCTTGATAGCATGCACACAACCAGAAAAACTGCAACAGAAGAATCAGTGTCAGTTACCTTGACGCAAGAGATTTGCCTGATGCTCATGATAGGCATCTTCCATTTCACTTTCAAGCTTGTCCTTAGCATCTTTCATATTTTTTTCCACCTGATCTCTCTGTTGTTTTTCCATTTCATCTAAAGATTTCCACCTCTGCGAATATTCAAATTCAAAACTGCCATGCTGAGCAAAGCGGGGAGGAGTTTCTCTCTCCCTACAAATGGAATAGAAAATATTCACTAATTCTGAATTTAGAAGACAGACGACTAGAGAAACAGGTTCACTAATGCTTAATTCAAAATTAGCCAGTTTCTTCCTAAATCACAGCATCTTCAAATATATTCAAATTATGATGAACAATGTTTTAAAGACTTAGAAAACTATTGCTGCTGACACTACTGTCTTCTAAAATCTAGAGAATCCCAGTAACAGGCATAGTAATTTCTTTAAAGAAAAAATTTTAAAAGCATATTAGAAAAACTTGTGACAGTTTTAAACCTAGGATTCTGCCCATGACGAAAAGGGACTGAGAAAGGGTATTTCCTTGAAGTCAAATAACCACACCTTCAACACTGCAATTCTCTGAAGAACTGTGTTACGCTTCACTGATCGAGTTTCAGACCATTAATATCAAAACATTTAATTAAAATGACCTAATTTTGAAATCTGTGTGAGAAGGGCAACACAATGAATGTTTCTATATTACTTGCTAAACAGAGTAAGCCGTTTCAATAATGATTTTTAAGGTAACATTCTTTTAGCGAATAAATAATCTGCAAGACAGTCAAATTCAATGTTGGTTTAGCATTTGCTCTGCAACCCCATCATGTATTATAAAAAGCATGTACTGTAAGATATTCGAGATTAATACATCTTATTTTATGCATCGGAAGACAAAGTATGCTCCTACTTTTGATACATTGGATTCTTCTGAGCAAGCTTTTCTGGAAGACCATCTTCATCATCCAGTTGTTCAAGCGGTTCCACGATAACTGGCCTAGGAGTACTAAAAACAAAACAAAATCAGATTTTCCCTAGTATTAATACTTTAATTTTTAGAGAAAACATTTATAACCATAACTACTTAATCTAACTTGAGAGAACATTAAGAAACTAAATGTTTACCTTAACATACATTTACATACGAATTTTTATATAGTCAAACAGCTTACGTGGTCAATAAGAATACACCTTCGCTGCACCGTTCAAATGCTTTTCTTGCAGCTGGCTTAGATGCAAATTCAACAATGCCTTTTCCTGTTGATCTGCCACGATCATCTACAATCACAACAGCTCTTTCAATTGGACCGAACTGTGAAAAAGCTTCCTCCAGTAACTCATTGGACACATAGGGCGAAAGATTACGCACAGAAAGAGCAGCAGCATGTGTGGCAAAACGAACACGAAGCTGTCGGCCTCTCATAGGAATATCGTCAAGTTCTGCCTTCGCAATTTCAGCCAATGCTCTGGATTCCTGAAAAAGTTTGAGCCAGTTTCAATAATTGCACTTCTATATCTTAGCTGAACAACAAATTAAAATGGCTAGTGTAGGAGAACCCACCAATTTAATGAATCCAAATCCTTTCCCCTTGTTGATAAAAACCTCTCCAGGCTCCCCATATTTAGCAAATAATCTTTTGAATTCTTCATCTGTAATATCAGCAGGCAAGTTGCCCACAAAGAGACGGCAACGTTGGGTGTAAGTCTTCTCTCCAGGTCGCCTCAGAAGAGACAGATTTGCTTTAAAGCCCTAGGGAAAAAAAAGTGTTTAAAGGCATACAGTTTTTATACCACCCTGTTCATGACCTGCCAGAGCCCACATTGGCATATTAGTCCCCTTGCACAGATTACGCCCAGCCCACAACGCTAATTCCCTGTGCGCTGGTGCTTGTGCGGCTGCTCAGAGGAAGTCAAACGCCACAGCTAGGTTTGCGCTTGTATTAGTGGTGCACATGCACACATGATGGGGCACATAACATTTATTCCACACATGGACGAGATTAGAGGGACGACGGCTCCTCCGCACGCCTAGGGAAAAGGCCCGCTCAATTGGGACCACGCCACCCTTCCTACTGGCAGCCACAGCTCCTCCAGACCCCTCCCCCCCC
>JANRFK010002918.1:11794358-11808064 GCA_030068395.1 Apalone spinifera | reverse complement strand
GGCTGCCGGAGGCGCCCGAGGTAGCAGCGGTGGCGGGAGAGGAGACGGGCGGCGTGGCAGTCGAGACGGGCGTCTTCGGAGGTTCGGGCTTCGACCCCGCGCCGGGAGGGCCGCCCACGCCGGGAGGGCCGCCCCCTAAGGGGCCGCGGGCCTGGCCCAGACCCATTCCGGGCGGCGGAGACCGGAAATCATGGTTGGGGCCACCCCGGCCGCCGCCGCCCCCTCCGCGCCGGTGGAAGCCGCCGCCTCCGCCGCCTCGGCTACGGAACCGATCCCGAGACATGGTGCCGCCGCTGCTGTTTGCTCCTCGGCTCAGAGCCCTGCGCACAAAATGGCGGCTACGCCAAACGGCCTCGCCGGCGCCTTTGTCCACCCCTTATATATCTTCCCCGCCCCCGGAAACTACTCCGCTACCTCGGGTAACCAATAGAGAGCCGAGTGTGCCAAGAGTGACGGCTCTAATAGCCTATCGTTCCGGACCGCCTACGCCACGTCTTTTCTCCCGTTGGTAGAAGTTCTGCTCACTGCTGATTGGTCCGTTTGACCTCAGCGTACCGGACGGTATGACCCGTCATGCCCCTTTGCATGGATTGGCCAATTTGACGGCAGGCGGGTCGGTCAGGACGCAATGTGGGTAATGATTGGATGGCAGCCGAGTCACTCATGCTACTAAGCTACGGACTCCGTAAGGGAGGGAGACTAAAGGGTCTGTCAACTGCTACAGTGTAACCAATGGCTCCGCTGTCCGCCATGCAGCCTCAGCCACGTGGTGCGCATGACCCTGAGCTGCCAGGCTCGCCTAGCGTGGGGGGGGGGGAGCTGGTTTCAGTGGCAAGCTAGCCCTTCCCCCCCCTTTCCCCAACAGAAGGGAGGCCACTGATTGCCCATCAGCAAAGCCCGCCCTTGTGGCTGGCCTGGGACTCAGAATAATGGGATTTTCTTTGTTCAGTGGCAGACTCACTCCTACTGTCAAAAGCCACTTTACCCCCAATTTAGGGTGATTTTCAGAGGGGCTGAATATCCCCAGCTCCGCGTGAAGTCAGTGATTTCCGGGCACCCCAAAATCAGAGGCCACTGTTGAATAGGTTAAACCAGATCATAGGATGGTCTGTAAAATATTTCAGTGGGGGAATGTGTATCTCAGAAAGTACAATTAAATGGGCCACAGAACAGGTTATAAATAAAACTGCGATAAACTGTAGGCACAATATTAAAAAGCATCAGAATGTAATCACGTTTTACTTGTACACATGTTACATAAGATTTCAGTGCTTTTGAAATTGGCTGGTTTGGAAATCCTTTGTTTAGATTTCAGTAGGTTGGGGGAAATATAGGGAATTGCAGTCATTAACATTTTTATTGAATTTAGCCTGGTCTACAGCTCAGGGAGGCATCACAGATAAAGCTGGAGAGAGAACAGATTATCGTCTCGGCAATTTGATATAGGCCAGTCATTTCAAATTGGAACATTTCTAGCAAATCAAAAAGTTTAAAAAACAGATCAAAGGAAACATTTCCTTGTGCCCATTTTTAAACATTTTTTTAAATATTTTATATAAAATGAGAGGAAATGTCTGATCATCCAAATTAGACCTCACTTTTGAACATATCAAGCAACATCTTATTATACCAGAATAGTCCTTCTGTACCATGCTTCAATATCTCCATGGAGGAAATTGAAATGTTTCCTTTCACAATGTCAAACACCACATTTTGATATTTTCGAGGGGATTTGAGGTTTTTTTCCTAAATGAACTATTTGACAAAATCAACACAAATTCAAAAAACATTTTGATATTACCAAATCTGTATTTCTCACTCCAAAAAAAAAAAAAAAAAAAGAGAGAAATTTCATGCAGTTTAATCACAAGTGAAAATTTTCCAGTTAGAAAAATAATGTAATTTAATGAGCCTCCGTTGTTATATAAAAGTAGTCATTACATTTCAGCTGTGACATTGAGCTTTGTGGTAACATTTTAATCCACCACTAGATTTTACTATCAGTCCCAAGAAGGGTGTATCGAAAAAAATGTCAGCTAGCTGGTGGAAAAGGAGATTTAGGTTAGGGCGCAAAAATAGTTGTAACATGGGAACCCCACTAGAGAACTACTCTGAAAAGTAATACTACACAGATCTCTATTGCATAATACTACTATCACCACATTCTGCAGATCAATATACAGTAGCCCAAATACATCCCAAATGGATAGCACCATTGAGTGCAATAAAGTTACATCATGGACTCATTTAGTTTGCTATTATTAGAGTCATGTGGCATTTGGTAGTTTCAGTTTTGAGCATTTCAATTCATGCAGGTTTGCAATTTCTCCCCCAAGCCCTATGTTTCACATTCAATATCAAGGAGACCAAAAACTCAAAGCAAAACTCAATCGAAACCAAATCTTGTGCTTGTTTTTCTACTGAAACCAAAACATTCATGTGGTTTTGGTGTGAAATTGTAAAGTGGGCCCAGGTTTGTTGAAATTGTTTATTAAGTCTTTGGATGATCCAAGGCAGAGTGTTTACCATGTACATGAAACAAAGTTTCATGGATTCCACTATGACTTCTGCTTTTAAAGAAATAATTCTTACTGCTCTAATTATTTTTTTAAAACATTATATACATAACCAGCATGATACCAATCAACTTAATGCCAGCAGGATGGATCCCAAAATGATGTTTCAAAATGGATGCTCTCCTGAGATGGGAGTTCCAGTTGCCAAGAGCAGTAAACATTTCCACCGCTAGGTGTCTCAGTGGTTGTATTACAGGGAACGCATTTTTTAACTCATGCTAACCAAAATACAAATAACTGGCATTTTCTTCATCACGCTGGAGTATTTCCATTTAGTGGGCAGCAAAAACAGAGAATATTCAATATACAGTCAATATTGCTGCCTTTGCTGTGTCTTAAGTGAAAGCTACTTTTAGTTTAGGGTGGTTCTATTTGACAACATTCTTTAGATTGCATACCAAGAATAAAAAGCAATGGAGAAACAACTATGTTCATTTGCCACATACCTACAGAACAAGAGGGGAGTGGAAACAAGGAGCAACTCTTGGGACCAACTATCAATGCACTTTTAGTGTCAGGATGCTGTGTGTGGGATGTAAACAAGATACCTTGTGGCTAACAAAGACAGCCAAATAGGTAAGGAGAACTTTGAGTTGTATAAAAGACAATTTAAGCAGAGATTCCAACAAGGGAAGACTTCAACCTGGTCCTATTGGGAGGAACTTCCTGGGAATATGAGAATAATTGGGAAGGTTGGACCAGTGACCTACACACAGTATTTGTATGGAGCATAGTAAAGAATGAATTCATTGAATGTTGTCATATAGGGCATGAGATTTCAAGAAAACTCATTGTAGGCAATCATTACATCTGGTGAGAAAGGTACAGAGAGAAATCCATCTGTGTGAAAAAATGCTATGGAATATAGCTAAAAGATACTATAAATGAGACATTATGGACTTTAGTGTCTCTGAAAAGAATACGGGGAATAAGAATCAGTAAAAATGACATCACAAGGCATTCTGAGGTCAATATCTATATGAACTGGAAAGCGAAAAGGAGGAGACAACCAAACAAGAATTCTCAGAATCAGTTAATATATTCAAGAAAGATAGAAAAATGGCAAAATAAGCTAATGCTATTAAATAGGCTAAGATGGCTCTTGCAAATGTAGAGGAACATGGCATTTAGGGAGAAAGAAAGTCCAGTAATAAATGAACAAGGGTGTCAAATTAGTGATTTGAAAATAGCTGAGCTACTAAACTGCTTTTTTAAATGCCACGAAAAGAAGAAATGCAGCCTGATTATCCAACCTCAGAGGCTTATCCACAGGAAGGATACAGAAGAGATGGAAAACTGTATGCTATTTGCCTTATGAAGCTTCAGGGAATTATCTCTCATGTGTGGCCTGGTGCTTTGCACTGTTAAATGTCATCCCATTCCTATCACTCCAGTTTCAAGTTCCTCCAAACCTTCTTTTATGATATTCTGCTCTCCTTTTGGATTGCCAATACTTCCTCGTTTTATATCATCTGCAAATGTTATTAGCATGCTCCCACTTTTTGTGTCAAGGTCATGAATGAAAATATTAAATAAGATTAATCCCAAGACTGATCCCTCAGGAACGCCACAGGTAAATTCCCTCCAGCCTGACAATTCACCTTTCAGCATAACCCGTTGGTAGTCTCCCTTTAACCAGTTCCTTACCCTGCTTTCAATTCTCATGTTAATCATCATCTTCTCCAGTTTAACTACTAATTCCCATGTGGAAATGTATCAAATGCCTTACTAAAATGAGATTAGAGAGAGATTAGAGCAACTATATTCCTTTTATCTAAAAATTCAGATATCTTCTCAAAGAAAGGGATCGGGTAGATCTGGCATGATTTACCTTTTGTAAAGCCATATTGTATTTTATCTCTATGCCTGGGAAGTGCAGAGAACAAGCCAAATTGAAGAAGTGTCCATCTAATCATATGCGAAGACTTGTCAGGAAATCTTTGAAGAGAATAATTCTTAGGAAAGTGCTCATGCATTTGGGGAGACACAGGAATATTGTCTGTAAGCACAACGGTCCACATTTATTCCTTGAGTAACTCTACTAAATTCCCTGGAGTTACACCAGGAATTAATTTGACATATTTCTTGCAGAATCTGGGGGTGCTCCAGGGCTGGAACACCATGGGGAACACTGGTCCAACCTTCCCAATTATGCTCAGTGCCCACCAGCAGCTAAGCTCCCCCTACTACTCCCTTATACTCCCTGTGCCTCCTGCCCATGGGCAGCACCTTTGATCTGCTCCTTCGCCTTTCTCCCAGCACCTCCTGCCACCCAAAACAGCATTCAGAGCCTCCAGGAAGAGGGGAGGGGGAAGGTCACAGAACGCTTGGGGAGGGGTGGAAAGAAGTGGAGTGGTGGAAGATGTTTGGGGAAAAGGTTGGGGGGCAGGGGAAAGGGGTAGAATAGGAAGGTCCTGAGGTGGAGGTTGAGAACTCCTCAGCTCGAGCAGAAGTCAGAGCCTATGGTTTCTTTAGTTTTCTTTTGGTGATCATTTGTCTAATCTTACTAAATAAAAGAATGAAACATGGATATGAATAAGATCAGCACCTTCAATGACAGGGATGACTGAATATTATAGAGGCTCTCAGTCCTCATGCTTCAGCACATGAACAGGTTGCTTTCTCCCCGTACCTTCCCCCACTTCCTCACACACGCCATCGTCCATGACTCTTAAAAAACTCATCCATGCGCTTAATGTTAAGCATGTTTATAAGTCTCGGCAGACCTGGGCCATAGTGCATAGCACAAGTAGCCTGTGACAAATTCCATCCCAGTTTCAAGAACTCATGACCTAATTACCACATTACAGACAATTAGCACAATCTAGAACCATGATTTTCCATGGAGTTAATTCTGCTCTCAGTTAGCCGTGTATAAATCTAGACTAATTTAGAGATAATCGATGGGATCATTTTGGATTTAACAGAGAGCAGGATCTGACTAAATGTCTTATGATCTTATAAATGCATTGTGAGCATTTTAATGGGTATGAAATCAGAGGCGTTGGCTAAGTAGTTGGCAATTTTTTTAAAGATAGTCTCTCTTGATAGTTGCCTGATTTTGTAATTATTCACAATAGTGTGCTGCTGAACCACAAAAACAAACAATAAACAAAAACCTTGAGGCATTCTCTAGGATTAAGCATGTGTCCCATTCTAAATACCCAGGTACCTGGGTACAAAAATGATTCTGGAGAGGAGCTGTGATGGATGTGGAGCTGCTTTATAAAAAATTATGAATACTGCATGTTAACCTGAATACTGGGAGGATTACTGTATAAACAATTTAATTTAATAGGGACTGTCAGGAAAAAACAAGTAAGAATGAGAAAGAATGGCTCAAAATATGCCACCCTTCTGCAAATAATCCTGACAATGTCTCTTAAGAAACCTTAACTTTGAATCAACCTACATAGGTGATTTGAACCAGGATAGGAAGAAGTCTGTTAACACAGGAGACCAAATGAATCAACACGGGTTTAAAAAGGAACCATGTCAGGAGAGGGGGGTAGTTGTTTTAGATCACCAGACTGAGACACAGTCATCCAGGGATGTTAAGCCTTTAGGCAAGAGAGACATGCATATATATGGGTTTTGTTTTAAAATTTTGTATTTCAATACGTAAACCTTTCTTCTGACTGGTGAAATAAACAACACTGTGGTGTTTAAGAAAGCTGATTTGTTGCTGTATACCACTGCTCATAAACTCCTGAAGGGAAGAACAGCAGGTGTTCAAAGACTGTTGGTGCCGATTTTCTCTGTACACTGTACGCTTGTGCGGCCACTCAGGAGAGACTCAAATGCCACCCAGCTGATTAGCAGAGTGCCCACGGCTAGGTTTTTTTATGTCTACTGGTGGTGCATATTCGCCCATGTCTCGGTGCACATAAAATGTATTCTGCAACAGGGATGAAAAAAAATCCGTACGTGAGTGGAACACTGGTCGGCAGTGCTGAGAGTATGTCTATACTACAGAGGAAGATCAAAGCTGCCGCTGTTGAACTTCCAGGGTTCAAATTAGCTGTCTCGTTAACATAGCTAATTCAAAGTGAGAGGAGCACTCCAGTTGATGCCGGTAACCCTGCTGTTACGAGGAGTAAGGGAAGTGGACAGATTTGCTATGAACTGGCTAGGTGATGCCCATATGACATTGTTGATTGGAACTAGAGTGCGCAGTGGGAGAACTAATGGAGGGGGGGGGCATGTCTGGAATAGCAGGGGAGCTGCCATCCAGCACAATGTTCACCCATATTATGCCAGAGAGCTCAAGGACAGTTTACGAACCCCAAACTGACCCTTTTATTACTCATAAAAAATGAGCAAGGTGGAAAAAAACCCATTCAGCAACATCCAATACAGAGAGATAAGAGACAGCAGTGGCTAATCACTGCTCTGGCCCTGTGGATCAACTCAGCAACTTTCCTAGGTCACTAGATTGTGGGAGTCCTGCTTCCCCTCCTCCACAATTCTTAGCTTGCACACTGATTAAATTTGCTCTCCTGTGGTATTTCCTGTGCAACATAACAAACACGCCTGCAGGCCAGTTTTTAACCCAGAAAGCTGGGTAGGTAACAATAGTGCCAGTAAGCAAAAGACATAGATCCAGGGCCTAACTCTCCTCTCACTGTAACTGGTTTTGCTGAAACTGCGCTGACTTCAGTGGAGTTCTGATTTTCACTGAAGTAAGCTAGGTCAGAGTCAGGGCCCACATGCTAGGAAAAAAGGAAAGAAAATCCTAGATTGACAAGAGAAACTTGTGTATAAGCGTTGCCATGACAGGGGCTGTACATACTGTTGGAGAGTGGCCAGGGCAGAAGAAGGGTGCATCTACACAGCAGGGCTTATATCAAAAGAAGCTACTCAAACAGAACTATGTCAATTGTGTAGCTTATTTCAAAATAGCTTATTTTGAAATTGGAAGCGTCTACACAGCACTTATTTCGAAATAGAGCCCTCTTCCCCCGACTTCCCTTACTCCTCATACAATGAGGGTTACAGAAGTGGGAGTAAGAAGTCCTCCAGCTTGACAGTATTTCAACATTATTTCGAAATAATTGCCTGCTGTGTAGACACGGACTAAGTTATTTCAAAATAACACTATTTGCATATTCACATATTCATTATGCAAATTCGTTTGCATATTTGCATAAAATCATTAAGATCAGAGTTTGCAGATTTCTACAACACTAAAAAAAATTTTGTTAAAAGAATCTTTTCTTAACTTAAACCATGAACACCTATGTAAACTTTGAAACGTAATCATACAAATGTCATGAGCTAGGCCTCTTGTTCCAGTATTCAAAAGCAGCCTAAAAGCTTTTAACTAGGGATGTAATCATGTAGTCGATTAACCGATTAACTGATAAGCAAACTTATAGGTTAACGCTATAGACTACATGCATTTCCTTCCCCACACCACCAGTAAATTTTTTAGCAGGCTAGCCAGCAGCCTGGCTCAGTCCTGGCTTTCGCCGGGACCGGAACGTATCCCCACTGCAGCTCTGCATTTAAAGTGTATTAGGAGCTGGGCAAGTAGGCAGCCCGGCTCAGTCCCAGCTTGCACTGTATCTGAGAGCTCAGACCCCCCTCCTCCCATCCAGACAGGGACTATTGCCACCAACGTAGGGCGACAGGCAGCTGGTCCGCGATGGGAGCTGGTTTTTATACTGGCTCCCCTCACAAACCAGGTCCCACCTGGAACCCCATGCTGCTGCTGCCTTTCATACAGAGGCAGCAGCATGGAGTGGCAGGGGGCTCCTCGAGAGTGAGGCTGGAGGCTGGAAGGTGAAGCTGCTGGCCCCGCTCCCGGGGACTATAGAATAGTCAACTAACCAATAAGAATTCATGAGGTTATTCAACTATTCAGCTAACCGATATTTAACATCCCTATTTTTAACCCACAGGAAATTCTGGCACCACCCCATACAGCAGGGGTTGGCAACTTTTTCAAACCAAAAAGCCAAACTACATCAAAAGTCAGAACAGGTAGTCAACAAAGAGCCATATAAGAATGCCCATTTGCAAGACTGAAAATATACAATGTAATATTATTGATAACGGACATGATGTTTAATAATAGCATACATGAAACATTGTGCTCACACATTTTATTTAATGGGACTTCTGCTGCATCTTTTCACACACACACACACACACACACAAACAAACCCCGACTCGCGTGGAACTGGGCTCTGCCTTCCTGTGGCTACCCCATAAGCTGAGGGCTGGCAGGCAGCAAGGGTCCAGCTGCACTGCGATACAACCCAGACATCCCTCCCTGCTCTTACCACTAGCCTGCACTCCCCTCCCCTTCTCTCAGAGAATACAGGTGCCTGGCAGCCCAAGCAGCTGATGGAGCTAAAGACGACTGCTGTGCGGAGGCTCAGTGGGCCGGAGTGTACCCCAGCCCAGGCCTCCAGATCCGCCATGAAGAGCTGGCTTCAGCTCAGGCAGACGATGGCCACATGCCTGTGGTATACCCCAGCCCTGATCCCAGAGCAGCCAGCATGGGTGTGGTCTGGCAGTGTGCCGCAGTCCGGCAGCCAGCAGTTTGCAGCCCAGCACCAGTCCACGGACCAGCATTTGGGAACCTCTGGCTTAGGGGACAGCTTTAGGGGAATGACAACAGTGAGGAATTGAGCAGAAGAGAAACTTGCTTTGCCATGCCCACTCCTCTTCTCTCCCTACCAACTTCCTTCTCTTATGGTGGGCAATACAGTTAGGCTAGGAGTCCACAGAGGGAATCTCTGTCTGCTCTTTTACTTTGAGCTGCTTAGTGGATCAGAGAACCCTGGTCTGCCGGGATGGCCTGTTGGCCAGGAGTCTGAGATCCTTTGGTCTATATCCATCTACTGTCTATTGCTTTACTTAACTTGTAAGCTCTTTGGGACACAGATTGTCTGGTTCTGTATTCGTACAGAGCCTACTACAATGGGGTGCTGGCCCAAGACTGGGGTTCTAAGCTGTTACAACAAATAACCCTTCTAGCTGTGTATGTTTGTTAAAGGCACACATCAGTTTACAGGATCTTGCAAAAGAGGGTTTTTTTCTGACAAATGGGCCCCATCTACATGGGGCTTTTTATCCGCAAAACCTCTTCCACAAAAAAAATCGGAAGAAGATATGCAAATGTGAGCGCGATTTGCATATCCTCTTCTGCAAAAAAACAGCAGTGTAGCCGTAGCCTGAGTGTGCCTCCTGGGAGGGAGGAAGTGTCCTCATCTTTCAATTAAGACAACTAAGGAGAAGGGTGTTTCATATCTTAGAAAGTACTCATGAGAGGGCGATCAGTTTGTAAAGTTTTTTGAATTCCCCCAAATATTAACTACAGTACAACCTCAGAGTACTGAATGCCAGAGTTACAAACTAACCAGTCAACCATGCCCCTCATTTGGAACAGGAAGTACACAATCAGGCAGCAGAAGAGACAAAACAACCCGTCCCACCAAGCAAATATAGCATAGTACTGTGTTAAAAGTAAACAACTAAAAAAAAAAAATAATAAGAGAAAGCAGCATTTCTCTTCTGTAAAGTTTCAGAACAGTATAAAGTTCATTTGTAAACTTTTGAAAGAACAACTCTAAGGCTATGTCTACACTGGCGGCTTCTTGTGCCAGAAATATGCAAATGAGGCTAAGAGTGAAATATCGCCGAGCCTCATTTGCATAGCTAATGAGCTGCCATTTTTTTCAGAAGAGGCTCTTGTGCCAGAAGGAACGTCTGTCTACACGGCCCCTTCTTGCGCAAGAAAAACCCTCTTGCGCAATGCCGTCATTCCTGAAAATAACCAGCAATGCTGGGTAAATGTGTTAGTAATAAAAAATACAAGTTGAGTTACTGCATGAAGGTTGTGTTCTCTTCTTGTTCTCTTCAGACCTCCCCCCCGTCACCAGTGGGAGAGCCGCTGTGTATTGAGGGGATACAAAGTCCTCAATTATACATCCTGGCCCATGGACCATAATTAAATATGGAATCTGATGACCCTCTCTTCCATATGAGTTTGACATCCCTGCCATAGAATCTTGCAAGGTAGACGAGACCTGAATTTTTGATGTAAAAAACAAGTTGCAAACCAATGGACAAAAGGGCAAGTGGGATGATTTCTAGTCCATTTGGAGGCTGTAGACCAAAAAAGGCTAACACAAGAATATAAGAATGACCATACTGGGTCAAACGAATGTCCAACTAGCCCAGTATCCCGTCTTCCAACAGTAGCTGCTACTAGATGCTTTAGAGGGAATGGACAGAACAGGGCAATCACAGAGGGTCTGTCTACACAGCGGCGCTATTTCGGGATAACGTCTGTTATCCCAAAATAGCATTCTGCGCGTCTTAACAGCAAGCCAGTTATTTCAAAATACATTCGAAAAAATGGGCTTGGAATTCCGATGTCCCTTAAACCTCATTGCACAAGGATTAAGGGACTTGTCGGAATAGTGCTCTATTTAGATAGTATTCTGGAAGAGAATTGGCATGACCATATATACCAAAGGAATACAATGAAAAAAATGAACACATTATTAAACTGACAAATCAAATTTAGTACAGAAGGTGGGGTAAGGGAGAGGGAGGGAGGGAATAGCTATTTATGAGTCAATGAATGGCTAATCAGGGGTGATAAGTGGGGAAGCTATCTTTGTAATGGTTAAGGTAATTAGCATCTTTGTTAAGGCCCATTCGTAAAGTGTCAACATTTAAGCATGAAAGAAAGTTCTGAAGTTTCCCTCTGTAATCTGGTGTTAAAGTCTCTTTGAAGTAAGATGCATGTAGTAAGGTCGTTAAGACTATGTCCAGGTAGGTTGAAATGAAAAGCAACTGGTTTTTCCTTATGTCTGATTTGTGGGCATTAATTCTTTGGCATCTTACTTCAAAGAGACTTTAACACCAGATTACAGAGGGAAACTTCAGAACTTTCATTGTATTCCTTTGGTATATATGGTCATGCCAATTCTCTTCCAAAATATGATATGAGGAAGTGGGTCTGGCCCATGAAAGCTCATCACCGATTAAACCATCTTGTTAGTCTTTAAAGTGCTGCATAGTTTTTCCTTTTGTTTTAACAAGATAAGACTAACACGGCTACCTCTCTATTACTATTTAGATAGTAGCACTGTTTAGATAGCGCCAAATTTTGAAATAGGCTATCTCGAAATAATCGATGTAATTTGTGTAGCTCAAATTGCATAGTTTATTTTGAGCTACAATATACTGTGTAGACGTACCCTGAATGATCCATCTCAGTCATCTAGTCCTAGCTTCTGGCAGTCAGAGACTTAGGGATATCTGAGCATAGGATTGTGTCCCTGACCATCTTGGCTAATAGCTATTGAAGAACCTTTGCTTCATGAACTTATCTAATTCTTTTTTGAAATTAAAAGGTACGGTGCCAAAAGTAAAATCCCTGTAAGCTGCATGGAAACTTTTCCAAGACACCATAATAGAGGCTCAACTTAAATGTATACCCCAAATTAAAGAAAGAGAACCAAAAAAGTGCCACCGTGGCTTACTGATCAAGTAAAAGAAACAAACAGAAATAAAAAGGCATAGTTTTAAAAGTGGAAGTTAAATCCTAGTGATGAAAACAGGAGCATAAACTCTGTGAAATGAAGTGTAAAAACATAATTAGAAAGGCCAAAAAGGAATTTGAAGAGCAGCTAGCCAAAAATTCAAAACGTAATAGCAAAAATTTTTATAAGTACATCAAAAGCAGGAAGCCTGTTAAAAAACCAGTGGGGCCAATGGACAATTGAGATGCTAATGGAGCGCTCAAAGATTATAAGGTCATTACAGAGAAACTTAATGAATTCTTTGCATCTTTCTTCACAGCTGAGGATGTTAGGGAGATTCCCAAAACTGAGCCATTTGTTTTGGGTGCCAAATCTGAGGAATTGTTGTAGATTGAGGTGTCATTAAAGGAGGTTTTTTTTGAACGAATTGATAAACAGTAACAAATCACCAGGATCAGATGTCATTCACATAAGAGTTCTGAGAGAACTAAAATGTGAAATTGCGGAATTACTAACTGGTTTATAATCTATCCTTTAAATCAGCATCTGTACCAAATGACTGGAAGACAGCAAATGTGATAGCAATTTTTAAAAGGGTCTCTAGATGATCTGGGCAATTACAGACAGATAAGTCTAACTTCAGTACTGGGCAAATTGGTTGAAACTATAGTAAAGAACAGAACTGTCAGACACATAAATTAACAGTTCTTATATTGTGGGAATAAGTAACTAATTTTTCCTTATTCACTTTTTCCACACCAGTCATAATTTTATAGACCTCTATCATATACTCCTTAGTCTCCTCTTTTCTAAGATGAAAAGTCCAAGCCATTTTAATTTCTCTTCATATGGGGCCCATTCCAAACCCCTAATCATTTTTGTTGCCCTTTTCTGAATTCTTTTCCAGTGCCAATCTATCTTTTTTGAGATGAGGCAATCACATCAATACTCAGTATTCAAGTTGTGGGCATACCATGGTTTTATATAGAGGCAATAGGATACTTTCTGTGTTATTCTCTATCCCTTTTTAAATGATTCCTAAAATTCTGTTTGCTTTTTTGACTGCCCCTGCACACTTGAGTGGATGTTTTCAGAGAACTATCCACAATGACTCCAAGATCTCTCTCTTGAGTAGTTGTAGCCAAATTAGTCCACATCATATTGTATGTATAGTTGGGATTATTTTTTTCAATGTGCACTACTTTATATTTATCAACATTAAATTTCATTTGCCATTTTGTTGCCTAGTTACTTAGTTTGGTGAGATCTTTTTGAAGCTCTTCACAGTCTGCTTTAGTCTTAACTATCTTTAGCAGTTTGGTATTATCTGCAAATTTTGCCACCACCCTGTTTACCCCTTTCTCTAGATCATTTATAAACAAGTTGAATAGAATTGGTCCCAGGCCAGACCCTTGGGGACCCTACTAGTTACCTCTCTCCACTCTGAAAACTTACCATTTATTCCTACCCTTTCCCCCCATCTTTTAACCAATTATCAATTCATGAAAGGACCTTCCCTCTTATCCCATGACAACTTACTTTACTTAAGAACCTTTGGTGAGGGACATTGTCAAAGGCTTTCTGGAAATCTAAGTACACTATATCCACTGGATTCTCCTTGTCC
>JANRFK010002918.1:11744848-11759528 GCA_030068395.1 Apalone spinifera | reverse complement strand
TTTTTTTTTTTTTTTTTTTTTTTTTTTTTTTAAATCTTCAGAATGTTGTATCTTGGTGCCTTCTGTGATCATGTGAACAAATATATTATTCGTAGATAAATGTAAAGAAATGTTCTGTGTACTGGTTAAAACTGGAAATATAATTTGTAACCACTATTTATTGAAATTTCACCTCACTTTGTGCAAAGTTCATGAACACTTTGTGTATGTATGTATTCCAAATTATTTGAAAAAATATTTAATGAGTTCTACAACTTGCTAGTTGGTATCTGTATCAGTGTTTGGTTGGAGAAGTTAACTTTTTTTTGTTTTATTCACTACAATTAAATATTCATTCCTGTATGTAATAATTTGCAGATTCTTATTTCAGGCTGCATGGATTTGGCTATGACAGCAGAACTTAATGCAGGATATCTTATACTTATCAAAGGTCATATCAGTAAATGTCAGTGAAGACTTGGAAACAGATCAGTGAAGTTTAAATTCTTAGATACACAAATCCCTTGAGCACAATAACCCTATAATAAGTAATTTTCAGGAAAAATATTGAAGGCAAGTGAGGGATTTTTTAATTTGTTTTTGTTAAATTGGGAATGTGATTAGAGAAAAATCTGATATACATAACACCTTTTGCAGCAAGTGCTAAAGGCTGATGCTTACTAGTTTTTTAGCTCAGTTGTGTTGCTTTGAAATTTTGCTCTCCAAGGACTTAATCCTGTATAATGGACATCAGGGTGAGATACTATTCCCATTACAACAGTGCCTGCAGCTAACACTATAATTAAAATTGTTAAAATGGCTGGTTTTAGACCTGATTTATAAACCTTAAAAGTTAAGGTGGTTTTCAATTATTTTAAAGTGTTATAGTTAAAAAATTAGAATTTAATACTTTAAAAATGCTCTGTTCTGCTCCCCACAAATAAAACTTCACTTTTAAAAGAGGACAAACTTTAAATGTTGCAGTTCATCAGCTCCCAAAATGGACTAGTACTCCTGGGTATTCTTGTGGGAAATTCAAAGAGATGTAGCTTAGTTATTTTAGTAAAAAAGTTTGAAATTTCTCCATTCCCAATGGAAATATTATAAAGCTTGACATTATATACAGTATGTGGATTTTAGTGTCCCCATACGCCTGTAAATAGGATAAATCTTTGTCTGCCTTGTAGATTCCATTATAGAACATTGAAAATTGTTGAAGCATTTTTTATATAGTTTCATTCAACTATTTTTTTTAAAACTTCAGAATCCACATATAGAATGTGCCTTGCTTCTAGGTGGTGGCTGCTGTTTGGTTTAAATGTCTGGAGATGGCAGAAAGCAGAGCCTGGTCTGAATAGAAGAACAGGGACACCGTATTCTAATTCTGACACATACATCCTTTATGGCCATAGGGAAGTCACTTAATATTTGTTTTCTCATTTGTAAACTGAGGATTATACTTGTCTCTATTTTAGAACGCAAGGGAAAGAACACTTAGTTGTAATGTTCTTTGTAGATGAAAAGCTTTCTAATAACTGCTTATTATTTGGGGAAGAAACATACATTAGTTTGAAGGTTTGGCCATCACAGTGTCTTGAAAATAGAATGGTGGAAGAAAACATATGATTCTTCCTAGGAAATCTCCAAACATCACTACACAATTTGCATACACTAATGCGAGTTTTGCGAACACAGTAGGTACAAGCATGTTTTTTGTATGCAACAATGTCTGGTATGTTTCTGGCCCTTGATTATTGACATAGAAGTTTATAAAGAGTCCTCATTTTTTTTTGTTTGTTTTTTGGACCTTGTATTCAATAGCACATTATTAAGGAATTGATGTCATTTAGCTTGTTTTAAAGTCACTTTTAGTTAGATTTGTTTATTTGGTTTCCTTTTTCCTTTGTTCAGGAGTATGGCCAGCAGCCAAAAACTCAGGAAGGGGAACTGAAGATCAGTGCTGTATTTTCAGTCAGTGGCAGTCCTCTTGGTAAGGAACAGGAAAGACCAAATTTAATTAAGTCTTCCACATGTTTCGACTTCAAGAAAATGACTCCGTGGGTTAGCATGCTTTTCATTTGCTGTCTAACTGCAGCAGCAATGAAGTCTGGTTCATCTTATAGACACTCTGGACTCTGTTCAATTGGAGACCTACATAATGCTTGTATTTGAGAACCCAAGAGAGAATTAAATCTGACAGCAATGTAGATGTATGTATTTAATGTTAACAGTGGTGGAATTTGCTCCTGTGCAGAAGCCCACCACAAGGGGGGGAAGGGTGTTTGTCCATCTGTCCCAGTTCCCTCAAATGTAGAGACTAGTCTTTTGCTTAGGGTGAATTTCACCCAGTACATATTAGCTATTAACATATATTTCCTCTTGATTGTTCTAGCTCCACAGTTGACATCAGGTTTCCAGCCTGCTGTGCCGTCCTCTGGCATGAGTAAAATGTTGCCTTCAGTTCCAACCACTGCCATTCGGGTTTCCTGTTCTGGCTGTAAAAAAATCCTCCAGAAGGGACAAACGGCATACCAGAGGAAAGGCTCTACTCAGCTCTTCTGCTCCACGTTGTGCCTCACTGGATACACTGTTCCAACTTCTCGTCCACCAGCTTCAACCAAGAAGACATGCTCAAGCTGTTCAAAGTAAAGCAGCATTATAGCTTATTCTAGTAATGACTAAAATTCAGATGAATAATAAAAGGCTTTGTTTGTGACGCATAGTTAGCTTGTTAGGGATCACTGTTTGCAACCTCTCCTCTCTTCCAATACCCACTTCTATCATCAATTTTCCCTTCAGAAATACATTTAATTCTCTGCCTCCACTGATGGAGCTATCTGCAAATGGTAGTGTGAACTTGGTTTTCTGTCATTGTAAATGGCCTATTGTGTTCAACCACATACACATTTTTTTAAATGCTTACCCTAATAGGCACACTTTTTTTCCTAGTTAAAATCAACAGGAAATAAAAGTTTGCCTCTCAAAAGGTACTGAGTCCCCTTCACTCATTCTTAAAATAATCATATACAAAATTAGACTTATTCGTCTTTAAGTTTTAAATATATTTTAAAAACATTTAGCAGATGCTCTTAAACGTAAATCAGTTAAATTACTAAAGTCAATGAAGTAAATTCAAGTTTTAGTAGCTGACTGTATTTCATGAGATTCCCTGCAAATTCTACTTCTCTAAGCTATTTCACAAACTTAGCAGTAGGGGTAGTCTCTCTATTTAAGTTTTGTCCATTAAGTTTTTGACCAAAGAAGCCACCTGAGAGCATGCTGTTGGCACTTTATTATATAATATCTAACCCTTGCTGACCTGAAGAGATTAAATCATTGAGCATGATTCTGGTTTAGGGAAATATCGGGTCCTAAATCAAATGCTCACAACTCCTGTCAGGTATGGAAACAGAAACTTTGTACTTTATAGTACAGGCAGTGTTGTCTTCAAGTCATCATTGTCAAGTCCAAATCGAGTCTCAAGTCACTACAGTTCAAGTCTCAAGTCGAGTCTCGAGTCCCTAAAGTCACTTTCGAGTCAAGTCCCAAGTCTTAATTTTAAAAATGTCAGGTCACTTTTGTACAAGCCATCAATATCGGCATTTTCGGACAATTTTTTCACCAAGTCGATTTAACAAAATTAGCAAGTCTCAAGTCGAGTCTCAAGTCACAAACAATTAACCCGAGTTGAGTCACCTAGGCGACTTAAGTCCGACTCGAGTTCAAGTCGTGGGACTTGAGTCAACAACTCTTAGTACAGGCATAATTTGAAAAACCTGTTCTGAATAAAAAGTAGCATTGAATAAGGATTTGCTGTCTGCTTCTGCAGAAGCAGCTATGGTTTATATAAATTAAATCTTCTTTCATATCCTTATCTCTAAACTAAACCAAGAGAAATTTTGGGTGTAGCTGTTCCATCTTGAATCAGTATAAAATATGTATCCTAATTTGAGGCAAATTAATAGCCTTTGAAAGGGATGTAAGCAACTAGTCAAGTCAACTACTTGCATTTTCTTCTCCCCTCCCCCCCTTGCTGCCTGTGTAGTAGAGGCAGCAAGATGAGGAGGGGAGCGGGAACTGTTGCCGGGGGTAAGGGGACTTGCATAAAAGCTGGTTCCCCTCAGCACCATCATTGGTGGTGCCATCTGTTCCCCACTCCACCTCTACCTCTGATAGAGGCAGCAGCATGGGGGGAAACGGGAGGCTGCCACAAAGCATCCTCTGCCCACAGCAGGCCCAGGCTTGCTGTGAGCAGAGGCTGTTCCACATCCTGCCGGGCTGCCTGTGTGCCCAGCTCCTACTACATTTAATTGCAAAGCTGCAGTGGGGGAAAGCTCTTGGACCCGGTGCGAGCTGGGGTAGAGTCCTTTCCTTATCGACTAATGGTGTACAGATTGTATCAATTACCCACCTCTTAATATCCTTAATTTAAAAAGAGACAGTGACATCTAACCAAACGAGGTTATCTAAGTTAATGTAAAGCAGCCACAACAGCAAAAACACAGCCAACCTTGAAAATAAGATTTTTTTAAAACAAAGACGTTATTATGCAGGGTTTAGAGTTGAGGAAGGCTACTGTATTGAAATAAAGGTCATGGGAGTGAGGGACTATCATGCTTTCCTGTTGCTGCATTATTTCTGTTCCAGAGAATGTGTTTGGTTTGAACTCAAAGTTTATTCAGTGTCTTTTTTTTTTTTTTTTAATAGAGACATCCTAAATCCAAAGGATGTGATCACAGCTCAGTTTGATAATACAAACTCCAGCAAGGATTTCTGCAGTCAGTCATGTCTTTCCACGTATGAATTGAAAAGGAAACCTGTTGTTACTATTCATACTAACAGCATTTCAACCAAGTGCAGCATGTGCCAGAAGAATGCAGTGGTAACTTATATACAACTACTTTCTAGTTTGAATTTCCTGCAAATCAGAACAGTTTCTCTCAGACATGAACTATTTTCCTTTTCCTTTTTTTTAGATTAGACATGAAGTGAACTATCAGAATGTTGTACACAAACTCTGCAGTGATGCTTGCTTCTCCAAATTCCGTTCTGCTAATAACTTGACTATGAACTGCTGTGAGAACTGTGGGGGCTACTGTTACAGTGGCTCTGGACAATGCCATGTTCTTCAAATAGAAGGACAGTCAAAGAAGTTCTGCAGTTCAACATGTGTTACTGGTTACAAACAGGTATTTTTTTTTTTATACTTATGAAATCTCCTGTGAGCCTTTGATTGAGAAGTTACTTTAATTGATAAATGTGAACTTTAGAATTAGACCACTTAAGGCATAGACATGGTCTATTAATAGAAGACTTCGGGTCTTATTAACTTCCTGGAATATCTTTCTGTCCTTTGGTTTCTTAAGTTCTGCTAAAAAATGTTATTTTGTCTCCATATTTTTTTTCAGACCACCTTGTATGTCTAAAATGGCTTACCAGCATATGGTAACCTCCCTCATACTCCACTAGAAATAGACCTGAACCAAAGTCTCATATCAAACACCACTAACTATAGAAAAATTCAAGTTGACTTCCAAATTATATCTCAAGCCTCTAAAAAAGTGCCGGGTTGAATATTCAAGCTCTAATGGCTAAGCCCTTTGTTATCTTTAAGTGTAGGGAACCAGTTACCTGTTTGACACTTATATATGGTACCGTGTAGATTTGTAGCACTGTATAAAAGATCAGTAATAAGGCCCTGATATTTTTAAATGTAACCTCCGTTTTGTGTTATCCATTCAGGTATTACGATTAAGATGTCAAGATACCTGATTTGCAAACAGAGTCAAGTACTTGGCAGATTAAATGGTGGCATTGTATCTGCAGTTAATTGATGTGCAGATGCAAAAATATACCTTCAAAACAATGATCCTTTCTGAAAATTGTGGCTTAAATCTGGATGAAAGCATAAGGAACAGGCCTTAGATGTAAAGGAACTCGGAAAAGGGAGAAAAATGCATCTTTATGCAGTAGAAATCTATATGAAAGAATAATTTCAAACTTAAGCTTTATGTTAAATATCATTGGATAAATCCATTTGTGCTGCATAAATGAGTTATATGTGTCAAACATTTTCATATGACAGTAAGCTGAGAAGCTTTACTTCCTCTCTTCCCAGCCCTGCTTGATTTTCTGAACTTATTTAAAAAAAAAAAATTAAGGTACAGTAGAGTCCAGATTATCCGACCTTCGGTAATCTGACATTCTGCTTTATCCGACCCTGCAGCTCCCGGGGACAAAGCGGTGCTGGCAGGAGCGGCTCCAGGGCGCTGTCCGGGAGAATGGCCCTGCTCACTTCCCTGTCACTCTCCTGGAGCCGCTGATGCCGCTCCTGCTAGCGCCGCTTCATCCCCTCCCTGCAGCACCCGGGAACGAAGTGGTGCTGGCAGGAGCGCCATCAGTGGCTCCAGAAGAGCGATGGGGCAGTGAGCGGGGCCATTCTCCCGGCCCGCACCCAGGAGCTGCAGGGAGGGAAGGGGCCAGGGCCAGGCAGGGATGGGGACCAAGCAGCGCCGGCTACAGTAGAGTCCTTGTCATCCGACATTTTTGGTAATCCGAGCACCTATTGGTCCCGTTTAGGTCGGATAATCAGGACTCTACTGTAGTAGCTAATTGTTGCTATCCAATGTGAATGGTCAGTATTTTATAGTGCTGCAGCTAAAAGCCAATAGCTGTATAAAATACTTGTTTCTGTATCACAGATATGTATTTTGTTAATACCTTTCCAGAGAAAAATCTACATTAAGATTTTGAGAGTATATACCAATAACTGAAGGGTACAAAATTACAAGAAAGTGTTTGTTCTCCCAAAATAAATGTGACTTGAAAAATCCAGAGTTAAGGCTGAATTTAAACAATGGAACAATTTAAAGAAAATTATAGTCAAGGCGCCCAAATGACTGGAACTGTCCTGTACTGTTGTCAGCCTCCATCCTCCTTTCTTTATTCTCTTCCAAGTTCTGTTCCTGCAAATGATGCAAATAATTCCCTCCTCTCTCCCCCTGCCTCCACTCTCTCTCTTCCAGGACTTTGAGAAATCAAGTTTATGGTTGAGATTATTTTATGTTTTGGTCACTTGCTATCTCCCTCTTTTTTTTTTTTTTTTTCCTTCATATTTTTTGGTCCCCATTTTTAGAAGAAATTTTAAAAACATGGTAGTTGTAAAACTGTAGATCAGTGGAGGGACTTAGGTGTCTCTCTATTCCTGTGTTCCCTGTAAGCTGAGCTCTTGAGTAGCCACCCAGGAGAGATTCAGATGGTGCCCAGATGATTAGCAGTGTGCCCACAGCCGGCAGCATGTGTTTCTGCTGATAGTGCACATCTGCATATCCCTTGGTGCCCAGAACAAAATTTGTTCTGCATGTGAATGGGAAAAAATTAGAGGGAACATTGCCACGCCCTCACATCTCTAACAATCCCACATCCCCATTTCTTCTTCTGTTCTTCCAACTCAAGAAAGCAGTGCTGTGGGGAGCTAGTACAAGTGGAGAGATGACTGTGCATAGGGAGATGAGTGAATGGCAATGTGGGAGGGAACAATGAAGCCATGTCTACACGAGGAAAGTATTTCAAAATTACCAAATTTGACTTAACTCCTGATTTAACAAATTCAAACTAGTATGTCCATACTATGGGAAAGCCTCAAAATTAGTCAGAGGCTGGCTCCATTAATTTGGGCATGCTACCTCAGACTCAGAGCCCTAGGAAGTACTAGGGAGTAATTAGTTCAAATTACTCTACGGAGTAATTATTTCAAAATAGCGGCACTGGAGCATTCACACTAATGTTATTTCGAAATAACTATTTTGGAATTAGCATTACTCCTGATGAAAAGCAGGTGTACAGATTTCTAATTCCACAGCCCGTTATTTCGAAATAACAGGCTTGGTAGTGTGGAGGCTCCGCTTATAAATTCAACTTTGGGGGAGTTATTTTAAAATAAAGTCCTAGTTTAGACCAGGGCTGAGAGAATCATCCATATTTCTCTAGTCCTTCATCTTCACCACTGATGTTACAATGGTATCTCTTAAAGACACGAGCTGTTGATTTATAATTAAAACAAAAATATTCTAACAAATAGAACCTAAAACAATTTATTTTAGAAAAATATCTCTAAGCTTTAGGTAGAGTAAGCATGTAGTATGGAAGCTGAAGAGCCTGTAGTTCTAATGTTCAGGTTACCTAGGTCCAAAAACTTGGGATGAATTTCAAAATGATTATTTTTATAATGTTTATTTGGAAAAAATAAACATTTTAACCAGAAAATGACCCACAAAATTGTCGTCTTAAGAGCTGCTAGGACAAATTTAGACAGTAATTAATTAAGAACATAAGAATGGCCATACTGGGTCAGATCAACGGTCCATCTAGCCCAGTATCCTTTATTCCAACAGTGGCCAATGCCATATGCCCCAGAGGGAGTGAATAGAACAGGTAATCATCAAGTGATCTGTCTCCTGTCACCATTCCCAGCCTCTGACAGGCAGAGGCTAGAGATACCTTTCCTACCCATCCTAGCTAATAGCCATTGATGGACCGAACCTTCATGAATTTATCTAGTTCTTTTTGAACCCTGTTAAATTCCTGGTCTTCAGAACATCCTCTGGCAAGGAGTTCCACAGGTTGACTGTGCACTGCGTGAAGAAAAACTTCCTTTTGTTTGTTTTAAACCTGCTGCCTATTATTTTCATTTGGCGACCCCTAGTTCTTATGTTATGGGAACAGGTAAAAAACTTTTTCCTTATTCACTTTCTCCATACCAGTCATGATTTTATAGACCTCTATCATATCCCTCCTTAGTCTCCTCTTTTCTAAGCTGAAAAGTCCCAGTCTTTTTAATCTCTCTTCATATGGGACCTGTTCCAAAGCCTTAATCATTTTTGTTGCCCTCTTCTGAACCTTTTCCAAATATCTTTTTTGAGATGAGATCACATCTGTATGCAGTATTCAAGATGTGGGCATACCATAGATTTATATAGAGGCAATAAGATATTTTCTGTCTTATTCTCTATCCCTTTTAAATTATTCGTAACATTCTGTTTGCTTTTTTGACTGCTGCTGCAGTTAAACAGTGAAAAAAGGGATTTTAGTTATATGTTTGTACAAATCTCAGCATAAGCTTACTATGGAGACCTTATGGCACCACCATAATAATATTTACAAAGCTGATAAAAAAGAAAATGAAAGGTTAATAAATCTTTTACTGTTTTTATATAACTTAATCTTTATATAACCAAAATAGTATTCAGTTCTAATCAACTGCTTGTTTGTGATATTTTAAATCTTTAAATTGTATCTAATTTATCTTTCGCTTGTGTCTCTCCACAAAGTCCTGATATTACTTGATTATAGAAGCAAATGCATTTTTAAGGTTAGGAGATGGGAATTAACTCTATTTTCAGCTCTGCCATGGACTTTGTCTCTATAGGCAAGTAACTTCACTTGTCTGTGCTGTTATCTTTCCATCTGTAAAAATGGTGATATTGCATACCTACCTCACTGGTGTGTTGAAAGTGAATGTTAACAAAATATTTCAATGACTCCAACAAAAGCTGTGAGATGTGTAATTGTTTGTGTTGAGGCCCCAATCCGATCATGCTAGTTAATATTTAAACACATAGAAAGACAGGTTTACAGTCTAGATATAATATAAGAAGTACAAACAAATATGAGGAAGCATAAGACTACATGAAGAAATATATGTATGTAACACTGTGATAACTTAATAAGAAATCAAATTTCACATAATTTTATGTACATATAATGTGTCTAAATGCTTCATTTGCAGGTTTGATGCAAATTTTAAGCTCCAAATGAGTGACATATTTTATTCTTTCTACAGAAGTCAGCAAAAATTACACCCTGTGCACTGTGCAAGTCTTTGAGATCTTCAGCTGAGATGATAGAGAGCACAAATAATTTAGGAAAGACGGAACTCTTTTGCTCTGTTAACTGCTTGTCAGCCTACAGAGTTAAAATGGTTACATCTGCAGGTAATTTTATTTCTTTGTTTTTGTTTTACATCCATAGTTCCATCTAGTTTAGACAAAATGTAATTCATTTTGAAAGCAAACTTAATAATTGCATAATAAGCTGAAATCGGAGCTATGCATTTTCTTGTTGTATACACAACTATTAAGTTTACAGTACTTACAGTTTAAATATTGTCATACTTTGTGTGCTTGATGTAAACTTACTTGTAGAGTATCCGCATCTGTAGCCACAAAAATGAGCCATGGTTGTCCACATTGATATCCGTGGGCGTGGATACCATAGGTATAAAGTGAATATCCGCAGATTTGCAGGATTCTACTTACTTACATGCTTAGGATGCTGATAGCCCTAAAAGTGGATCTGTCTGTTTTTTTAATATCTAATAAACTGTTTGTTTCTTGGCCTTTGTTTGCAAAACACTCCAATTCTTTGTAGGCCAATGTCTTTCTTAGCCAATTAGCCATGGGATTTTACCAAGGAACATATCTTCTTTCATATTCTGTGTATACTCTGTTCCAGAGTTACAATTATAATTTTAAAAAATCATAGTTTTTCATCTAGTCAAAAGCACTTGGCTGACTTGAATCACTCTAGTACTTTGCTTCCTGTATCTTGTGCATAGTTCATGCCAAACCCCTCAAATGTATTATTGTTTAAACAGCAGCTTTTCTGTTTTTACTTTTTGTTTTAAAAGAGGTGAGTGGTTTATGTGTCACAAATGACAGAAGTCAGAAGTTTTGCATTTTAATATCCCAGATTGGGGCTCGTTTCCCCATTGGCTTTAGTTTCTGTCCCTCAGATGCTTCTCCTGTAAAGTGGGCAAATTCTTACTGACCTACCAACATTACTGTGGGCATTAATTAAGTAAAGTGTTACACAGGCACTAAGTACCAGTATTGCAATGCTCATGTCAACGTACCATAAAGTGCTCAAACTCTCCTAGCTGCTGCTGCTTATTTGCTAGGAATTTGGTCATAGTCTTTCTTAAACATATATCTAAATTATGAATCCTTGGTGGTTTGGGTGCGCACAGTATAAAGCTATTTGCAGTGATTTTGTTTGTTTTTATTCACTGTGTTTTCTTTTTTCATTGTGTTTTCCATCAGGTGTCCAAGTTCAGTGTAACAGCTGTAAAACTTCAGCAATCCCTCAGTATCACCTGGCTATGTCCGATGGGAGCATACGCAATTTCTGCAGTTACAGCTGCGTTGTAGCTTTTCAGGTATCATGTCTAAGACTTTCTTTCAAAGTTCAGTTAATAGAATGCCAGACTAGTGGTATAATCACCAAGAGATGGGTTTCCTGTTGCAAAATGTACCTTCCTCAATTGCTTCCCAACAGAACTTGTTCAACAAGCCAACAGGAATGAACTCCTCTGTGGTGCCCCTGTCACAGGGTCAGGTCATTGTGAGCATTCCCTCGGGGGCAACAGTATCGGCATCAGGTGGCACTACCTCGACGGTCTCCCCCAGCTCCATGAGCAGCTCAGCTGCAGCTGGTCTCCAGAGGCTCGCTGCTCAGTCCCAGCAAGTCACTTTTGCCCGCACGGTTGTGAAACTGAAGTGTCAGCACTGTAACAGACTGTTTGCAACCAAACCTGAACTGCTTGACTACAAGGTAATGAAGATCAGGGCTTTGCATGCGGCTCTTTCTGAATCAGCAACATACACGTAACTTGGGGCAAGAATCTGGCAGTAGTCCCTTGGTGTCGCCAGCTACTGGGATTTGGGTGGTAGGTTCAATATAGCAAAACCACTATCAAAATTGGCTTTGACTTGCTGCTTTTGTGATTGCCTCCAAAGAAAGGCAAAAGGTTAAATGACTAGGTAGGCAGCATTCCTTCTTGCCCCTAGAGATGATCCGTGTGGTCTGGCGTGAAGCTCATTTGTGGGTGCATCTATGGGAACCTTGTGCAGCTGTGGCCTGTGCCATACCTTTTCTGGGGACTTCCCGCTCCAGTATTATCAAATGGTGACTTTCACCAGCACTAGAACTCCCTTGTTTAACTGATAGCTTAGTGGTTGAGCATTGGCCTGCTAAACCCAGGGTTGGGAGTTCAGTTCTTCAGGAGTCATTTAAGGATCTGGGGCAAATCTATCAGGGATGGTACTTGATCCTGCTGTGAGGGCAGGGGACTGGACTCAATGACCTCTCAAGGTCCCTTCCAGCTCTGAGATAGATAGGTATAAAAATACTGGTGTTTTGGGGTGGGCGACAAGACTTGGCGTAATAGAATTATTCTCACGTATTACAGGGTAAAATGTTTCAGTTTTGTGGGAAGACCTGCTGTGATGAATATAAGAAGAGAAGTAGTGTAATGGCAATGTGTGCATACTGCAAAATTGAGAAGATTATCAAGGAGACAGTGCGATTCTCAGGCATAGACAAGCCTTTCTGTAGTGAAGGTAAGACTAAGAAGGCCTATGGGTGAGGTAAATCCTAGAAAGCATCTAACTCATTTAGAGTTACAAAATGAGAAATTTCATCTATTAACCTAACTTGGGCTTTGTCCATGCTTTTCACTTTTATGATCAGCTTTAATAAATTATTATAAAGTCACAATTAAGTGCAAAAACTACACAAGCACCTTAATTTGATATAAAATAAATGTATTTTTTGTTCTCCCTTTGATGTCTCTTAGGTTGTAAACTGCTCTATAAACACGACTTGGCTAAACGCTGGGGTAACCACTGTAAAATGTGCAGTTACTGTTTACAGGCTTCCCCCAAATTGGTCCAGAATCACTTTGGGGGGAAGATGGAGGAGTTCTGCTCTGAAGAATGCATGTCTAAATTTACGGTTTTGTTCTATCAGGTAAGTAGCTTTCGTGCATCACCTTCTGAAATTGAAATGCCATAACCAAATTCTTACAGCCAAAGAGCTATATGAAACTCCACAGTAGACCTCTGGTCTTGCATATCTGTGGGAGCTGAATGAAAAAGAAGTCATTGCTCTTCGTGGTTTTGAATTTGCTGTCAGAATTAGATATTTGGCTCTTCAGCCCTAGTTATTCTCTGTCTGGGGCATGCACATCTCACTAACTTATGCGTCTATAATTATAAAATATTCTTTTGGTGTTGCTGCCAGGCTTTGCTGGGAAGATATGCAATGGCAGAAAGGGGAATTGGATGCCCAGGTTCCCTTTGTGCCTTTGAATGCCCCCTGCCCCACACAAATACAAGTTGTGAACACTAGTTGTACGTATAAAGGAATTTCATGGGGAAAATACAATCTTACACTTTCATTCCTTAGGCTAGCTGTGGGCAACCTAGGCTAGTGAATGGGCCCATATGAGGGTCCCTCCTTCATCTCAGTGGGCCGCAAGATTGTTGTAACCAAGATGGTCTCCCGGAATAGGGTAGTTCTGCTAACTGCGCGTACTCACTTAGAATTTGTGGGGTGTGCCAATTGAACTATAGCAGTGCTTTGATTGGAGCACATTGCTCTCACAGTCAGTGCTGTGTGCAATCAGCACACCCCTCATGTCACATGTCTTTGCCTTAGGTAAGTGTCACGTTAGTAATACCGGTAGGAAAAAAGCCATGCAGATGGAAACCAGTGGAATTTGGCAACCCGGCGCGGGGATAACAATAAACAAAATGTCTTCCAGGTCCCACACAGAATCCTGATGTGGTGGTGCCAATAAATGTTGCAGCTATTCTAAAAGTGCCAGCATATAAGCTGAAAGGTTTATTTGGAGCTACATGGGAAGGGAGTCACTTACATGCATTCCTTGTTATCTTGATATTTGAGTGTTTTTAATTTTTTCCCATGCTGTTTTTTTTTTAGATGGCAAAGTGTGATGGTTGTAAGAGACAAGGTAAACTCAGTGAGTCTATGAAATGGCAAGGGGAGATCAAACATTTTTGCAACCTGCTTTGTATTTTGATGTTCTGTAATCAGCAAACTGTGTCTGAACCCCCACCTCAGAACAACACAGGTAAAATAGGATGTGAATTAGAACATAAAAACAGAACCATTGCTCTGGATAATGTAGGATGACCATTTCGTGGAAAACTCGGTTCAGTGGACCTTTATATAAATAATATAACATACTGCCTCCTACTGAGAGACTGGCCAGTGGACTAGCATCTTGTCAGGAGATTAGACTAGATGACTCTTGCAGTCTCTTCTAACTCTAGGATTCTAGATACTGGGCAATGTTTATCAACCTTTTTGTGCTGGCAACCCCCTTTGGGCTTAAAAAAAATTGTGATCCCTCTACTAAGCTGTATCCTGAGCCCTGCTGCCCAGGGCTGAAGCCTATAACTTAGTTTCATGGGCAGTTGCTCTTCCTGATTCCCTCTAATGCAAGCCCTGCATTTATAATCCCTCCAAATCCAGGTTGAGAAACACCAATATAGGGCTGTTCTGCCTCTGATTATTTTAATCCTCTATAGCAGAGAAACAAGATTTATTGGTATGTTAAGTGGATACAAATGCTCAACATAGAGAAAATGAGACAAATTTAAAATTACGTTTGAGAGTCACTGTTTGTGGAAGCACATTTGATTAGAATAACTGTTGTGGAGATGTCAGGCACCAGGTTTTCTTGAAGTGATCCATGTAGCAGCATCACATTTGGCAGAATTTAAGCATTCATTACAAAAAAATTGTAAGCTTCTTGATTGTAAAGACAAACTTTCAAATGTGAAGAAGCTTCAGGGAGTAGCTGAGTTAGTCTGTACAGGATAAACTTAAAAAACAA
>JANRFK010002918.1:11717907-11743021 GCA_030068395.1 Apalone spinifera | reverse complement strand
TTCATTTGCCATTTTGTTGCCCAATCACTCAGTTTGGTGAGATATTTTTGGAGTTCCTCACTTATACCACTGCAGAGTGGATGTAAAATGTCACCAAATTAAAATGGCAACAGTTTCACATTCACTTTGCATGGGTGCAAATAACTGCAATGTTAATGAAATTAGCAGAGAATTGGGCCCAATGGGAATTAATACTTATGTAGGATGAGGTCCTTGCTGTTAGGCTAGGGATCTCCAACCTTTTTAAGCATGAGATCGCTTTTTGAATATAAGTGCAATCCAGGATCTACCCCAGACCCAAATACCCTTGCCCTGTCTCCTTCATGTGTTGTCTCTGAGGCTCTGCCTCTGTTCACTCCATCTTCCCTCCCTCCCCCATCCTCCCTCCTTTTCACCAGGCAGAGGCTTGGGGCACAGGATCTGGCCATGGGCTAAAAGATTTGGAGTGGTAGCGATGCTCTGAACTAAGCCTGGGGCAGGGAATTGGGGTGCAAGAGGGGGTTCAGGGTGCAGGTTCTGGGAGGGAGCTTGGGTCTGGGGGCTCAGGGAAGGGGCTTGGGGGTACATAACTGGGACAGGGGTTTGGAGCTGATGGCAGCTGGACACTGCTTACCACAGGTGGCTCCTGGATGGTGGTGCAGTGGGGCTAAGGCAGGCTCACCCCTTCCTTGGCCCTGTATCACTCTCAAAAGCAACCAGCAAACTCCCTCTATCTCAAGCCCTGTTGTACCCCCCCTTCCATTCTGTGGAGATAGAATACAGGGTGAGAGGGGGGCACCCTGACATCAGCGCCCCCTCCTCTCCCTTCCCTGCCCTGCACAGCAAGCAGAAGGCTCCTGGAAGGGGGAGGCAGCACCACCGCAAAGGGCAGGAGATGCACAGCAGTGGGGGGAGAGGCAGCTGCTGTGCTGTGCTTGACAGCCTCTTGGCCAAACCAGTCAAGATCACCTGTCAGAGGCTCCAAGATCTACCAGTCGATACTAATCTAATGTTTAGTGACCACTATGTTAGGCAATACAGAAATTAAGTTTATGTTGTTCTTATTAACAGGTGCAGTTCCTACTGTGACAGCAAAGATCATTGGAGATGTAAGTTTTGCAAAAAAACCCTTCCGCCCTCCCCCACTCCTTTCTTCAGACATACTGATTTGTTACAAATATTATCTAAACATTGAATATCTCTGTTCCATGTTACATTGCAGCAGTTATTTCAGCTCATTTTTTTTTTTGTGATGGTGGCTGAGATTCAAAATACATCCAGCTTGCTGATAACCTTCATCAGTAGCTAAAATTTTTACTGTACATAAGTCTTTCTTCTGATGTACACTGGTAAACTGATGATATGATGTTCTAAACCACAATATGCACATGAATGCAAATGTGGAGTTTCTATTGTAATCTGATTATGCTGTTAGAATAGATGATGAAAGAAAGAGAGCGATTCAGCATAATTTGCAAGAAATTAGGAGCAAAACTAGTCAGTCTCCTTACTGTCAAAAAGTCATCCCAAATTTGACATGGTTGGCATGTTCTACTTTTATATATTTTCCCTTGTAGTGACTTCATACTCAATTGCCTAGTTGAGGGGATATTTCTAATTGTATTCCCCACGTGGCATCTGAAAACTAAGCTGTGTTCATTCGGGGTCTTAGATATTTGTTAAAACAGTTGAGGTTTCAGAATCAGAATGTAGCCAACATTATTTGTTATCTAAAACCAGACACATTCTTGCAGGTTTATTCCCTGTAGTGTTGACAGTAATAAATAAAAATACCCTTTGCTTCACTGACAGAAATAAGAGAATGAAGTCACATGAGGAGCAAATAAGATACCATTTTTGCAATTTTTATGTGCCGATCACACTTGAACAGCAAAGCATGTTGCATATCAAATTTTAAATGACATCTGGGAGGCTTGCATCTCATATTGTGACAAAATACCATAACTAGAGATACTGACCTTAACATAATTTCTTTTCTCTTTTAAACCAGGCCAGTACTCAGACAGATGCCCTGAAACTACCACCATCACAACCGCCGAGACTTTTAAAAAACAAAGCATTATTGTGCAAGCCGATCACCCAGACCAAGGCCACATCTTGCAAGCCTCATACCCAGAATAAAGAATGCCAGACGGGTATGTGTGAGATTGCCTTCTTTAAACAAACAAACAAACAAAAAAAGCAAAGGCCTGATTTACAGACGAATGAGTAACACTATGGATGTCTCTAGACTACATGACTCCGTCGACAGAGCCATGTAAATTAATTTATTTGGCATAGTCAAAGAAGTGGGGATTTAAATAATAATAATCACCGCTTCATTAAAATAAACATGGCCACCGCGCTGTGCCGATGATCAGCTGATCCGGCACTACGTGGCAGTCTAGACTCAGTGCGGTCGACAAGGGAAGCCTTTGTCAACTGCTCCGGTATGCCTCGTTTCACGAGGTATACCAGAGTGGTCGACAAAGGTTTCCTTTGTCGACCATACTGCGTCTAGACTGCCGCACTGTGCCGGATCAGCTGATCGTCGGCACCGCATGGCGGCCATGTTTATTTTAATGAAGTGGGGATTATTTAAATCCCCGCTTCTTTGACTATGCCAAATAAACTAATTTACATGGCTCCGTCGATGGAGCCATGTAGTCAAGACACACCCTATGTGTGACAAGAATATATTAAAAAAAAAAAAAAAAAAAAAAAGTTCTGCTTGATTGCTTAGTGCTCTTACGTATCCTGTTGCATTTTAACTATGTAAGACTTGATCTCCATTTCCGTTCCTTAAAGTTGATGAAAGCTGCACGTGGAGTGCATTTTGGAATCAACTCTAACTTTCACAAATATGCTATCATGTTACAGATATAGAAAGTGAAACGGAGGACAAGTAACATGCTCAAGGCTACAGAGGGAGCTTGTGTCACTTTTGAATTAGAATTAAGGAGTTTTTGGCTTCCAATTTGAGCACAAGACATAAGATCATAACAGTCTAGTACTCACTGAAATCATCTTTCTTCTGATATACAGAGGAGCGTATGAAATACCTATTTCTCCCTCATTACTTGTGTCTATAGTGGTGGGGAACATTATTGACTAACAGAAAAAATCAGTTGGGGGCCACTCACCTGCTGAGTGAGGAGGGAAAGCACAGAAGCTCAGTGTTTCCACCTGCAGTGGGGTGAGCCAGTGTTCATAGCACCAATTCTCTGGGGGTCCATGGAGGCAGAGGTGCTGGAACAATTTTTACAGTGGGCATGCTGAAAGCCAATGGTCCCCAAACTATTTACTTGGTACACCCATTACCCCTGTCCATGCTCCCTCTCCCCAGAGCTGGGGCCAAGACTGGACCTTGACTTTGAATGGGGTGGAAGGTAAAAGAATGCAGACGGGGTAAGGGGGCTGAGACTGGAACCACAGCTGGGGGTGGGACAAAAGCCCCAGGTGCAGGGCCAGCAACTGGGATCCTGCATGCGGGCCTGTAGCAGAGCCCAGTGCAGGGGACTGGCAGCAGCCAGAACCCACACAAAACCTGGGGGTGCTACAGTACTCCCCCCCCACCCTTAATTTAATAGAATCAGAGCTGGAAGAGACCTCAGGAGGTCATCAACTCCAGCCCCCTGCCCAAGGCAGGACCAGTCCCAACAATTTCCACACACCTATGTGAGGCTCAGGACTTCCAGCTAGTGCTCATGGCTCCAGTCCTGAGAGAAGGTCTAGGGGGGGCCATAGGCTGGATGAAATTTAACAATGGGCTGGTTCGGGCCCATAAGCCATAGGTTCCCCATCCCTGGTGTATATAGTCACAATATTTTTTACGTCTGAATTTTACTCCTAACAGTTTCTAATACCAGCACTAAAATTAGATGTCACTTGCAAGGAATATGCAGGGGATTTGCTAAGAGTGGAGCTTCAAACCCAACATGGGTGGGTTATCCATTATGTAATTGGATATGGAACAGTCTACTTGGCATGTGCAGATGCATTTTAAAAATAAACATTCTGGCTTTTATTGATGTAGACAGTGGCACAGATTTGGCATCCTTTCTGAATAGTTGGTCTAAACCAGGACCACTCAACTTCGGAAGCCCCAGGGGCAAAAATGATTCTCTCAGTACATGTGGAGGGCCGCAACTTAAGCGTGGTTGCATATACATGCAAAAAATATGTAAATATATGCAAATAGCTTCTTTCACACTGACAGGCATGAATACAAAGATTAAGGCAAGACTACACAACACGCAGGCCCCATTTAAGTCAGTTCTGCTGATATAAACAAAATGCAATATTTACACCCGACAGCACTTTTAATGAGCAATGACAGTCCACGAATTTAACTACTAAAACACATATCTACAGAAGACCATTATATTGACTACTTTTTTGTTTTGGCTCCCACCAGGAAGCTTCATCTTGAGCTCTGCATAAATCCAAACTGCACCACAGGCCGCAAATAAACAGGCTGAGGGCCATGCCGCATGTTGAGTAGCCCTGGTCTAAACCTTTTAGTGCCCCAATTTGAGTGAAATTAATTGCAAAACTCCAATTTAGCCCTTTGGGACCAGTATTTAGCCCTTGCCATACAAAGGGGGTGAGAGCTAGTCCAGTGAAGAGTGGCCTAAGTCAGAGCTCTTGACTTTCTGTGATAAATGTATGTATCTGTCTTCACAGGAACCCTGTCCTGTATTAGGTAAATCTGCCTTTTTATTGTCTACTAAGAGCTAGGAACAGGAGTGTGTGCACTGGGATGAACATACAAGGTTGTGCATGGGGAGTTACAAGCACAAGTCACTGTTAATGAAGTTAATAATAATTCTCCTGGGATCACTCTCTGAGATATTTCTGAGTGTCATACTCGCCTTTGCCTTTGGGATCCAAACCCCTTATTATTTTTTCAAATATGACAGAGGAAGATGAAGTTCGACCCCAAATCCTTGTGGTGCCTGTTCCTGTACCAGTGTTTGTGCCAGTGCCCCTTCACCTCTTCACCCAGTATACACCAGTTCCACTTGGGGTCCCAGTGCCGGTAAGCTACCCTTCAGCTCATCTGATATGTTGTGGTTCTGTGCCCTACAGTTTAAAGTTTGGTCTCGCTAGACCAAAGAGGAGTGTGGCTTACTTTGTCTAAACACATCCCAGGAGGTAGTATTTAGGAGAAAAGATGGTTGCAAGAGCCACAGTCATGTCACATTGCCTTAGAGGTCACTTAAAATTGAAAACCCATCCTCCAAAAGCTCCTCTGATGTTGTACCTTTAAATTATAACTCAGAGATCCCAACTTCATCATCAGAAGATTTGAACTGAAGAAAGATTTCCTGAAATCTTCAGACTGAGTTTCTCTTTGTAGATGAATACCTGATTATGTAGCATTTCTGCTACTCTCCCAGGGAGCTTTCAAAATCTCTGGCAATGTAAGTTCTGGGAACCTACCTCCTTTTAGGAAAAAAGTTAGCATGGGCTAATCCAATGTGAGACTCCTGGGTTCCTATTCAGAGCCTGTTTTCTTGGTCCCAGGGTTTTGAGGCTGGCGATATGTTCTGACATGGAGCTCTTGTAGCACTCAGATCTGTCAGTTATGGAACTCTTGAAGGGATTGGGAGGGAATCCCATCCAATCCTGTTCTGCTTGATTGATTTTTGGTCAAAGATATGCAGGATCTTAAAAATTGGAAGGGTCATAAAGCTGGAGAGTCGGGGAAGGTGGCAGAGAGAGTAAGAGGAATCCTTCAGGTTACTGCAGAGATGCAGCGAGTTGTCCAATCTGCATCTGTATGGCCCCATTAGTCTAAGCCAGAGGAAGAAAGATTGCGTACATGGGTTCTCTTTAATACATTTGGTATGCAAAAAACTGCTTCATTTGCTACAAAACAAATCACTGCTCAGAAATCTAAACTTTCCTGCATGTATCTAGGTACCAGTTCCCATGCTTATCCCAACGACTCTGGACAATGCTGACAAGATCATAGAGACTATTCAGGACATCAAAGAGAAGATTCCCACAAATCCATTTGAGGCTGATCTCCTTCAAATGGCAGAAATGATTGCAGAAGATGAAGAGAAGGAAAAAACGCACTCTCATGGAGGTATGTGATCATTTTCAAAAGGACACTAAAGGAAGCATTCATATGAAAGGAGAGTAAATGTTAGCTTTGTGTGCATTGGACTAAGGGCCCCTTTGTCAGGGCAAAAGGAAGACTTATCATAGCATATCAGCAAACTGCTTTTTTATTTTCCCAAGGGCGAATGCAGTGAAAATGGTCTTAATCCATAAGGGATTTTAGTTACCTGTGTAAAGCCAGGATGCCTTCTTGAATACTTAATCACCAAGGCCATTTAGAAATAATTTTGCTTCCATATCCTATCATCTGTATTTTTTTATTGTTTGTTTTGAGGACATAGTTTTTATTCTTTAAAGCCAATTCATTGTTGCTGCTTGATTCCCATTTCAGGTCCTGATCCCTCTGACTCAAAAGTAGCACTTGTGATTTTTGTAAGGGTTTATGGGCTAGAACTTTGGTTCGGTTGAGCTGTACTTATCCCAGGACCAGAAGAAGTATAGGGGGTTAGAGGGCAACATCTCTGATCCTGGGGGTCTAGCCCCAAAGGGGGCTATTTATTGCTCCAGGACTTTGTGCATTTTTCAGACAGCATGCACCAGGAGCTGTAGCATACAGCTGGTTATGCCACTCAGGAGTTTCCCTGCTGTCTGATTAAGCAAGGTTCATTGACTGGGCTGTAGCAGAGATTGGGGAAGGGGAAAGGGAATCCCCTTGTGAAAGGACAAAAAAAATCTTGTTTGTCTGCAAATACCCTAGTAAATAGCAAAGTGAGTTAAAATGGTGTGTGAATGAAGAGGGATTTGGGTTTATTTTTCCATTAGATTACTGAGGCCCAGGTTAAGGTGTATTAGTTGAGCTGTAGTTGGGAGGACAGAATCTGCACAGCACCTGCCTGTACTATTTTTAGCCCAAGATCGACCAATCGGTCTCCTGATCTTTTGGATCAATTGTATGAGCTAAGAAATTCTGTATTTCAGCTGCTGTTTTAAATAAAGTAAAACAATTCATGTCCATAAGAATTCTAGTTGTATCAATTTTTTTTCTTAAGGATCCCAAACATCTGAGCATGAGCTGTTCCTGGACCCTAAGATATTTGAGAAAGGTTGGTATTTCATTTGTAAAGAGGCTTTGGTTCTACTGTACATCTCATTTCCCTTTGGCACATTTTGCATGTGGTCCTCTTAATTTCAGATCAAGGCAGCACTTACAGTGGAGATCTAGAATCAGAAGCAGTATCAACTCCACACAGCTGGGAGGATGAGCTAAATCACTATGCCTTACGATCCAATGCCATGCAGGAGCCAGACCCTGAGCTGAGGCAGTTCTCCAAAGGGGATGTGGAGCAGGACCTGGAGGCAGACTTTCCCTCAGGTTTGTGTTACATGTAGAAAAATGCACTGTCGCGCACGCACACGCACACATTCACGAACGATTTTCTGGGAACTAGCCCGCTTTTATTGCAAGAGGTTAATTTGCCCACAAAAGGTTTATGTTTGTACTCAGTACAAATACGTGTTGTTAAAGCTGCAATACATCTTCTCTATTAGAGATATTTGATCCTTATAACATAGAACACATGTTTTCTTACACTTGAAAATAAATATTGTTGAGATTATTTGATACGGAGTAATGTATCCTCCACTCTTTGTGAATATGTCACTTATTTGTCCTGATGGGGGGGAGGGAAGTGTCTTAATTTTCATAAGTACAAAGGATATCAGTTTCTTGTACAGAAGCACATCAGTGTATTAGGCCCCGTCTGTCCTCCCACCTGAGAATTTCATGTCCCTTACACAGGAGTCCTCCATGTCAGAGCTTCCTTTAAGCCGACAGCATTGCCAAAATTTCTGTTGCAACTTAATCATCAACAACAACCATGGGCTCAATGCCCATTGTTGTCCGATGCTTCCCTCACTATTTCTTTCCATCTTTCCCTGTCCAGTGCAGAGCGACTTAGTTTCTGTAGACTAGCTCTGCACCAGTCTACTAAATCATCTACTCATTCTCTGTGGGGTCTGCCTCTCCTATTTGGACCATCCATTATGCCGAATACCAGGGTCTTAACTTTTCGCTCGTTGTTCATTCTGCAGATATGCCCGAATAGCTGTAACTTCTGTTGCGTAACCTTCTGCAGTAGGTTCTCTTTCGGCTGTATCTTCCTATGTAATTCCTCGTTGGTTACCTTCTGCATCCATCCTATTCTCAACTTAATGCCACTACTTAATTATTTAGTAGTAATGCAATAGGAGTATCTAGATATGGCACCTCTAATTTTAAGAGACTTAGTGATGTTTCAAACTCTCTTTTCACAGTGGCCCAGTTAAAGTAGGTAATTAACTTGTGCTGATGTTGTTTTGACTTTAGATTCATTTGACCCACTCAGTAAAGGACTGGGTCTCCACTCACGTTCACGAGCAAGGCGAAGACATAGAGATGGTTTTCCACAGCCGAAAAGACGGGTAAGAGCGCATCCTTCCATCATATAAACTCAATGTGTCTAAGGTACTAATTTTGCGTACATGTTTACTTCTTATGAGTTTGAACAAATATCAAAATAAGGAAACAAAAATCAGGATTGGAAATATTTTACCTACATTTTATATTTATTCTATAAAAATCAATATTTTTGCTAAGGGGAATCAGTGTTCTTTTTATAGGGTATTATTTAAAGAGTGTACTGCATTTAAAAGCAACACTTTGGGATCCTAGTTTTCTGTGCATTATTATGCTACTAAAAACGTATCATGTTTTACTCATTTATGTATTTGAATCATGGACTACGGCATTTTTGTCCAGCAGTTAGGACAGGGAACTAGAAAAAGGAGACCCGTGTTTTTTGTTTTGTCTCGTCATTCACTTGCCGGGTGTGCGACACCTCCCTGTGCCTTAGTTGTCTCTTCTTTAAAATGAGATTAAATATTTCTCTGCTCTTTGTGAAGTCCTCAGACACTCTGTTATAAAAGGAGCTTCAAGTGTGCAAGCATTTACCAGTTGGTCAAAATGTAATGCACTTTCCTATGAGATCAGATTAAAAGGAGTCTATAATTGAACACTGTGTTACATGAGCTTTTTGGATTTCCTGCAGGGAAGGAAGAAGTCCTTAGTTTCTGTGGAGCCTCGGAATCTTATGCAGGGCTCCTACCCAGGCTGCTCTGTTTCGGGGATGACCCTGAAGTACATGTATGGGGTAAATGCCTGGAGGAATTGGGTCCAGTGGAAGAATGCACAGGAAGATCCAGGGGAACTAAAATTTGGAGGTAAACTTGTTTCTGTTGAAGCAAAACTTGCTACTTGGTGTTCATGTGTTGTGATATTGCTTTCAAGGTGGAGTTTGAGGTGTGCCATTGGTACTGAGCCCATGTCCCTGTGAGTGGAGTAAGGACTTTAGGAACCAGGTCTCAAGTTTCATGGCTACTGATTCATTTAAAAAAAAAACCCTTCATCCAGTTTGTTGCTTTTAATCTTTTATGTCACCTATTGAAGTAGGACTCAGACTGAAATTTGGATGTTGAACAATATAAATACAATTGGTCAGAACCCTAAAAACGTCCATTGTGCATAAATGATATTTGATTTGAAGGACAGGTGTCTTTATAAAGGTGCAGGGTTCTGATTGAGCTAGCGTAGAGCAGGATTCTGTATTGAACCTTGTGTTGTTACCATCCGTAATTTTGTAACTCTTCACTAGTTTTTAAGTGAATGATGAAGTGAAGACTCAAGCCCTTTATTTCTTGCCCCCTTATTGTTGCACAGAAAATCTTCCAAATGCGTCTCAATGCCATCTTACAGCCGACCTGAAATTAGCTCAGAAGGACATGAACTGATCCTTTCATACCATTGATATGCTGACTTTAGAGTCTAAGAATGATAGCTGATATGTCAACCTTGTTTTTCACTGGTAATAATTTTTAGCAGTAGCATCCAGTAATTATGGGATTCTGTCAGAGTCTGAGTTAAGTGCCACTGCTTTTCTGTCCCTCATTTGTAGTCTAACCCCTTAGGAGTAGACCAAGCATTTTCTGGGCATGTTTTCCGAGGCCAACTGAAAATGTGTAGCTTGGAGTTGTGAATTGGTTTGGTTGCAGCGACCTAACTGTTTTTATTTCCCCAGAAGGATTCTAAACTTTCTGTCATTGTCTCTCCCCCTTTTCCTCCCCCCCCCCCAAAAAGTGAGGGGTTTGTGTAAGAAAGATCCAAGAGGAAAATCTTCTGATTAGGAATGATTCCTGCATGCCCTTTTGGAATTGTTTTTGTTATGTGTAAACCATTGGGATAAGTCCCCACAGAAATGCAAACCATTGAGTTTGTCTGCCCTGTTTTTGCGAATGAGGAAACTCCACTTATTTTCTTGCATACTCTCAGGCACCACCTCCATATCCAGACTTACACCACAAAGGCTTCCTCTTTAGTCTAAAGAAGCAACTTATCTGTGGGATGGAGGGAGCAGGCCCAGTACATTCACTCAGAGTTCTCTAACCACCTAGTCTGGAACCAACCCTTTATATTTGCTCTTCTTCCAACTGTCCAGATCCTGGGCCCTTTAAACTCTTGATTTCTTCCTCCATTTATGAAGTCAAACATGCTGCACCAATGAATTAATGTCCAGAGCTACTAGGAAATTCTCAAGATCGTTCTCCCACTCAAGATTCCCCTGAGTTCAGCTATAGAAATAAATTGATTAATGAAACCTACAGTGTCACTATTTCATGAGTTCAGTGAATGTACTACTGTGCAGTCTCATTTAATTTTAAGAACCAACTTTCTTATTCAGTTAAAATTTGTATTCATTATTTATGGTGGTGGTTAAGGTTATATTATTAAATATCCAGAAACAAAAACTAAGCTTCATAATTAACTAACAAACGGGAAGGTGAGCTGTTGTTTTTAAGGTGTGAGTTGAGTTTTGTGTCACAGATGGATGTTGCAACTGCTCTGCTCATGTGATGTACGGGACTGGGGTGTGCAAAAGGACTTGCTTGTAGAAGGGAGTCTTATGTCCCTTGTGCTTCTGTTCCTCACAGTTCGGCCTGTGAAGCTCAAGGAGGATATTCTTGCATGCACTTTCGCTGAACTGAGTTTTGGCTTGTGCCAGTTTATCCAGGAGGTGCGGAGACCAAATGGTGAAAAATATGATCCTGATAGTATCTTATACTTGTGCCTTGGAATTCAGCAGGTAACGCATTGAACTGCTGTGCCGAAAGTGCAAAAAAGGTTATTTAATGTAGTGTCATAGCACTGGGTAGCTTTTGGGAGTTTATTTTGGAAATGTGAGCCACTTGGATACCCCATTTTTAAGACTTTATTCTCAACATCTCATACACAGCTCTAAAACCTGCGTCTGGCAGCAAGTGTAGGCTCTCTCATGAGTGGTTAAGGAACACCCTTCTAACATGCATATCTGGAAATCATTTTGGGCTGCCTCTGCTGGGCAGTTACTCATCTCAGAGATACCACTTACAGAAATAATATCATGAGAACAATAAAATTAGAATTAACCAATCAGGACAAAAAGCATAACAAGTTGTTGTGGCCTACTTGCTTACTGTAAGCTGGAATAACCAGTTCTTTAAAACTCAAACTGACTCAGTTCAACATGGTGCCAATTTTCCTTCGGTTGCATATTTATGCATTTTCTACAGTAACCATTCAGAGATTTGGGGATCCAATGCTTTTGCTGGCATTAAATCTCATTTGTTTGGTTGCTGACTTGTCACCTTAACTCTTTTTCACCAGACATGCTTAACAAAATGGAAGAGAGCTATAAGTTTGGTTTGCTTATAACTGGGTATCCAGGAAGAGCTGAAATTTCTTTGTGTTGCATTTTTTTTCAAGCTAACCTTTTTTCCCCCCAGATCGCAGAAGAATTTTTTTATCCTAGTCCATTTAGCCATTTTAAAGGACTATACGTTCATGATGAAGATTGAACTTTTCCCCCGAGCATGCACAAAACAAGCCTGCCTGTGACATAATAATAAGTCTGTTGTTGTGGCCTTTGTATGCTTATATTAAGCACTATCTGTATTTGCAAGAGCTCCTATAGTAACGTATTTAAGCCAAGTTCATTATAAAGGTGCTATAGTGATCATAATGGCACCTGTAGACAGAGACATAATTGGGAATGTATTTTGTTATGTTTGAGGATGGTGAATTTTCTAGTTTGGAACATTAATGTTTCCTGCCTGCATCTCCCATTTAATAAAAAAGGTCCCAGCCCCTGTGTTTAATATCATACATGCCAATAAAATGCTGTGGAGCCTAACTCTCTTGGAATTGCATTCTTTAATGGTAAAAGGGAGGAAAAGAGAAATAGGAGAGCGCCAAAATAAATCTGATACCCCGTAACCTGTCAGTGCTCTTCTGTGTAACTTTGAATTGTGTATCTTCCTTTCTTCTCTCTTGTAGTACCTGTTTGAGAATGGTAGAATAGATAACATTTTTACCGAGCCCTATTCCAGGTTTATGATTGAACTTACAAAACTATTGAAAATCTGGGAACCTACAATACTTCCAAATGGTAGGACAATTATTTTTTCATACTGTGTTATTTTTATATACATGCATGAAAGTGAAACCTATCTTTGTAAATTAATGTGTTCTCAAGGTTGCTCTTTATACACTCAAAAGTGCTATGGTGAAATAACATCAAAATTGAATTACAGGTTGAACCTCCCTAGTCTGGCACCCTTGGAACCTGACCGGCGTTGAACCAGAGAATTTGCTGAACCAGGGGAGGTCAATATTGTCTAGCATCGTTTCCAACATTCCCACTGCTTACTGGGCTCTTAGAAGACATTTTGCGGTACATGAGAGCTAAGTTCTAGCACAGAACACTTAGAGCCAGGACTGCTGACTGTTAACAGACTTTATGGGACATGGAAAACTTGGCCACACCCTGACAATTGAACATCTGGCTAACTAAAATCATGCCGGATCATGGGTGTTACTGGACCAGAGTGTGCCGGGCTAGAGAGATTCAATCTGTATTACATTAAGTCTACCATGATTAGGAGCATAATTTGTACTGCGAGGTGCTAGCCTCCTCTCCTCTCTACAGCTTGTAGTAATTTGTTATAACCAGGAATCCTAGAACAATGAAGTCCTGTGGCACCTTATAGACCATAAGGTGCCACAGGACTTCTTGTTGTTGTTGCAGATTCAGACTAACACGGCTACTCCTCTGATACAGGAATCCTAGATAGCATATTCAACTCTTCCACTTTTTCACTATGGACCTTTGGCAAAGACACATTTAAACAGCTCTCTGCCTCAGGTTACTCCTCTGCAAAATGGGTATTGTGCTTCCTTTAGCTATATGTCATGGACCTTCATGAATTAATGTTTTAAATGCTCTTCAGTTAGCATCTTTCTTTGGAAGTTTCCAAAGTATCATTACAAATCCTCCCTCTGTTTCCTGCGGAGTTGGCTGGTTAGTATACTTGAGATGCACACCTGAATGAGACAAAGATGGTAATTTGGATAGATGAGATTTGTTTCAGGATACCAAAGAACCTTTAATGAGAGTGGTGACTGAGTACTTGGATTCATGACCATCTTTCTGTGTTTTGCCTTTAATGAAAAACAGAAAAGCCACCATTCATTTACATGGTGCTACATCCACCAAGACTTCTGATTGCCTAACACATCTGTAATTTAACCTTCATAACTCCTTTTCTTTACCTGCTTTCACTATGTCACAGCAATTGATCTCCACATGGAGTTGTCATAATTATTCATGCTCTACACCCCAGGAAGTGTTAACATTTGAGCAATTGATTAAGTTATATGACGTGAAACTGTGCATGGGCCTTATTGAGATAAATAATGGCTGCTTTAGACCTTTCTTTCCATTTGCTTTTGAAAAGTCTCACTGATCAGTAGCTTGGTCTTTCTCATGCCTGATTGACCATACTTATCGTTTGTGTAAATGCATGTACTTCTGTTGATTTCAGTGAAGTTAAATCTGCTTACTCTAGGTCTAGGTTTGACCTGATGTACAGTTCATTAATGCATCAGCTTGTCTAGGAGGATTTCATTTGTATTATTTGTCTGGCAGGACCTGCCTTTTTAATGAATCCACACACACATAGGGGTATACTGCTTTCCTCCACGCCATGAAAATCTTCAAAGGGTCACATGGTGCCCTCTGGTCACTGGAAGGTGAACACTCATATCTGAGGGCAGAGAGTTGCCCCTACAATGAGATGGCTGTTTAGTAAAAGGCTGACTTTTCTGTTTCCTTTACTTACTGACTTCAGGTTACATGTTCTCGAGAATTGAAGAGGAACATTTATGGGAATGTAAACAACTTGGTGCATATTCCCCGATAGTCTTATTGAACACGCTTCTGTTCTTCAATACCAAATATTTCCAACTAAAGAATGTCAGTGAGCATCTGAAGCTGTCCTTTGCCCACATTATGAGACGCACCCGGACTCTGAAATACAACACCAAGATGACGTACTTGCGGTTTTTCCCACCTTTTCAAAAACCAGAGGTAGAATCAGGTGTGTTGCTGCTTTCTAATTACTTGAGTGCTTTTAATTTGGATTTACATAGACCCACCAGCGTTGCCAATGCTTCATTTTAAACCAAGGGAAAAAATGTTGTGCATTTTGCTTATTTATTAATATCTGGAATTCTGCTGATACTTTCACTTCTATCTCCTTGTTTTCCCTCCCTTTCTTTTGACTTCTATCCTGGTTTAAACCAGAATTCTGTCTGATCCCTGACAGCTAATAGAAATTTACATAAGAACAGCCATACTGGGTCAGACCAAAGGTCCATCTAGCCCAGTATCCTCTCTGCCGACAGTGGCCAATGCCAGATGCCCCAGAGGGGAGGGATCACAACAGGTAATCCTCACATGATCCCCCTCCCCTCTCAACAACCTCCAGAGAAATGGAGGCTAGGGACACCGTTCCTACCCTTCCTAGCTAATAGTCATTGATGGACCTAACCTCCATGAATTTTGAAATTTGTAGATGAGTTGCCCAAAATATTTGAAAGATCATTTTTTATAGAGCGTTATAAGCTTATTAAGCAATTCACACAGAGATTCATTCCCTTCCTGAAGAGCTGATCGTCTGATGGGGAGCACCTTTAGCCCCCATTGAAGTCAGGGACACTTGAAGTTAGTTTGTTTAGTGACGGTCTGTTTTGTTGTATACACACCCTACCACAGTGTATCAGGCCCTAAGATAAACAGGATAGAAAAGCCTACTGGACAACAGTTCAGATAAAGCCAAGCCAGCCAGAGCTGGTGACACTCGTGAAATTCGGGAAGAGGAAGTAGACATTTTGCAGGCCCCAGGTATATAGAGAGAATGCAGCTTTCCTTTGCTGTGGTCGTGGTTCAGCATCTCATTGGTAAGGTGGGATACGCTAAAGCTAAATCTGATTGTGTGAAGGGTGGCAATGAGCTCTGAGAGAGGAGCTGTTGGAGGGGTGATGAGGTTTGACTTGTTTGTGAATTGCAAACTTGGTGGAAGCATGCTAACTGTCACTGAGCAGTGACTTTACAAGGACAGCAAGCAGGATCATCAAACTACTGGCTACTTTAGTTAACTTTGGTAAGCTAAGAATTCTCTCTTTTAAGATAGGTGGTGGTGTTTGTATGCTTTTGCTTGGAGCTACATGATCGTAACTTCTCCAGGAGGAGAGTAACAGTGCTACTCTTCTCTCTTAACAGTTGAAGTCCTTAGTAAGACTGATAACTGTGTAATACTTATTTTCTAAGTAGCTTCTGCACACATTTGTAACACTATTGGAATCAATGGAGCTACAAGTGATGTACGTCAATGCAGAAACTGGCCCAGTATCCTCCAGAGCCCTTAGAACAATCAGACCAGACATTACTCAGTAGCTCCCCTGTGAGAGATTCTATGAAGACTAAATGGCATAATATGCAGAATTGGGCCATTACATAGTGAAGATATAACCTATGTCGGCAAACATGTCATTCAGGAGTGTGAATGTTCCACCCCTCTGAGCGACATTAAGTTACACTGGCATAAGCATTTGTGTTCAGTGTTATGTCAGTTGGCGAGGTCTCTCCTGTCAGCATTGACATCTTCACCACACATGCGGCAGCATTATTGTGACAGCTGCAGTGCTGTACGTAGAGCCATACGCTTAGGTTTGGAACTTACTGAAAATTCATTCCGTTTCCTCTGTCCAAGATATTATATAGTATAGTAAATCTTCATTTCATTTTTATATCACTGTGATTAAAAGTGATGCGGGATCGCATAGTAAAACAAAGTGGGGGTATATGCTTAGAAGGTGATGGGAAGAGAAAAGGATATGAAAGGCAGTGTTCCCTCTTAAATTTTTTTCCATCCATGAGCAGAATAAATTTTGTTATGTGCACCAAGTGCAGGTGTGTACCAGAAATATATGCTTCTGGCTTTGAGCAGCTATGGGCTCTCTGCTAATCAGCGGGGCAGTACTTGAATCTCTTCTGGGTGGCCGCCCATGCACTCAGCTTACAGGGAGCACTAGTGGTGGGTAAGTGGGTCTATCTTAGAGAGGCTATACGCACATGGAGGTGGATGGGGACCTGACAAACTGAGGATAACTTTGTATTGGGACTGTGGTGTTCTAGTACTTGAGTTGGGGGGAGAGGGGGTCTTACCGGTCCCTGTAAACTAGCATTAACAAGGTGAAATGAAATGTTGTTTAAGCAATTACATTCTTCCTGATCCAGCATTTAAATCTGCATAGAAACAGATCCTTTCTATTATGTTGGGCTCCTTTTTAGCTATCAGTGACACAAATGATGGCATTCAGGTGATAAAATTGTTTCTAGAGTCTGACTTGACAGCACCAGTTTGCATGAAAGGTGATCATCTCAAACAGCCCTTAGTTTATGGGCTACGCAGAGCCCCATCAATGTGCAGAACTAAGCCAAATAGCTTCAGCTTACTCTCAAAGAGGAGACTTGTTCTCCACTGAGCTTACCTGCTGTCATTTTCCTGTATCCAGATAAGTTATCTGTAGGAAAAAGGAAACGGAGTGAGGACGAGGAGGTTCCAACAGCAGTGGAAATGGCTGAAAACACAGATAACCCTCTGAGATGTCCAGTCCGACTCTATGAGTTTTACTTGTCAAAATGGTGAGTGATTGCACAGCCTAATTTTTTGCATTAAACTTGGACTAGATTGTGCCCTCCTGCAAGGAAACCTGTGGTGAGGCAGGACAACTCTGCGGCTCCCAAGGGGACGTTTTCTGCAAACATCCTCCAAGGAAGGGGTCCCCCACCCCACGCACATACCCCACAAGGAAATTATCCATCCCCCCGATCTCCATCGAGCCACTCAGCGCCAGGGCCATCCCACTCTTTGCCTCTGTGTACAGACTCTGAGCTCAAATGGAGCCAGGTACCAGCAGGTTCCCTGGAGTTCAACAGGTAATTGGGAAATCCTGTGATATGGTAACACAGCTTGGTTTGCATTACCTTTGCCAAGAGTTTCCCATTTTGGGTGGAGCAGAGGGGCAGAAAAAAATGCAGTAACCCTCAGGAACCTGCAAAATAATTGTAATCAGGCTCCTTGTGCCAAGAGGTAGAGCCAAACTCTAAAATGCAATCATCTGTTGCTCAAAATAGGTAACATCTCAGTAGCACTTTCCTTATAAAACAGGGTGGCAAAGTGTGACTTAGAGATAACAAGTAGAGCTCCTGACATTTAATTGAGATTCACTTTACTGCAGGAGTCACAAAGAAGATGGTAGAAAAAGGATGTTCATAGAAATCATTCAGTCACTCCCCCACTCTCCACATGAGGTTATTAAGCAGTGGAGTTCAGTATTCTTTTCTCTCAGAAAAACACAGGTACCTGAGAGTGATGTGATGTGGCAGCAAATAACCCTAGAAATCATTATCTGAAACACACGCCACCAAATGTAGTGCAAAATAGCCCTGGCTCAAGCAAAGCCATGTCCAGCAACCCTCTCCACTGCCTGCTCCTTTCACACATTCCTTATGTTCGCTTGCATAGGTCAAGGTGTCACTCAGAGCTATGACCCATTTGCTGCACCTCCTCTTATGACATCATAGTTCAGCCTCTGCAGTAGTGGCAGTGAAAAGCCTCTTTCACTTTCTGGATTTTAATGTGACAGTTCTAAAGCCCTTCAGAGAGAGGAATCCTTTCTGCTGAGAGCTTTACACTTCTTGCTCGGCAAGACTACAGATTTCAGGTGGATGGGTTCACCATTCTATCATTAATGAGCAGGATAGGCTCAGGTTCTCTAGATCACTTGCTCTTGTACCCTCAATATCCCAAAGAATGCTGCAAGAGTTCTCAAGTGTCCCGGGAAATGCCAGTAATGCAGTTAGTCTGCATATTCTTAGCGGGAGCTCCCCCATTGCCTAGCACACAGTAGGAATCAATTTTATTCTGAGATAGAATGTTAGTTGTGATGAAACATTGTTACCATGTAATGGGATGATAGTGCTATTGAAAACTCCCTCGATAAGGAGACACAGCTGTCCAGTTGGTTCTGTAGACCACTAATGCCCGTTGAGCTGGAGACAGCTAGGCTGCTCACCACAGTGAAAGGGGCAGATTAGTCATCAGTATAGATTTTACTATTTAAATTGTAATGTTCCAGTCTGAAGGTAATGATAGGTCTTAGTGACTTTCCTTTCTGCCTCTTCAACTGCGTTGTAAGCACGACTGCTAATGCTGCCTTCTGATACACAGTCTTCCTTTCTTTACACTAACAGTTCGGAAAGCGTGAAGCAGAGAAGTGATGTATTTTACCTTCAGCCTGAGCGTTCTTGTGTACCTAATAGCCCCATGTGGTACTCCACGTTGCCAATAGACCCCGGGACCTTGGACATCATGTTAACACGTATTCTTATGGTGAGGGAGGTACACGAAGAACTTGCCAAAGTCAGATCAGAGGACTCTGATATTGAATTGTCAGACTAACTGAAGTGGGGTATTTTCCTTTCAATACATGTTGCAAGTACCAAACTGTGAACACATCCAGCCTTCAGAAAATGTTGTGTATCAAATAAGCCAAGTTAACATCACTACACAGGCATATTTTGAACCACAATGGATGTGCAAACTGGAATCAGAAGGAAGCAAACTACTTTAAGCTGCAAGAAACTCCAGTGTCCACTGCAGTGATAAATCCTCTAAACAAACTCAAGATGAATTAACCTGTTCAAGCGGTGCATACATCCTTCATTTGTTTGGGATTAAAACAAAATTGTGAAATATTTTTAAGGAAAACTGTTGTGTAAATTCTACCATAGTAACCGTGGGCATAGAGAACTAGACTGTGGCTCACATGACTTTGCAGCCCAATGGCTGGCAGCCGTTGCTGCCAAAGAGCCTATGGAGATCCTATAGATCTTCATGTGGACAGAAGACAAGGTGCAGTGAAGTCTAGACAAATAGAACCTTCCGTTATGTATACACACACTTTTTTAGTTTTATTTTATTTTTTACTGGGATCAAAGGTTAAGAAAGATACTAAGCCAGAAGTCAGTGGTACATCTGCCAGATTACTACCCTAGTGGATGACTACCTGGGCTGCGGTCAGACAGTCACATGACCCCAGAGTCTAGCTCTTAGTACATACTAGTAACTACGACTCTGTTGGATCTCTGATGTGGAGGAGACGCTGTAAGTCGAGCATCAGAGCAATCATGTTATGGGACAGAAATCTCTGGAATACGTATAGGAGAGCAAGGATCTAGGGCTGTGTGCAGAAAATCCCTTGACTAGCCTATGCAGTCTGATGATGTAATCTAGCAAATGCTGTGGTGTACAAAAATGGTTGTTTGGGGGAAGGGGCTGTTTTGTTTTTTGGTGCAAGGCAGCTTTACTTCTCTTTTTCTCCCATTCCCCTTTAATTCTTTGTTTTTATACCATGCAAGTCTGGAAGGCCTGGTCATTTCAAAGTGAAGATACTCTTTCCACCTTTGCAGCGTGTGCAGTATTACTTTGGACAACAGAACTGTGGTAGAAAATACCTTGTGTGGTTTTTTACCCCACCCCACCCAAAGAAATGTAGTGATAGTGTTGGAAATTGAAATGATTTTTTCAATGGCTTGGCTGTTACTGTATCTTTTAAAAAGGGGGAAATTTCCCATACTGTATCCAGAGGACAGGACGCTGATTAGATAACATCTGTGTCTCCATTTTCTCAAGTGTAAGATGCTCATTTCTGAGGGCAACAGGTCGTAAATACATTGGGAATACAAAGCTATTTTTAAAGAGAATTGTACTTTTTTTTTTATCAGTAGTTGCAGCCAGTTGCCCAACTTCTGTAGCAGTGGTTTTGATATCTGACCCTCTCACTGCAATTTCAGGAGTTGAAAACCAACAGCCTTGTATTAAATTTTTTTTTAAAATTTTCTTTACTTTTAGCAGTAACAAAGGTAATTTAAACAATAAAATTGGAAAGTAGTCTATTGACGTTGTGTACTCGGTAGTCCTGTCCCTGCCTGTAACGGATTTCACTGATGTATTTTTTAATACAGAAGACTGTGTGAAAAGTAAACCTGCCCCTGATTCTGAATGATCCAAGTCCTTATGTGTCTGTTATTTCTGATCAGAGACTGTTTATTTCACATCTTATCCTAAAGCTGTGGGGGGGAAATACTCTGGCCATAATATATATCCCTACTAATAAACTACCCAGAGACTTGAAGGCTGAATTATCTCAATTACATTAATTTTACAATGTAAAAATACTAACCTTCTCCATGTAGTAATATTAAAAGTAGTTAGAGAGCTGTTCTGTGTTTGCACAGCTGATGTGTTTCAGGAAGAAAAATACCCCTTTGCCTTTAACTGACAACAACAGATAGCGTATGGTTGTACAAAACCAAAAAAACCCCACAACCCCTCACATGCTATCGCCCCGCCCTAACAACCCTCAGAATAAGCAGTGTCTCAGTTGCATGCAGGTCTGCCCTGAATCTCAATATTACTACATCACAGGAAATAGCTATGAATTATTGTAATTCTTAGATATTCCTTATGAGTGCAGCTATAATGTCTTTGTCAGATTGTTTTTTCTTTCCCTTTTTATTAGAGAGTTATGTGATTTCCCCGCCCCTCCCGCCCCAATGAATAAGCAAGGGAAACAGTCAAGATATCCTATTAGGATTGTTTTCAAGCAAAAATTTCTGGTTTTACCCTTGCTAGAAGTTACAGAACTATTCCCGTAGAATAAAATAGTTTATTTGTATATGATGAGTGACTTATTCATTTTTTTTCTGTCTCTGGAGAACCTCACTCTTTGCTGTTTGGAACTACAGAACGTCAGTATGTTCCAGGTACTTGGAATGAAAAATAATTAACCGTCCTATCCTGTCAGAAAACAAATCTGAACTACTTTAACATGACTGATTGAAAGCAACATTGGTGAATGTTGTATTTGTCTTTTTAATTTTGTATATGGTAAACAATTCATTGTAGTTTGAGTTCTTTTTGTCATATTAACGGCAATAGCTCATTTTTTCCCTGTGTGATAACTTCTGCTTTGTGTCTCTTTGTGAGAGATAATATGCATTTCCTCCATAGTCCAGTGCTGTCTCAGGTAATTTATATTTACACTGAAGATGTAAGTATAAATTACCTGTGGAGTTTCATAGTTATTGGGTATCCTAAAACACCTACTTTATTTTTGTTATAAATAGTTCTATCTGAATTACTTGCTGCCCAGTAACTTGAAATGTTCCCTTTAAGGGGAAAAGAACTCACTTTTTTTAGTTTGAACATGGCAAAGGAATGACAAAGCATGACAAACAGAAGGGCTGTTTCCTGCGTATAAGATTTCTTTACTTATTTTTAGGTCCTAACCCACTGACGTGATTTTCAAGTGTTTATTTTTTGGCACAGATAAGACCACATAGCTATTAAGATTGTTTAGAGGAACCCAGGATGCCCTGTTACATATTACTGGATATGTTACTATAGTGAATTACAGCTAGAGCCGGTAATTTGAGACTGTCAATTTTGCAAAGATTTTAAAAGCGCCTTTTTTGGGTGCGGCTGTCCTCTCCACAGTTACAACATTCTCTAGTGAGATGCTGAGCATATTTTATACACTAATCTCCATGAGCTTCCATGGGAGATCAAACTTGCTTAAAACTTCAGAATCAGGCACAAAGGAAAGATGCATGTGGTATTAATTATTCCATCGACCTCATTAGCCACTGATCTAAAAAAAATAAAATCTGCATTCATCTGGCAACAGTCTCTAGCTCACTAATGTCTCCTAACAAACTTAAAATAAAATGGCAGCAGGGTATTGGTTTCTTATTGCCTAAGGGTGCGGTAATATCACGGCCAAGTTGTACTAAGGGAGCTTTCATGACAGAGTTACTATCTCTGTTTTTATAACAGTTCTCATAACTCGCATCAGTCTGCTGAGCAAGAGTTTTGCTATTGCCTTATAAAACAGTTATGGTATATAAAACCTTGTATACTGAGTTCATCTTTTCATCTTCAGTCTCCATGCTTTATATATAAAATAAGGGCACTTGGGAGTTTTGCTGCCACAGCAAAGCCTGGTTGCATTCTCTTGTTGCCTTGTGTGTTCTCCTATTTAACATTCTTGATCAATCCACTGGAATCAGAATCTGGATTTGCTTTCCTCCATTTCTTAACTGCTGCTCTACAGTACATTTCAGATAGAAGGGAACATCTTTGCGGGTTAGTTTGCAGGCCCAAAAGAAGCACCTAATTTAGAAGTTCATAGCTCTATAATTCTAAGCTCTGTCTAAAGAATTTTTAATTTTTTGCTATTAAGATTTGAAGAAGAGGGTGTTTTGGCCAACAATTAAAAAAAAAAAAGGATAAAAGTTAAAGGCTGCATCTATTGATATCCACGGAACGACAGGTATTTATATCTGCTCTAATTCTGCCCCAACATACGTTGCAAAATTCTAGAATTGTTTGTTTTAGCAGGTTCAAAAAATCCATTCACATTGGATTCTCTGGTGCCCAGTTCCGAAATATTGATAAGAGGGCAACATTCAGTTAAGGATTTTCAGTGCTAACTGATGAAAGTTTGTGTTCAACAACTAGAATTTCTCAAACTCACTCCTGGGAGACGGGGGTTTAAAAAGTAAAATGCAAAGGGCAGCTATTGAAAAAAGTTTTTGAAAAATTAAAATCAGATCATCATAAAGGTACAAGCATCAGAGGGGTAGCCATGTCACTCTGTATCCTTTTACCCGCAAAAGTTTATGCCCAAATAAATCTGTTAGTCTTTTAAGATGCTGCAGGACTCCTCGTTGTTTTTGCATAAAGGTACGATGCAGTTCATTGACCAAAATCCAGTCTTCATTCCTGGTGTTCGGACTATGCTGGATTGGGTCTGGAATGGATATCTCTCATAGTCTGTTCATTTGTGGATAAGCTATCTTGGATCAAACTGCTTCATGTCTTATTGTATCCTATATGTGTTTATAATCCTAACAACCGAAATATTCCAAAGGGCTCCATCTGGAACTGTTGGACAGCTAATGTCTTTAACAAAATTATCCAGCGGCACTGGAAACAGGACTCCTGGGGTCTATTCCTAGCTCTGGAATTGACTCATCATGTAGCCCTAGACCTAGATACATCATAAAATTGCTCTTGTAATGTAGATCAGAGCCTTATTTGAGTCACTTTCCCCTTTGTGCCTCAGTTTCCCTATTTATAAATTAGATCTAATTTCCTACCTCATGGATGTTATGAGACAAAATGTTGTAAAGTGCTTTGCAGTCTTCTGATGAAAGGTGCTATGTAACTGCAAAGCATTACTTTAAAAGACCTAAATAAATAGTTAGTAAATAAAGACCTCTTATAAAAATCAGCTTTTTTAAAAAGTGGAGTTTTGTGTAGCACCTGAAAGACGGGTTATTCACTTGCCAGATGGGCTGGCTGGAGAAGGCTGTTCCTTGTTTATGAGCAATATCTGTCTACTGCAAAAATGACTAAATGTTTTTTCAACTTGGTTGAAAGGTTAAATCCTTATTTCACAAATAAGGTCAGGATCCCAGTTTAAATCACTTGTTTCATAACCTGTTTGTTTTTGTTTTTTTTAATCCAAAGTTTAAGCTCTGCAAGGCAAGGACTGTGTTTTCCCTCTGTGTGTGCTTTACAAGACCTAGCTCAGCGGGACTCAGTCCTGTTCGATGTTAGAATGCTACCATAATTCTATCGAGAAACTTCATAAGTCATGGCACACTAGCGAAACCTGAGGGGGAAAAATCACTGTTCCCCTGTTCTTCTTAGGGATGTAAAAGGTTAACCGGTAAGCCTTACCCTTAATGGGTGAGGCTTAGTGGTTCTGGTTAACCTGGGGATGATCCTGGGTTGATCCTGCCCACAGCTGCCCTGCCACTCCCCCGCCCCCCAGGGCAATTGAGACCTGGGGATGGGGGAGTGCGCGAAGTCTCCTTCCCCTGCCAGGGCGTGTGGCACCAGAAAGAATCACACAGCCCTCGCTGGGGGAGGAGATTGCACATTCCCCCCATCCCAGATCGGTCAGTGTCTGCGGGCAGGGGAGCACTTGAAGTCTTGTGGCCCCACCCCTTCTGAAATTTGCAAAGTGGCCCCCCTTCAAAAATTATTGTCCACCCCAGGCAGGGGCCTGCTCCAGCCCTGTGGAGCCTGTCCGAGCAGCCCCTGTCTGTGGTGGGCCTGGCCACTTCCCTACCCCATTGCAAGTTACACTCTGGCTCCCTGGGAGCAGGGCCAGTATCCTTTGCTGACCCTGCGCCCGAGGAGTGGCTTTGTTGCTGTAGCGAAGCCTTTTCCCCAGAAGCAGGGCCGGCAGGAGCCCTGGAATTCTTTCCTGTGGGGTCTGGAGTATAAAGCTTATTTCTGCTTTTATACTGCAGAGCCTGCAGTGCATGTAACCAAGTAATCGCTAAGGGCTTATCTAGACTATGCTAGAATTTGCATATCTTCTTCCGATCTCACTTTTGAAAGCAGAGTAGTTGGAACACGGTTTTTCGGCACCCTCTCCCCCTTTTTCAAAAAGCCGCATAAACCTCATTTTTTGAGGAAGAGCAGGTTTTCGACAAAGGGGGGGGGGGGGGGG